>OY740822.1:8939094-9539094 GCA_963514005.1 Raja brachyura
GCACTCCGCCAGACGCAAACCCACTCTGCCAGACCCAAGCCCAATCAGCCAGACACAAACCCACTCCGCCAGACCCAAACCCACACCGCCAGACCCAAACCCACTCCGCCAGACCCAAACCCACTCCGCCAGACCCGAACCCACTCCGCCAGACCCGAATACACTCCGCCAGACCCGAACCCGCTCCGCCAGACCCCAACCCACTCCGCCACACCCAAACCCACTCCGGCAGACCCGAACCCACTCCGCCAGACCCGAACCCACTCCGCCAGACCCGAACCCACTCCGCCAGGCCCGAACGCACTCCGCCAGACCCAAACCCACTCCGCCAGACCCGAACCCACTCCGCCAGACCCGACCCCACTCCGCCAGACCCGAGCCCACTCCGCCAGACGCGAACCCACTCCGCGAGACCCGAACCCACTCCGCCAGACCCGAACCCACTCCGCCAGACCCGAACCCACTCCGCCACACCCAAACCCACTCCGGCAGACCCGAACCCACTCCGCCAGACCCGAACCCACTCCGCCAGACCCGAACCCACTCCGCCAGACCCGAACCCACTCCGCCAGACCCGAACCCACTCCGCCAGACCCGAACCCACTCCGCCAGACCCGAACCCACTCCGCCAGAACCGAACCCGCTCCGACAGACCCGAACCCACTCCGCCAGACCCAACCCACTCCGCCAGGACCACACCCACCGCCAGAACCATACCCACTCCGCCAGACCCAAACCCACTCCACCAGACCCAAACCCACTCCGCGACACCCAAACCCACTCCGCCAGACCCAAACCCACTCCGCCAGACCCAAACCCACTCCGCCAGACCCAAACCCACTCCGCCAGACCCGAACCCACTCCGCCAGACCCGAACCCACTCCGCCAGACCCGAACCCACTCCGCCAGACCCGAACCCACTCCGCCAGACCCGAACCCACTCCGCCAGAACCGAACCCGCTCCGACAGACCCGAACCCACTCCGCCAGACCCAACCCACTCCGCCAGGACCACACCCACCGCCAGAACCATACCCACTCCGCCAGACCCAAACCCACTCCACCAGACCCAAACCCACTCCGCGACACCCAAACCCACTCCGCCAGACCCAAACCCACTCCGCCAGACCCAAACCCACTCCGCCAGACCCAAACCCACTCCGCCAGACCCGAACCCACTCCGCCAGACCCGAACCCACTCCGCCAGACCCAAACCCACTCCGCCAGACCCAAACCCACTCCGCCACACCCAAACCCACTCCGGCAGACCCGAACCCACTCCGCCAGACCCGAACCCACTCCGCCAGACCCGAACCCACTCCGCCAGACACGAACGCACTCCGCCAGACCCGAACCCACTCCGCCAGACCCGAACCCACTCCGCCAGACCCGAACCCACTCCGCCAGACCCGAGCCCACTCCGCCAGACCCGAACCCACTCCGCTAGACCTGAACCCACTCCGCCAGACCCGAACCCACTCCGCCAGACCCGAACCCACTCCGCCACACCCAAACCCACTCCGGCACACCCGAACCCACTACGCCGGACCCGAACCCACTCCGCCAGAACCGAACCCGCTCCGACAGACCCGAACCCACTCCACCAGACCCCAACCCACTCCGCCAGGCCCACACCCACCGCCAGAACCATACCCACTCCGCCAGACCCAAACCCACTCCAACAGACCCAAACCCACTCCGCGACACCCAAATCCACTCCGCCAGACCCAAACCCACTCCGCTAGACCCAAACCCACTCCGCCAGACCCAAACCCACTCCGCCAGACCCAAACCCACTCCGCCAGACGCAAACCCACTCTGCCAGACCCAAGCCCAATCAGCCAGACACAAACCCACTCCGCCAGACCCAAACCCACACCGCCAGACCCAAACCCACTCCGCCAGACCCAAACCCACTCCACCAGACCCAAACCCACTCCGCGACACCCAAACCCACTCCGCCAGACCCAAACCCACTCCGCCAGACCCAAACCCACTCCGCCAGACCCAAACCCACTCCGCCAGACCCGAACCCACTCCGCCAGACCCGAGCCCACTCCGCCAGACCCGAACCCACTCCGCCAGACCCGAACCCACTCCGCCAGACCCGAACCCACTCCGCCAGACCCGAACCCACTCCGCCACACCCAAACCCACTCCGGCAGACCCGAACCCACTCCGCCAGACCCGAACCCACTCCGCCAGACCCGAACCCACTCCGCCAGACGCGAACCCACTCCGCCAGACCCGAACCCACTCCGCCACACCCGAACCCACTCCGGCAGACGCGAACCCACTCCGCCAGACCCGAACCCACTCCGCCAGACCCGAACCCACTCCGCCAGACGCGAACCCACTCCGCCAGACCCGAACAAACTCCGCCAGACCCGAACCCACTCCGCCAGACCCGAACCCACTCCGCCAGACCCGAACCCACTCCGCCAGAACCGAACCCGCTCCGACAGACCCGAACCCACTCCGCCAGACCCCAACCCACTCCACCAGGCCCACACCCACCGCCAGAACCATACCCACTCCGCCAGACCCAAACCCACTCCACCAGACCCAAACCCACTCCGCGTCACCCAAACCCACTCCGCCAGACCCAAACCCACTCCGCCAGACCCAAACCCACTCCGCCAGACCCAAACCCACTCCGCTAGACCCAAACCCACTCCGCCAGACCCAAACCCACTCTGCCAGACCCAAACCCACTCCGCCAGACGCAAACCCACTCTGCCAGACCCAAGCCCAATCAGCCAGACACAAACCCACTCCGCCAGACCCAAACCCACACCGCCAGACCCAAACCCACTCCGCCAGACCCGAACCCACTCCGCCAGACCCGAACCCACTCCGCCAGACCCGAGCCCACTCCGCCAGACCCGAACCCACTCCGCTAGACCTGAACCCACTCCGCCAGACCCGAACCCACTCCGCCAGACCCGAACCCACTCCGCCACACCCAAACCCACTCCGGCACACCCGAACCCACTACGCCGGACCCGAACCCACTCCGCCAGAACCGAACCCGCTCCGACAGACCCGAACCCACTCCACCAGACCCCAACCCACTCCGCCAGGCCCACACCCACCGCCAGAACCATACCCACTCCGCCAGACCCAAACCCACTCCAACAGACCCAAACCCACTCCGCGACACCCAAATCCACTCCGCCAGACCCAAACCCACTCCGCTAGACCCAAACCCACTCCGCCAGAACCAAACCCACTCCGCCAGACCCAAACCCACTCCGCCAGACGCAAACCCACTCTGCCAGACCCAAGCCCAATCAGCCAGACACAAACCCACTCCGCCAGACCCAAACCCACACCGCCAGACCCAAACCCACTCCGCCAGACCCAAACCCACTCCACCAGACCCAAACCCACTCCGCGACACCCAAACCCACTCCGCCAGACCCAAACCCACTCCGCCAGACCCAAACCCACTCCGCCAGACCCAAACCCACTCCGCCAGACCCGAACCCACTCCGCCAGACCCGAGCCCACTCCGCCAGACCCGAACCCACTCCGCCAGACCCGAACCCACTCCGCCAGACCCGAACCCACTCCGCCAGACCCGAACCCACTCCGCCACACCCAAACCCACTCCGGCAGACCCGAACCCACTCCGCCAGACCCGAACCCACTCCGCCAGACCCGAACCCACTCCGCCAGACGCGAACCCACTCCGCCAGACCCGAACCCACTCCGCCACACCCGAACCCACTCCGGCAGACGCGAACCCACTCCGCCAGACCCGAACCCACTCCGCCAGACCCGAACCCACTCCGCCAGACGCGAACCCACTCCGCCAGACCCGAACAAACTCCGCCAGACCCGAACCCACTCCGCCAGACCCGAACCCACTCCGCCAGACCCGAACCCACTCCGCCAGAACCGAACCCGCTCCGACAGACCCGAACCCACTCCGCCAGACCCCAACCCACTCCACCAGGCCCACACCCACCGCCAGAACCATACCCACTCCGCCAGACCCAAACCCACTCCACCAGACCCAAACCCACTCCGCGTCACCCAAACCCACTCCGCCAGACCCAAACCCACTCCGCCAGACCCAAACCCACTCCGCCAGACCCAAACCCACTCCGCTAGACCCAAACCCACTCCGCCAGACCCAAACCCACTCTGCCAGACCCAAACCCACTCCGCCAGACGCAAACCCACTCTGCCAGACCCAAGCCCAATCAGCCAGACACAAACCCACTCCGCCAGACCCAAACCCACACCGCCAGACCCAAACCCACTCCGCCAGACCCAAACCCACTCCACCAGACCCAAACCCACTCCGCGACACCCAAACCCGCTCCGCCAGACCCAAACCCACTCCGCCAGACCCGAACCCACTCCGCCAGACCCGAACCCACTCCGCCAGACCCGAGCCCACTCCGCCAGACCCGAACCCACTCCGCTAGACCCGAACCCACTCCGCCAGACCCGAACCCACTCCGCCAGACCCGAACCCACTCCGCCACACCCAAACCCACTCCGGCACACCCGAACCCACTACGCCGGACCCGAACCCACTCCGCCAGAACCGAACCCGCTCCGACAGACCCGAACCCACTCCACCAGACCCCAACCCACTCCGCCAGGCCCACACCCACCGCCAGAACCATACCCACTCCGCCAGACCCAAACCCACTCCACCAGACCCAAACCCACTCCGCGACACCCAAATCCACTCCGCCAGACCCAAACCCACTCTGCCAGACCCAAATCCACTCCGCCAGACCCAAACCCACTCCGCCAGACCCAAACCCACTCCGCCAGACCCAAACGCACTCCGCCAGACGCAAACCCACTCTGCCAGACCCAAGCCCAATCAGCCAGACACAAACCCACTCCGCCAGACCCAAACCCACACCGCCAGACCCAAACCCACTCCGCCAGACCCAAACCCAGTCCGCCAGACCCGAACCCACTCCGCCAGACCCGAATACACTCCGCCAGACCCGAACCCGCTCCGCCAGACCCCAACCCACTCCGCCACACCCAAACCCACTCCGGCAGACCCGAACCCACTCCGCCAGACCCGAACCCACTCCGCCAGACCCGAACCCACTCCGCCAGGCCCGAACGCACTCCGCCAGACCCAAACCCACTCCGCCAGACCCGAACCCACTCCACCAGACCCGACCCCACTCCGCCAGACCCGAGCCCACTCCGCCAGACGCGAACCCACTCCGCGAGACCCGAACCCACTCCGCCAGACCCGAACCCACTCCGCCAGACCCGAACCCACTCCGCCACACCCAAACCCACTCCGGCAGACCCGAACCCACTCCGCCAGACCCGAACCCACTCCGCCAGACCCGAACCCACTCCGCCAGACCCGAACCCACTCTGCCAGACCCGAACCCACTCCGCCAGACCCGAACCCACTCCGCCAGACCCGAACCCACTCCGCCAGAACCGAACCCGCTCCGACAGACCCGAACCCGCTCCGCCAGACCCAACCCACTCCGCCAGGACCACACCCACCGCCAGAACCATACCCACTCTGCCAGACCCAAACCCACTCCACCAGACCCAAACCCACTCCGCGACACCCAAACCCACTCCGCCAGACCCAAACCCACTCCGCCAGACCCAAACCCACTCCGCCAGACCCAAACCCACTCCGCCAGACCCGAACCCACTCCGCCAGACCCGAACCCACTCCGCCAGACCCGAACCCACTCCGCCAGACCCGAACCCACTCCGCCAGACCCGAACCCACTCCGCCAGAACCGAACCCGCTCCGACAGACCCGAACCCACTCCGCCAGACCCAACCCACTCCGCCAGGACCACACCCACCGCCAGAACCATACCCACTCCGCCAGACCCAAACCCACTCCACCAGACCCAAACCCACTCCGCGACACCCAAACCCACTCCGCCAGACCCAAACCCACTCCGCCAGACCCAAACCCACTCCGCCAGACCCAAACCCACTCCGCCAGACCCGAACCCACTCCGCCAGACCCGAACCCACTCCGCCAGACCCAAACCCACTCCGCCAGACCCAAACCCACTCCGCCAGACCCAAACCCACTCCGCCAGACCCAAACCCACTCCGCCAGACCCGAACCCACTCCGCCAGACCCAACCCACTCCGCCAGGACCACACCCACCGCCAGAACCATACCCACTCCGCCAGACCCAAACCCACTCCACCAGACCCAAACCCACTCCGCGACACCCAAACCCACTCCGCCAGACCCAAACCCACTCCGCCAGACCCAAACCCACTCCGCCAGACCCAAACCCACTCCGCCAGACCCGAACCCACTCCGCCAGACCCGAACCCACTCCGCCAGACCCCAACCCACTCCGCCAGACCCAAACCCACTCCGCCAGACCCGAACCCACTCCGCCAGACCCGAACCCACTCCGCCAGACCCGAACCCACTCCGCCACACCCAAACCCACTCCGGCACACCCGAACCCACTACGCCGGACCCGAACCCACTCCGCCAGAACCGAACCCGCTCCGACAGACCCGAACCCACTCCACCAGACCCCAACCCACTCCGCCAGGCCCACACCCACCGCCAGAACCATACCCACTCCGCCAGACCCAAACCCACTCCAACAGACCCAAACCCACTCCGCGACACCCAAATCCACTCCGCCAGACCCAAACCCACTCCGCTAGACCCAAACCCACTCCGCCAGACCCAAACCCACTCCGCCAGACCCAAACCCACTCCGCCAGACGCAAACCCACTCTGCCAGACCCAAGCCCAATCAGCCAGACACAAACCCACTCCGCCAGACCCAAACCCACACCGCCAGACCCAAACCCACTCCGCCAGACCCAAACCCACTCCACCAGACCCAAACCCACTCCGCGACACCCAAACCCACTCCGCCAGACCCGAACCCACTCCGCCAGACCCAAACCCACTCCGCCAGACCCAAACCCACTCCGCCAGACCCGAACCCACTCCGCCAGACCCGAGCCCACTCCGCCAGACCCGAACCCACTCCGCCAGACCCGAACCCACTCCGCCAGACCCGAACCCACTCCGCCAGACCCGAACCCACTCCGCCACACCCAAACCCACTCCGGCAGACCCGAACCCACTCCGCCAGACCCGAACCCACTCCGCCAGACCCGAACCCACTCCGCCAGACGCGAACCCACTCCGCCAGACCCGAACCCACTCCGCCACACCCGAACCCACTCCGGCAGACGCGAACCCACTCCGCCAGACCCGAACCCACTCCGCCAGACCCGAACCCACTCCGCCAGACCCGAACCCACTCCGCCAGACCCGAACAAACTCCGCCAGACCCGAACCCACTCCGCCAGACCCGAACCCACTCCGCCAGACCCGAACCCACTCCGCCAGAACCGAACCCGCTCCGACAGACCCGAACCCACTCCGCCAGACCCCAACCCACTCCACCAGGCCCACACCCACCGCCAGAACCATACCCACTCCGCCAGACCCAAACCCACTCCACCAGACCCAAACCCACTCCGCGTCACCCAAACCCACTCCGCCAGACCCAAACCCACTCCGCCAGACCCAAACCCACTCCGCCAGACCCAAACCCACTCCGCTAGACCCAAACCCACTCCGCCAGACCCAAACCCACTCTGCCAGACCCAAACCCACTCCGCCAGACGCAAACCCACTCTGCCAGACCCAAGCCCAATCAGCCAGACACAAACCCACTCCGCCAGACCCAAACCCACACCGCCAGACCCAAACCCACTCCGCCAGACCCAAACCCACTCCGCCAGACCCAAACCCACTCCACCAGACCCCAACCCACTCCGCCAGGCCCACACCCACCGCCAGAACCATACCCACTCCGCCAGACCCAAACCCACTCCAACAGACCCAAACCCACTCCGCGACACCCAAATCCACTCCGCCAGACCCAAACCCACTCCGCTAGACCCAAACCCACTCCGCCAGACCCAAACCCACTCCGCCAGACCCAAACCCACTCCGCCAGACGCAAACCCACTCTGCCAGACCCAAGCCCAATCAGCCAGACACAAACCCACTCCGCCAGACCCAAACCCACACCGCCAGACCCAAACCCACTCCGCCAGACCCAAACCCACTCCACCAGACCCAAACCCACTCCGCGACACCCAAACCCACTCCGCCAGACCCAAACCCACTCCGCCAGACCCAAACCCACTCCGCCAGACCCAAACCCACTCCGCCAGACCCGAACCCACTCCGCCAGACCCGAGCCCACTCCGCCAGACCCGAACCCACTCCGCCAGACCCGAACCCACTCCGCCAGACCCGAACCCACTCCGCCAGACCCGAACCCACTCCGCCACACCCAAACCCACTCCGGCAGACCCGAACCCACTCCGCCAGACCCGAACCCACTCCGCCAGACCCGAACCCACTCCGCCAGACGCGAACCCACTCCGCCAGACCCGAACCCACTCCGCCACACCCGAACCCACTCCGGCAGACGCGAACCCACTCCGCCAGACCCGAACCCACTCCGCCAGACCCGAACCCACTCCGCCAGACGCGAACCCACTCCGCCAGACCCGAACAAACTCCGCCAGACCCGAACCCACTCCGCCAGACCCGAACCCACTCCGCCAGACCCGAACCCACTCCGCCAGAACCGAACCCGCTCCGACAGACCCGAACCCACTCCGCCAGACCCCAACCCACTCCACCAGGCCCACACCCACCGCCAGAACCATACCCACTCCGCCAGACCCAAACCCACTCCACCAGACCCAAACCCACTCCGCGTCACCCAAACCCACTCCGCCAGACCCAAACCCACTCCGCCAGACCCAAACCCACTCCGCCAGACCCAAACCCACTCCGCTAGACCCAAACCCACTCCGCCAGACCCAAACCCACTCTGCCAGACCCAAACCCACTCCGCCAGACGCAAACCCACTCTGCCAGACCCAAGCCCAATCAGCCAGACACAAACCCACTCCGCCAGACCCAAACCCACACCGCCAGACCCAAACCCACTCCGCCAGACCCAAACCCACTCCACCAGACCCAAACCCACTCCGCGACACCCAAACCCGCTCCGCCAGACCCAAACCCACTCCGCCAGACCCGAACCCACTCCGCCAGACACGAACGCACTCCGCCAGACCCAAACCCACTCCGCCAGACCCGAACCCACTCCGCCAGACCCGAACCCACTCCGCCAGACCCGAGCCCACTCCGCCAGACCCGAACCCACTCCGCTAGACCCGAACCCACTCCGCCAGACCCGAACCCACTCCGCCAGACCCGAACCCACTCCGCCACACCCAAACCCACTCCGGCACACCCGAACCCACTACGCCGGACCCGAATCCACTCCGCCAGAACCGAACCCGCTCCGACAGACCCGAACCCACTCCACCAGACCCCAACCCACTCCGCCAGGCCCACACCCACCGCCAGAACCATACCCACTCCGCCAGACCCAAACCCACTCCACCAGACCGAAACCCACTCCGCGACACCCAAATCCACTCCGCCAGACCCAAACCCACTCTGCCAGACCCAAATCCACTCCGCCAGACCCAAACCCACTCCGCCAGACCCAAACCCACTCCGCCAGACCCAAACGCACTCCGCCAGACGCAAACCCACTCTGCCAGACCCAAGCCCAATCAGCCAGACACAAACCCACTCCGCCAGACCCAAACCCACACCGCCAGACCCAAACCCACTCCGCCAGACCCAAACCCACTCCGCCAGACCCGAACCCACTCCGCCAGACCCGAATACACTCCGCCAGACCCGAACCCGCTCCGCCAGACCCCAACCCACTCCGCCACACCCAAACCCACTCCGGCAGACCCGAACCCACTCCGCCAGACCCGAACCCACTCCGCCAGACCCGAACCCACTCCGCCAGGCCCGAACGCACTCCGCCAGACCCAAACCCACTCCGCCAGACCCGAACCCACTCCGCCAGACCCGACCCCACTCCGCCAGACCCGAGCCCACTCCGCCAGACGCGAACCCACTCCGCGAGACCCGAACCCACTCCGCCAGACCCGAACCCACTCCGCCAGACCCGAACCCACTCCGCCACACCCAAACCCACTCCGGCAGACCCGAACCCACTCCGCCAGACCCGAACCCACTCCGCCAGACCCGAACCCACTCCGCCAGACCCGAACCCACTCCGCCAGACGCGAACCCACTCCGCCAGACCCGAACCCACTCCGCCAGACCCGAACCCACTCCGCCAGAACCGAACCCGCTCCGACAGACCCGAACCCACTCCGCCAGACCCAACCCACTCCGCCAGGACCACACCCACCGCCAGAACCATACCCACTCCGCCAGACCCAAACCCACTCCACCAGACCCAAACCCACTCCGCGACACCCAAACCCACTCCGCCAGACCCAAACCCACTCCGCCAGACCCAAACCCACTCCGCCAGACCCAAACCCACTCCGCCAGACCCGAACCCACTCCGCCAGACCCGAACCCACTCCGCCAGACCCGAACCCACTCCGCCAGACCCGAACCCACTCCGCCAGACCCGAACCCACTCCGCCAGAACCGAACCCGCTCCGACAGACCCGAACCCACTCCGCCAGACCCAACCCACTCCGCCAGGACCACACCCACCGCCAGAACCATACCCACTCCGCCAGACCCAAACCCACTCCACCAGACCCAAACCCACTCCGCGACACCCAAACCCACTCCGCCAGACCCAAACCCACTCCGCCAGACCCAAACCCACTCCGCCAGACCCAAACCCACTCCGCCAGACCTGAACCCACTCCGCCAGACCCGAACCCACTCCGCCAGACCCAAACCCACTCCGCCAGACCCAAACCCACTCCGCCAGACCCAAACCCACTCCGCCAGACCCAAACCCACTCCGCCAGACCCGAACCCACTCCGCCAGACCCAACCCACTCCGCCAGGACCACACCCACCGCCAGAACCATACCCACTCCGCCAGACCCAAACCCACTCCACCAGACCCAAACCCACTCCGCGACACCCAAACCCACTCCGCCAGACCCAAACCCACTCCGCCAGACCCAAACCCACTCCGCCAGACCCAAACCCACTCCGCCAGACCCGAACCCACTCCGCCAGACCCGAACCCACTCCGCCAGACCCAAACCCACTCCGCCAGACCCAAACCCACTCCGCCACACCCAAACCCACTCCGGCAGACCCGAACCCACTCCGCCAGACCCGAACCCACTCCGCCAGACCCGAACCCACTCCGCCAGACACGAACGCACTCCGCCAGACCCAAACCCACTCCGCCAGACCCGAACCCACTCCGCCAGACCCGAACCCACTCCGCCAGACCCGAGCCCACTCCGCCAGACCCGAACCCACTCCGCTAGACCCGAACCCACTCCGCCAGACCCGAACCCACTCCGCCAGACCCGAACCCACTCCGCCACACCCAAACCCACTCCGGCACACCCGAACCCACTACGCCGGACCCGAACCCACTCCGCCAGAACCGAACCCGCTCCGACAGACCCGAACCCACTCCACCAGACCCCAACCCACTCCGCCAGGCCCACACCCACCGCCAGAACCATACCCACTCCGCCAGACCCAAACCCACTCCAACAGACCCAAACCCACTCCGCGACACCCAAATCCACTCCGCCAGACCCAAACCCACTCCGCTAGACCCAAACCCACTCCGCCAGACCCAAACCCACTCCGCCAGACCCAAACCCACTCCGCCAGACGCAAACCCACTCTGCCAGACCCAAGCCCAATCAGCCAGACACAAACCCACTCCGCCAGACCCAAACCCACACCGCCAGACCCAAACCCACTCCGCCAGACCCAAACCCACTCCACCAGACCCAAACCCACTCCGCGACACCCAAACCCACTCCGCCAGACCCAAACCCACTCCGCCAGACCCAAACCCACTCCGCCAGACCCAAACCCACTCCGCCAGACCCGAACCCACTCCGCCAGACCCGAGCCCACTCCGCCAGACCCGAACCCACTCCGCCAGACCCGAACCCACTCCGCCAGACCCGAACCCACTCCGCCAGACCCGAACCCACTCCGCCACACCCAAACCCACTCCGGCAGACCCGAACCCACTCCGCCAGACCCGAACCCACTCCGCCAGACCCGAACCCACTCCGCCAGACGCGAACCCACTCCGCCAGACCCGAACCCACTCCGCCACACCCGAACCCACTCCTGCAGACGCGAACCCACTCCGCCAGACCCGAACCCACTCCGCCAGACCCGAACCCACTCCGCCAGACCCGAACCCACTCCGCCAGACCCGAACAAACTCCGCCAGACCCGAACCCACTCCGCCAGACCCGAACCCACTCCGCCAGACCCAAACCCACTCCGCCAGACCCGAACCCACTCCGCCAGACCCAAACCCACTCTGCCAGACCCGAACCCACTCCGCCAGACCCGAACCCACTCCGCCAGACCCGAACCCACTCCGCCAGAACCGAACCCGCTCCGACAGACCCGAACCCGCTCCGCCAGACCCAACCCACTCCGCCAGGACCACACCCACCGCCAGAACCATACCCACTCCGCCAGACCCAAACCCACTCCACCAGACCCAAACCCACTCCGCGACACCCAAACCCACTCCGCCAGACCCAAACCCACTCCGCCAGACCCAAACCCACTCCGCCAGACCCAAACCCACTCCGCCAGACCCGAACCCACTCCGCCAGACCCGAACCCACTCCGCCAGACCCGAACCCACTCCGCCAGACCCGAACCCACTCCGCCAGACCCGAACCCACTCCGCCAGAACCGAACCCGCTCCGACAGACCCGAACCCACTCCGCCAGACCCAACCCACTCCGCCAGGACCACACCCACCGCCAGAACCATACCCACTCCGCCAGACCCAAACCCACTCCACCAGACCCAAACCCACTCCGCGACACCCAAACCCACTCCGCCAGACCCAAACCCACTCCGCCAGACCCAAACCCACTCCGCCAGACCCAAACCCACTCCGCCAGACCCGAACCCACTCCGCCAGACCCGAACCCACTCCGCCAGACCCAAACCCACTCCGCCAGACCCAAACCCACTCCGCCAGACCCAAACCCACTCCGCCAGACCCAAACCCACTCCGCCAGACCCGAACCCACTCCGCCAGACCCAACCCACTCCGCCAGGACCACACCCACCGCCAGAACCATACCCACTCCGCCAGACCCAAACCCACTCCACCAGACCCAAACCCACTCCGCGACACCCAAACCCACTCCGCCAGACCCAAACCCACTCCGCCAGACCCAAACCCACTCCGCCAGACCCAAACCCACTCCGCCAGACCCGAACCCACTCCGCCAGACCCGAACCCACTCCGCCAGACCCCAACCCACTCCGTCAGACCCAAACCCACTCCGCCACACCCAAACCCACTCCGGCAGACCCGAACCCACTCCGCCAGACCCGAACCCACTCCGCCAGACCCGAACCCACTCCGCCAGACACGAACGCACTCCGCCAGACCCAAACCCACTCCGCCAGACCCGAACCCACTCCGCCAGACCCGAACCCACTCCGCCAGACCCGAGCCCACTCCGCCAGACCCGAACCCACTCCGCTAGACCCGAACCCACTCCGCCAGACCCGAACCCACTCCGCCAGACCCGAACCCACTCCGCCACACCCAAACCCACTCCGGGACACCCGAACCCACTACGCCGGACCCGAACCCACTCCGCCAGAACCGAACCCGCTCCGACAGACCCGAACCCACTCCACCAGACCCCAACCCACTCCGCCAGGCCCACACCCACCGCCAGAACCATACCCACTCCGCCAGACCCAAACCCACTCCAACAGACCCAAACCCACTCCGCGACACCCAAATCCACTCCGCCAGACCCAAACCCACTCCGCTAGACCCAAACCCACTCCGCCAGACCCAAACCCACTCCGCCAGACCCAAACCCACTCCGCCAGACGCAAACCCACTCTGCCAGACCCAAGCCCAATCAGCCAGACACAAACCCACTCCGCCAGACCCAAACCCACACCGCCAGACCCAAACCCACTCCGCCAGACCCAAACCCACTCCACCAGACCCAAACGCACTCCGTGACACCCAAACCCACTCCGCCAGACCCAAACCCACTCCGCCAGACCCAAACCCACTCAGCCAGACCCAAACCCACTCCGCCAGACCCGAACCCACTCCGCCAGACCCGAGCCCACTCCGCCAGACCCGAACCCACTCCGCCAGACCCGAACCCACTCCGCCAGACCCGAACCCACTCCGCCAGACCCGAACCCACTCCGCCACACCCAAACCCACTCCGGCAGACCCGAACCCACTCCGCCAGACCCGAACCCACTCCGCCAGACCCGAACCCACTCCGCCAGACGCGAACCCACTCCGCCAGACCCGAACCCACTCCGCCACACCCGAACCCACTCCGGCAGACGCGAACCCACTCCGCCAGACCCGAACCCACTCCGCCAGACCCGAACCCACTCCGCCAGACCCGAACCCACTCCGCCAGACCCGAACAAACTCCGCCAGACCCGAACCCACTCCGCCAGACCCGAACCCACTCCGCCAGACCCGAACCCACTCCGCCAGAACCGAACCCGCTCCGACAGACCCGAACCCACTCCGCCAGACCCCAACCCACTCCACCAGGCCCACACCCACCGCCAGAACCATACCCACTCCGCCAGACCCAAACCCACTCCACCAGACCCAAACCCACTCCGCGTCACCCAAACCCACTCCGCCAGACCCAAACCCACTCCGCCAGACCCAAACCCACTCCGCCAGACCCAAACCCACTCCGCTAGACCCAAACCCACTCCGCCAGACCCAAACCCACTCTGCCAGACCCAAACCCACTCCACCAGACGCAAACCCACTCTGCCAGACCCAAGCCCAATCAGCCAGACACAAACCCACTCCGCCAGACCCAAACCCACACCGCCAGACCCAAACCCACTCCGCCAGACCCAAACCCACTCCGCCAGACCCAAACCCACTCCACCAGACCCCAACCCACTCCGCCAGGCCCACACCCACCGCCAGAACCATACCCACTCCGCCAGACCCAAACCCACTCCAACAGACCCAAACCCACTCCGCGACACCCAAATCCACTCCGCCAGACCCAAACCCACTCCGCTAGACCCAAACCCACTCCGCCAGACCCAAACCCACTCCGCCAGACCCAAACCCACTCCGCCAGACGCAAACCCACTCTGCCAGACCCAAGCCCAATCAGCCAGACACAAACCCACTCCGCCAGACCCAAACCCACACCGCCAGACCCAAACCCACTCCGCCAGACCCAAACCCACTCCACCAGACCCAAACCCACTCCGCGACACCCAAACCCACTCCGCCAGACCCAAACCCACTCCGCCAGACCCAAACCCACTCCGCCAGACCCAAACCCACTCCGCCAGACCCGAACCCACTCCGCCAGACCCGAGCCCACTCCGCCAGACCCGAACCCACTCCGCCAGACCCGAACCCACTCCGCCAGACCCGAACCCACTCCGCCAGACCCGAACCCACTCCGCCACACCCAAACCCACTCCGGCAGACCCGAACCCACTCCGCCAGACCCGAACCCACTCCGCCAGACCCGAACCCACTCCGCCAGACGCGAACCCACTCCGCCAGACCCGAACCCACTCCGCCACACCCGAACCCACTCCGGCAGACGCGAACCCACTCCGCCAGACCCGAACCCACTCCGCCAGACCCGAACCCACTCCGCCAGACGCGAACCCACTCCGCCAGACCCGAACAAACTCCGCCAGACCCGAACCCACTCCGCCAGACCCGAACCCACTCCGCCAGACCCGAACCCACTCCGCCAGAACCGAACCCGCTCCGACAGACCCGAACCCACTCCGCCAGACCCCAACCCACTCCACCAGGCCCACACCCACCGCCAGAACCATACCCACTCCGCCAGACCCAAACCCACTCCACCAGACCCAAACCCACTCCGCGTCACCCAAACCCACTCCGCCAGACCCAAACCCACTCCGCCAGACCCAAACCCACTCCGCCAGACCCAAACCCACTCCGCTAGACCCAAACCCACTCCGCCAGACCCAAACCCACTCTGCCAGACCCAAACCCACTCCGCCAGACGCAAACCCACTCTGCCAGACCCAAGCCCAATCAGCCAGACACAAACCCACTCCGCCAGACCCAAACCCACACCGCCAGACCCAAACCCACTCCGCCAGACCCAAACCCACTCCACCAGACCCAAACCCACTCCGCGACACCCAAACCCGCTCCGCCAGACCCAAACCCACTCCGCCAGACCCGAACCCACTCCGCCAGACACGAACGCACTCCGCCAGACCCAAACCCACTCCGCCAGACCCGAACCCACACCGCCAGACCCGAACCCACTCCGCCAGACCCGAGCCCACTCCGCCAGACCCGAACCCACTCCGCTAGACCCGAACCCACTCCGCCAGACCCGAACCCACTCCGCCAGACCCGAACCCACTCCGCCACACCCAAACCCACTCCGGCACACCCGAACCCACTACGCCGGACCCGAACCCACTCCGCCAGAACCGAACCCGCTCCGACAGACCCGAACCCACTCCACCAGACCCCAACCCACTCCGCCAGGCCCACACCCACCGCCAGAACCATACCCACTCCGCCAGACCCAAACCCACTCCACCAGACCCAAACCCACTCCGCGACACCCAAATCCACTCCGCCAGACCCAAACCCACTCTGCCAGACCCAAATCCACTCCGCCAGACCCAAACCCACTCCGCCAGACCCAAACCCACTCCGCCAGACCCAAACGCACTCCGCCAGACGCAAACCCACTCTGCCAGACCCAAGCCCAATCAGCCAGACACAAACCCACTCCGCCAGACCCAAACCCACACCGCCAGACCCAAACCCACTCCGCCAGACCCAAACCCACTCCGCCAGACCCGAACCCACTCCGCCAGACCCGAATACACTCCGCCAGACCCGAACCCGCTCCGCCAGACCCCAACCCACTCCGCCACACCCAAACCCACTCCGGCAGACCCGAACCCACTCCGCCAGACCCGAACCCACTCCGCCAGACCCGAACCCACTCCGCCAGGCCCGAACGCACTCCGCCAGACCCAAACCCACTCCGCCAGACCCGAACCCACTCCGCCAGACCCGACCCCACTCCGCCAGACCCGAGCCCACTCCGCCAGACGCGAACCCACTCCGCGAGACCCGAACCCACTCCGCCAGACCCGAACCCACTCCGCCAGACCCGAACCCACTCCGCCACACCCAAACCCACTCCGGCAGACCCGAACCCACTCCGCCAGACCCGAACCCACTCCGCCAGACCCGAACCCACTCCGCCAGACCCGAACCCACTCCGCCAGACGCGAACCCACTCCGCCAGACCCGAACCCACTCCGCCAGACCCGAACCCACTCCGCCAGAACCGAACCCGCTCCGACAGACCCGAACCCACTCCGCCAGACCCAACCCACTCCGCCAGGACCACACCCACCGCCAGAACCATACCCACTCCGCCAGACCCAAACCCACTCCACCAGACCCAAACCCACTCCGCGACACCCAAACCCACTCCGCCAGACCCAAACTCACTCCGCCAGACCCAAACCCACTCCGCCAGACCCAAACCCACTCCGCCAGACCCGAACCCACTCCGCCAGACCCGAACCCACTCCGCCAGACCCGAACCCACTCCGCCAGACCCGAACCCACTCCGCCAGACCCGAACCCACTCCGCCAGAACCGAACCCGCTCCGACAGACCCGAACCCACTCCGCCAGACCCAACCCACTCCGCCAGGACCACACCCACCGCCAGAACCATACCCACTCCGCCAGACCCAAACCCACTCCACCAGACCCAAACCCACTCCGCGACACCCAAACCCACTCCGCCAGACCCAAACCCACTCCGCCAGACCCAAACCCACTCCGCCAGACCCAAACCCACTCCGCCAGACCCGAACCCACTCCGCCAGACCCGAACCCACTCCGCCAGACCCAAACCCACTCCGCCAGACCCAAACCCACTCCGCCAGACCCAAACCCACTCCGCCAGACCCAAACCCACTCCGCCAGACCCGAACCCACTCCGCCAGACCCAACCCACTCCGCCAGGACCACACCCACCGCCAGAACCATACCCACTCCGCCAGACCCAAACCCACTCCACCAGACCCAAACCCACTCCGCGACACCCAAACCCACTCCGCCAGACCCAAACCCACTCCGCCAGACCCAAACCCACTCCGCCAGACCCAAACCCACTCCGCCAGACCCGAACCCACTCCGCCAGACCCGAACCCACTCCGCCAGACCCAAACCCACTCCGCCAGACCCAAACCCACTCCGCCACACCCAAACCCACTCCGGCAGACCCGAACCCACTCCGCCAGACCCGAACCCACTCCGCCAGACCCGAACCCACTCCGCCAGACACGAACGCACTCCGCCAGACCCAAACCCACTCCGCCAAACCCGAACCCACTCCGCCAGACCCGAACCCACTCCGCCAGACCCGAGCCCACTCCGCCAGACCCGAACCCACTCCGCTAGACCCGAACCCACTCCGCCAGACCCGAACCCACTCCGCCAGACCCGAACCCACTCCGCCACACCCAAACCCACTCCGGCACACCCGAACCCACTACGCCGGACCCGAACCCACTCCGCCAGAACCGAACCCGCTCCGACAGACCCGAACCCACTCCACCAGACCCCAACCCACTCCGCCAGGCCCACACCCACCGCCAGAACCATACCCACTCCGCCAGACCCAAACCCACTCCAACAGACCCAAACCCACTCCGCGACACCCAAATCCACTCCGCCAGACCCAAACCCACTCCGCTAGACCCAAACCCACTCCGCCAGACCCAAACCCACTCCGCCAGACCCAAACCCACTCCGCCAGACGCAAACCCACTCTGCCAGACCCAAGCCCAATCAGCCAGACACAAACCCACTCCGCCAGACCCAAACCCACACCGCCAGACCCAAACCCACTCCGCCAGACCCAAACCCACTCCACCAGACCCAAACCCACTCCGCGACACCCAAACCCACTCCGCCAGACCCAAACCCACTCCGCCAGACCCAAACCCACTCCGCCAGACCCAAACCCACTCCGCCAGACCCGAACCCACTCCGCCAGACCCGAGCCCACTCCGCCAGACCCGAACCCACTCCGCCAGACCCGAACCCACTCCGCCAGACCCGAACCCACTCCGCCAGACCCGAACCCACTCCGCCACACCCAAACCCACTCCGGCAGACCCGAACCCACTCCGCCAGACCCGAACCCACTCCGCCAGACCCGAACCCACTCCGCCAGACGCGAACCCACTCCGCCAGACCCGAACCCACTCCGCCACACCCGAACCCACTCCGGCAGACGCGAACCCACTCCGCCAGACCCGAACCCACTCCGCCAGACCCGAACCCACTCCGCCAGACCCGAACCCACTCCGCCAGACCCGAACAAACTCCGCCAGACCCGAACCCACTCCGCCAGACCCGAACCCACTCCGCCAGACCCGAACCCACTCCGCCAGAACCGAACCCGCTCCGACAGACCCGAACCCACTCCGCCAGACCCCAACCCACTCCACCAGGCCCACACCCACCGCCAGAACCATACCCACTCCGCCAGACCCAAACCCACTCCACCAGACCCAAACCCACTCCGCGTCACCCAAACCCACTCCGCCAGACCCAAACCCACTCCGCCAGACCCAAACCCACTCCGCCAGACCCAAACCCACTCCGCTAGACCCAAACCCACTCCGCCAGACCCAAACCCACTCTGCCAGACCCAAACCCACTCAGCCAGACGCAAACCCACTCTGCCAGACCCAAGCCCAATCAGCCAGACACAAACCCACTCCGCCAGACCCAAACCCACACCGCCAGACCCAAACCCACTCCGCCAGACCCAAACCCACTCCACCAGACCCAAACCCACTCCGCGACACCCAAACCCGCTCCGCCAGACCCAAACCCACTCCGCCAGACCCGAACCCACTCCGCCAGACACGAACGCACTCCGCCAGACCCAAACCCACTCCGCCAGACCCGAACCCACTCCGCCAGACCCGAACCCACTCCGCCAGACCCGAGCCCACTCCGCCAGACCCGAACCCACTCCGCTAGACCCGAACCCACTCCGCCAGACCCGAACCCACTCCGCCAGACCCGAACCCACTCCGCCACACCCAAACCCACTCCGGCACACCCGAACCCACTACGCCGGACCCGAACCCACTCCGCCAGAACCGAACCCGCTCCGACAGACCCGAACCCACTCCACCAGACCCCAACCCACTCCGCCAGGCCCACACCCACCGCCAGAACCATACCCACTCCGCCAGACCCAAACCCACTCCACCAGACCCAAACCCACTCCGCGACACCCAAATCCACTCCGCCAGACCCAAACCCACTCCGCTAGACCCAAACCCACTCCGCCAGACCCAAACCCACTCCGCCAGACCCAAACCCACTCCGCCAGACGCAAACCCACTCTGCCAGACCCAAGCCCAATCAGCCAGACACAAACCCAATCCGCCAGACCCAAACCCACACCGCCAGACCCAAACCCACTCCGCCAGACCCAAACCCACTCCACCAGACCCAAACCCACTCCGCGACACCCAAACCCACTCCGCCAGACCCAAACCCACTCCGCCAGACCCAAACCCACTCCGCCAGACCCAAACCCACTCCGCCAGACCCGAACCCACTCCGCCAGACCCGAGCCCACTCCGCCAGACCCGAACCCACTCCGCCAGACCCGAACCCACTCCGCCAGACCCGAACCCACTCCGCCAGACCCGAACCCACTCCGCCACCGCCAAACCCACTCCGGCAGACCCGAACCCACTCCGCCAGACCCGAACCCACTCCGCCAGACCCGAACCCACTCCGCCAGACGCGAACCCACTCCGCCAGACCCGAACCCACTCCGCCACACCCGAACCCACTCCGGCAGACGCGAACCCACTCCGCCAGACCCGAACCCACTCCGCCAGACCCGAACCCACTCCGCCAGACCCGAACCCACTCCGCCAGACCCGAACAAACTCCGCCAGACCCGAACCCACTCCGCCAGACCCGAACCCACTCCGCCAGACCCGAACCCACTCCGCCAGAACCGAACCCGCTCCGACAGACCCGAACCCACTCCGCCAGACCCCAACCCACTCCACCAGGCCCACACCCACCGCCAGAACCATACCCACTCCGCCAGACCCAAACCCACTCCACCAGACCCAAACCCACTCCGCGTCACCCAAACCCACTCCGCCAGACCCGAACCCACTCCGCTAGACCCAAACCCACTCCGCCAGACCCAAACCCACTCCGCTACACCCAAACCCACTCCGCCAGACCCAAACCCACTCTGCCAGACCCAAACCCACTCCGCCAGACGCAAACCCACTCTGCCAGACCCAAGCCCAATCAGCCAGACACAAACCCACTCCGCCAGACCCAAACCCACACCGCCAGACCCAAACCCACTCCGCCAGACCCAAACCCACTCCACCAGACCCAAACCCACTCCGCGACACCCAAACCCGCTCCGCCATACCCAAACCCACTCCGCCAGACCCAAACCCACTCCGCCAGACCCGAACCCACTCCGCCAGACCCGAGCCCACTCCGCCAGACCCGAACCCACTCCGCCAGACCCGAACCCACTCCGCCAGACCCGAACCCACTCCGCCAGACCCGAACCCACTCCGCCACACCCAAACCCACTCCGGCAGACCCGAACCCACTCCGCCAGACCCGAACCCACTCCGCCAGACCCGAACCCACTCCGCCAGACGCGAACCCACTCCGCCAGACCCGAACCCACTCCGCCACACCCGAACCCACTCCGGCAGACGCGAACCCACTCCGCCAGACCCGAACCCACTCCGCCAGACCCGAACCCACTCCGCCAGACCCGAACCCACTCCGCCAGACCCGAACAAACCCCGCCAGACCCGAACCCACTCCGCCAGACCCGAACCCACTCCGCCAGACCCGAACCCACTCCGCCAGAACCGAACCCGCTCCGACAGACCCGAACCCACTCCGCCAGACCCCAACCCACTCCACCAGGCCCACACCCACCGCCAGAACCATACCCACTCCGCCAGACCCAAACCCACTCCACCAGACCCAAACCCACTCCGCGTCACCCAAACCCACTCCGCCAGACCCGAACCCACTCCGCTAGACCCAAACCCACTCCGCCAGACCCAAACCCACTCCGCTACACCCAAACCCACTCCGCCAGACCCAAACCCACTCTGCCAGACCCAAACCCACTCCGCCAGACGCAAACCCACTCTGCCAGACCCAAGCCCAATCAGCCAGACACAAACCTACTCCGCCAGACCCAAACCCACACCGCCAGACCCAAACCCACTCCGCCAGACCCAAACCCACTCCACCAGACCCAAACCCACTCCGCGACACCCAAACCCGCTCCGCCATACCCAAACCCACTCCGCCAGACCCAAACCCACTCCGCCAGACCCAAACCCACTCCGCCAGACCCGAACCCACTCCGCCAGACCCGAGCCCACTCCGCCAGACCCGAACCCACTCCGCCAGACCCGAACCCACTCCGCCAGACCCGAACCCACTCCGCCAGACCCGAACCCACTCCGCCACACCCAAACCCACTCCGGCAGACCCGAACCCACTCCGCCAGACCCGAACCCACTCCGCCAGACCCTAACCCACTCCGCCAGACCCAAACCCACTCCGCCACACCCCAACCCACTCCGGCAGACCCGAACCCACTCCGCCAGACCCGAACCCACTCCGCCAGACCCGAACCCACTCCGCCAGACACGAACGCACTCCGCCAGACCCAAACCCACTCCGCCAGACCCGAACCCACTCCGCCAGACCCGAACCCACTCCGCCAGACCCGAGCCCACTCCGCCAGACCCGAACCCACTCCGCTAGTCCCGAACCCACTCCGCCAGACCCGAACCCACTCCGCCAGACCCGAACCCACTCCGCCACACCCAAACCCACTCCGGCACACCCGAACCCACTACGCCGGACCCGAACCCACTCCGCCAGAACCGAACCCGCTCCGACAGACCCGAACCCACTCCACCTGACCCCAACCCACTCCGCCAGGCCCACACCCACCGCCAGAACCATACCCACTCCGCCAGACCCAAACCCACTCCACCAGACCCAAACCCACTCCGCGACACCCAAATCCACTCCGCCAGACCCAAACCCACTCCGCCAGACCCAAACCCACTCCGCCAGACCCAAACCCACTCCGCCAGACCCAAACCCACTCCGCCAGACGCAAACCCACTCTGCCAGACCCAAGCCCAATCAGCCAGACACAAACCCACTCCGCCGGACCCAAACCCACACCGCCAGAACCAAACCCACTCCGCCAGACCCAAACCCACTCCACCAGACCCAAACCCACTCCGCGACACCCAAACCCACTCCGCCAGACCCAAACCCACTCCGCCAGACCCAAACCCACTCCGCCAGACCCAAACCCACTCCGCCAGACCCGAACCCACTCCGCCAGACCCGAGCCCACTCCGCCAGACCCGAACCCACTCCGCCAGACCCGAACCCACTCCGCCAGACCCGAACCCACTCCGCCAGACCCGAACCCACTCCGCCACACCCGAACCCACTCCGCCAGACCCGAACCCACTCCGCCAGACCCGAACCCACTCCGCCAGACCCGAACCCACTCCGCCAGACGCGAACCCACTCCGCCAGACCCGAACCCACTCCGCCACACCCGAACCCACTCCGGCAGACGCGAACCCACTCCGCCAGACCCGAACCCACTCCGCCAGACCCGAACCCACTCCGCCAGACCCGAACCCACTCCGCCAGACCCGAACAAACTCCGCCAGACCCGAACCCACTCCGCCAGACCCGAACCCACTCCGCCAGACCCGAACCCACTCCGCCAGAACCGAACCCGCTCCGACAGACCCGAACCCACTCCGCCAGACCCCAACCCACTCCACCAGGCCCACACCCACCGCCAGAACCATACCCACTCCGCCAGACCCAAACCCACTCCACCAGACCCAAACCCACTCCGCGTCACCCAAACCCACTCCGCCAGACCCAAACCCACTCCGCCAGACCCAAACCCACTCCGCCAGACCCAAACCCACTCCGCTAGACCCAAACCCACTCCGCCAGACCCAAACCCACTCTGCCAGACCCAAACCCACTCCGCCAGACGCAAACCCACTCTGCCAGACCCAAGCCCAATCAGCCAGACACAAACCCACTCCGCCAGACCCAAACCCACACCGCCAGACCCAAACCCACTCCGCCAGACCCAAACCCACTCCACCAGACCCAAACCCACTCCGCGACACCCAAACCCACTCCGCCGGACCCAAACACACTCCGCCAGACCCAAACCCACTCCGCCAGACCCAAACCCACTCCGCCAGACCCGAACCCACTCCGCCAGACCCAAACCCACTCCGCCACACGCAAACCCACTCCGGCAGACCCTAACCCACTCCGCCAGACCCGAACCCACTCCGCCAGACCCGAACCCACTCCGGCAGACCCGAACCCACTCCGCCAAACCCGAACCCACTCCGCCAGACCCGAACCCACTCCGCCAGACCCGAACGCACTCCGCCAGACCCAAACCCACTCCGCCAGACCCTAACCCACTCCGCCAGAACCGAACCCACTCCGCCAGACCCGAGCCCACTCCGCCAGACCCAAACCCACTCCGCCACACGCAAACCCACTCCGGCAGACCCTAACCCACTCCGCCAGACCCGAACCCACTCCGCCAGACCCGAACCCACTCCGGCAGACCCGAACCCACTCCGCCAAACCCGAACCCACTCCGCCAGACCCGAACCCACTCCGCCAGACCCGAACGCACTCCGCCAGACCCAAACCCACTCCACCAGACCCGAACCCACTCCGCCAGACCCGAACCCACTCCGCCAGACCCGAGCCCACTCCGCCAGACCCGAACCCACTCCGCTAGACCCGAACCCACTCCGCCACTCCCGAACCCACTCCGCCAGACCCGAACCCACTCTGCCACACCCAAACCCACTCCGGCAGACCCGAACCCACTCCGCCAGACCCGAACCCACTCCGCCAGAACCGAACCCGCTCCGACAGACCCGAACCCACTCCGCCAGACCCAAACCCACTCCGCGACACCCAAACCCACTCCGCCAGACCCAAACCCACTCCGCCAGACCCAAACCCACTCCGCCAGACCCAAACCCACTCCGCTAGACCCAAACCCACTCCGGCAGACCCAAACCCACTCCGCCAGACCCAAACCCACTCCGCCAGACGCAAACCCACTCTGCCAGACCCAAGCCCAATCAGCCAGACACAAACCCACTCCGCCAGACCCAAACTCACACCGCCAGACCCAAACTCACACCGCCAGACCCAAACCCACTCCGCCAGACCCAAACCCACTCCACCAGACCCAAACCCACTCCGCGACACCCAAACCCACTCCACCAGACCCAAACCCACTCCGCCAGACCCAAACCCACTCCGCCAGACCCGAACCTACTCCGCCAGACCCGAACCCAGTCCGCCAGATGCGAACCCACTCCGCCAGACCCGAACCCACTCCGCCAGATCCGAGCCCACTCCGCCAGACCCGAACCCACTCCGCCAGACCCGAACCCACTCCGCCAGACCCGAACCCAATCCGCCAGACCCAAACCCACTCCGCCAGAACCGAACCCACTCCGCCAGAACCGAACCCGCTCCGACAGACCCGAACCCACTCCGCCAGACCCCAACTCACTCCGCCTGGCCAACACCCACCGCCAGAACCAAACCCACTCCGCCAGACCCGAACGCACTCCGCCAGACCCAAACCCACTCCGCCAGACCCGAACCCACTCCGCCAGACCGGAACCCACTCCGCCAGACCCGAGCCCACTCCGCCAGACCCGAACCCACTCCGCTAGACCCGAACCCACTCCGCCAGACCCGAACCCACTCCGCCAGACCCGAACCCACTCCGCCACACCCAAACCCACTCCGGCAGACCCGAACCCACTCCGCCAGACCCGAACCCACTCCGCCAGAACCGAACCCGCTCCGACAGACCCGAACCCACTCCGCCAGACCCCAACCCACTCCGCCAGACCCAAACCCACTCCGACAGACCCAAACCCACTCCGCCAGACGCAAACCCACTCTGCCAGACCCAAGCCCAATCAGCCAGACACAAACCCACTCCGCCAGAACCAAACTCACACCGCCAGACCCAAACTCACACCGCCAGACCCAAACCCACTCCGCCAGACCCAAACCCACTCCACCAGACCCAAACCCACTCCGCGACACCCAAACCCAATCCGCCAGACCCAAACCCACTCGCCAGACCCAAACCCACTCCGCCAGACCCGAGCCCACTCCGCCAGACCCGAACCCACTCCGCCAGACCCGAGCCCACTCCGCCAGACCCGAACCCACTCCGCCAGACCCGAACCCACTCCGCCAGACCCGAACCCACTCCGCCAGACCCGAGCCCACTCCGCCAGACCCGAACCCACTCCGCCAGACCCGAACCCACTCCGCCAGACCCGAACCCAATCCGCCAGACCCAAACCCACTCCGCCAGAACCGAACCCACTCCGCCAGAACCGAACCCGCTCCGACAGACCCGAACCCCCTCCGCCAGACCCCAACTCACTCCGCCAGGCCAACACCCACCGCCAGAACCAAACCCACTCCGCCAGACCCAAACCCACTCCACCAGACCCAAACCCACTCCACGACACCCAAACCCACTCCGCCAGACCCAAACCCACTCCGCCAGACCCAAACCCACTCCGCCAGACCCAAACCCACTCCGCCAGACCCGAACCCACTCCACCAGACCCAAACCCACTCCGCCACACGCAAACCCACTCTGCCAGACCCAAGCCCAATCAGCCAGACCCGAACCCACTCCGCCAGACCCGAACCCACTCCGCCAGACCCGAACCCACTCCGCCAGACCCGAACCCACTCCGCCAGACCCGAACCCACTCCGCCAGACCCGAACCCAGTCCGCCATATGCGAACCCACTCCGCCAGACCCGAACCCACTCCGCCAGACCCGAGCCCACTCCGCCAGACCCGAACCCACTCCGCGAGACCCGAACCCACTCCGCCAGACCCGAACCCACTCCGCCAGACCCAAACCCACTCCGCCAGAACCGAACCCACTCCGCCAGAACCGAACCCGCTCCGACAGACCCGAACCCACTCCGCCAGACCCCAACCCACTCCGCCAGGCCCACACCCACCGCCAGAACCATACCCACTCCGCCAGACCCAAACCCACTCCACCAGACGCAAACCCACTCCGCGACACCCAAACCCACTCCGCCAGACCCAAACCCACTCTGCCAGACCCACACCCACTCCGCCAGACCCAAACCCACTCTGCCAGACCCAAACCCACTCTGCCAGACCCAAACCCACTCCGCCAGACCCAAACCCACACCGCCAGACGCAAACCCACTCTGCCAGACCCAAGCCCAATCAGCCAGACACAAACCCACTCCGCCAGACCCAAACCCACACCGCCAGACCCAAACCCACTCCGCCAGACCCAAACCCACTCCACCAGACCCAAACCCACTCCGCGACACCCAAACCCACTCCGCCAGACCCAAACCCACTCCGCCAGACCCAAACCCACTCCGCCAGACCCAAACGCACTCCGCCAAACCCAAACCCACTCCGCCAGACCCAAACCCACTCCGCCAGACCCAAACCCACTCCGCCAGACGCAAACCCACTCTGCCAGACCCAAGCCCAATCAGCCAGACACAAACCCACTCCGCCAGACCCAAACCCACACCGCCAGACCCGAACCCACTCCGCCAGACCCGAACCCACTCCGCCAGACCCGAACCCACTCCGCCAGACCCGAACGCACTCCGCCAGACCCGAACCCACTCCGCCAGAACCGAACCCACTCCGCCAGACCCGAACCCACTCCTCCAGACCCGAGCCCACTCCGCCAGACCCGAACCCACTCCGCCAGACCCAAACCCACTCCGCCAGACCCGAACCCACTCAGCCAGACCCGAACCCACTCCGCCACACCCGAACCCACTCCGGCAGACCCGAACCCACTCCGCCAGACCCGAACCCACTCCGCCAGACCCGAACCCACTCCGCCACACCCGAACCCACTCCGCCAGACCCGAACCCACTCCGCCAGACCTGAACCTACTCCGCCAGACCCAAACCCAGTCTGCCAGATGCGAACCCACTCCGCCAGACCCGAACCCACTCCGCCAGACCCGAGCCCACTCCGCCAGACCCGAACCCACTCCGCTAGACCCGAACCCACTCCGCCAGACCCCAACCCAATCCGCCAGACCCAAACCCACTCCGCCAGAACCGAACCCACTCCGCCAGAACCGAACCCGCTCCGACAGACCTGAACCCACTCCGCCAGACCCCAACCCACTCCGCCAGGCCCACACCCACCGCCAGAACCAAACCCACTCCGCCAGACCCAAACCCACTCCGCCAGACCCAAACCCACTCCGCGACACCCAAACCCACTCCGCCAGACCCAAACCCACTATGCCAGACCCAAACCCACTCCGCCAGACCCAAACCCACTCCGCCAGACCCAAACCCACTCCGCCAGACCCCAAACCCACTCCCCTAGACCCCAAACGCACTCTGCCAGACCCAAACCCACTCCGCCAGACCCAAACCCACTCCGCTAAAACTAAACCCACTCCGGCAGACCCGAACCCACTCCACCAGACCCAAACCCACTCCGCCAGACCTGAACCCACTCCGCCAGACCCAAACCCACTCCGCCACACGCAAACCCACTCCGGCAGACCCTAACCCACTCCGCCAGACCCGAACCCACTCCGCCAGACCCGAACCCACTCCGCCAGACCCGAACGCACTCCGCCAGACCCAAACCCACTCCGCCAGACCCGAACCCACTCCGCCAGACGCGAACCCACTCCGCCAGACCCGAACCCACTCCGCCACACCCGAACCCACTCCGGCAGACCCGAACCCACTCCGCCAGACCAGAACCCACTCCGCCAGACCCGAACCCACTCCGCCAGACCCGAACCCACTCCGCCACACCCAAACCCACTCCGCCAGACCCGAACCCACTCCGCCAGACCCGAACCCAGTCCGCCAGATGCGAACCCACTCCGCCAGACCCGAACCCACTCCGCCAGACCCGAGCCCACTCCGCCAGACCCGAACCCACTCCGCTAGACCCGAACCCACTCCGCTAGACCCGAACCCACTCCGCCAGACCCCAACCCAATCCGCCAGACCCAAACCCACTCCGCCAGAACCGAACCCACTCCGCCAGAACCGAACCCGCTCCGACAGACCCGAACCCACTCCGCCAGATCCCAACCCACTCCGCCAGGCCCACACCCACCGCCAGAACCAAACCCACTCCGCCAGACCCAAACCCACTCCGCCAGACCCAAACCCACTCCGCGACACCCAAACCCACTCCGCCAGACGCAAACCCACTATGCCAGACCCAAACCCACTCCGCCAGACCCAAACCCACTCCGCCAGACCCAAACCCACTCCGCCAGACCCCAAACCCACTCCCCTAGACCCCAAACGCACTCTGCCAGACCCAAACCCACTCCGCCAGACCCAAACCCACTCCGCTAAAACCAAACCCACTCCGGCAGACCCGAACACACTCCACCAGACCCAAACCCACTCCGCCAGACCCGAACCCACTCCGCCAGACCCAAACCCACTCCGCCACACGCAAACCCACTCCGGCAGACCCTAACCCACTCCGCCAGACCCGAACCCACTCCGCCAGACCCGAACCCACTCCGCCAGACCCGAACGCACTCCGCCAGAACCAAACCCACTCCGCCAGACCCGAACCCACTCCGCCAGATGCGAACCCACTCCGCCAGACCCGAACCCACTCCGCCACACCCGAACCCACTCCGGCAGACCCGAACCCACTCCGCCAGACCCGAACCCACTCCGCCACACCCGAACCCACTCCGCCAGACCCGAACCCACTCCGCCACACCCAAACCCACTCCGCCAGACCCGAACCCACTCCGCCAGACCCAAACCCAGTCCGCCAGATGCGAACCCACTCCGCCAGACCCGAACCCACTCCGCCAGACCCGAGCCCACTCCGCCAGACCCGAACCCACTCCGCTAGACTCGAACCCACTCCGCCAGACCCGAACCCACTCCGCCAGACCCAAACCCACTCCGCCAGAACCGAACCCACTCCGCCAGAACCGAAACCGCTCCGACAGACCCGAACCCACTCCGCCAGACCCCAACCCACTCCGCCAGGCCCACACCCACCGCCAGAACCATACCCACTCCGCCAGACCCAAACCCACTCCGCCAGACCCAAACCCACTCCGCGACACCCAAACCCACTCCGCGACACCCAAACCCACTCCGCCAGACCCAAACCCACTCCGCCAGACCCAAACCCACTCCGCCAGACCCAAACCCACTCCGCCAGACCGAAACCCACACTGCCAGACACAAACCCACTCCGCCAGACACCAAACCCACTCCCCCAGACCCCAAACACACTCTGCCAGACCCAAACCCACTCCGCCAGACCCAAACCCACTCCGCAAGACCCAAACCCCCTCCGCCAGACCCAAACCCAATCCGCCAGAACCAAACCCACTACGCAAGACCCAAACCCACTCCGCCAGACCCAAATCCACTCCGCCAGACCCAAACCCACTCCGCCAGACCCAAACCCACTCCGCCAGACCCAAACCCACTCCGCCAGACGCAAACCCACTCTGCCAGACCCAAGCCCAATCAGCCAGACCCAAGCCCAATCAGCCAGACACAAACCCACTCCGCCAGACCCAAACCCACACCGCCAGACCCAAACCCACTCTGCCAGACCTAAACCCACTCCGCCAGACCCGAACCCACTCCGCCAGACCCGAACCCACTCCGCCACACCCGAACCCACTCCGGCAGACCCGAACCCACTCCGCCAGACCCAAACCCACTCCGCCAGACCCGAACCCACTCCGCCAGACCCGAACGCACTCCGCCAGACCCGAACCCACTCCGCCAGACCCGAACCCACTCCGCCAGACCCAAACCCACACCGCCAGACCCAAACCCACTCCGCCAGACCCCAAACCCACTCCGCCAGACCCAAAAACACTCCGGCAGACCCAAACCCACTCCGCCAGACCCAACCCCACTCCGCCAGACCCAAACCCACTCCGCCAGACCCAAGCCCACTCCGCCAAACCCGAACCCACTCCGCCAGACCACAACCCACTCCGCCAGACCCGAACCCACACCGACAGACCTGAACCCACTCCGCCAGACCCGAACCCACTCCGCCAGAGCCGAACCCACTCCGCCAGACCCGAACCCTCTCCACCAGATCCGAACCCACTCCGCCAGACCCGAACCCACTCCGCCAGACCCTAACCCACTCCGGCAGACCCGAACCCACTCCGCCAGACCCAAACCCACTCCGCCAGACCCGAACCAACTCCGCCAGACCCAAACCCACTCCGCCAGACCCAAACCCACTCCGCCAGACCCAAACCCACTCCGCCAGGCCCAAACCAACTCCGCCAGAACCCAACCCACTCCGCCAGACCCAAACCCACTCCGCCAGACCCAAACCCACTCCGCCAGACGCAAACCCACTCTGCCAGACCCAAGCCCAATCAGCCAGACACAAACCCACTCCGCCAGACCCAAACCCACACCGCCAGACCCAAACCCACTCCGCCAGACCCAAACCCACTCCGCCAGACCCGAACCCACTCCGCCAGACCCGAACCCATTCCGCCAGACCCGAACCCACTCCGCCAGACCCAAACCCACTCCGCCACACCCAAACCCACTCCGGCAGACCCGAACCCACTCCGCCAGACCCGAACCCACTCCGCCAGACCCGAACCCACTCCGCCAGACCCGAACGCACTCCGCCAGACCCGAACCCACTCCGCCAGAACCGAACCCACTCCGCCAGACCCGAACCCACTCCTCCAGACTCGAGCCCACTCCGCCAGACCCGAACCCACTCCGCCAGACCCAAACCCACTCCGCCAGACCCGAACCCACTCAGCCAGACCCGAACCCACTCCGCCACACCCGAACCCACTCCGGCAGACCCGAACCCACTCCGCCAGACCCGAACCCACTCTGCCAGACCCGAACCCACTCCGCCACACCCGAACCCACTCCGCCAGACCCGAACCCACTCCGCCAGACCCGAACCTACTCCGCCAGACCCAAACCCAGTCTGCCAGATGCGAACCCACTCCGCCAGACCCGAACCCACTCCGCCAGACCCGAGCCCACTCCGCCAGACCCGAACCCACTCCGCTAGACCCGAACCCACTCCGCCAGACCCCAACCCAATCCGCCAGATCCAAACCCACTCCGCCAGAACCGAACCCACTCCGCCAGAACCGAACCCGCTCCGACAGACCCAAACCCACTCCGCCAGACCCCAACCCACTCCGCCAGGCCCACACCCACCGCCAGAACCAAACCCACTCCGCCAGACCCAAACCCACTCCGCCAGACCCAAACCCACTCCGCCAGACCCAAACCCACTCCGCCAGACCACAAACCCACTCCCCGAGACCCCAAACGCACTCTGCCAGACCCAAACCCACTCCGCCAGACCCAAACCCACTCCGCTAAAACCAAACCCACTCCGGCAGACCCGAACCCACTCCACCAGACCCAAACCCACTCCGCCAGACCTGAACCCACTCCGCCAGACCCAAACCCACTCCGCCACACGCAAACCCACTCCGGCAGACCCTAACCCACTCCGCCAGACCCGAACCCACTCCGCCAGACCCGAACCCACTCCGCCAGACCCGAACGCACTCCGCCAGACCCAAACCCACTCCGCCAGACCCGAACCCACTCCGCCAGACGCGAACCCATTCCGCCAGACCCGAACCCACTCCGCCACACCCGAACCCACACGGCAGACCCGAACCCACTCCGCCAGACCCGAACCCACTCCGCCAGACCCGAACCCACTCCGCCAGACCCGAACCCACTCCGCCAGACCCGAACCCACTCCGCCAGACCCGAGCCCACTCCGCCAGACCCGAACCCACTCCGCTAGACCCGAACCCACTCCGCTAGACCCGAACCCACTCCGTCAGACCCCAACCCAATCCGCCAGACCCAAACCCACTCCGCCAGAACCGAACCCACTCCGCCAGAACCGAACCCGCTCCGACAGACCCGAACCCACTCCGCCAGACCCCAACCCACTCCGCCAGGCCCACACCCACCGCCAGAACCAAACCCACTCCGCCAGACCCAAACCCACTCCGCCAGACCCAAACCCACTCCGCGACACCCAAACCCACTCCGCCAGACGCAAACCCACTATGCCAGACCCAAACCCACTCCGCCAGACCCAAACCCACTCCGCCAGACCCAAACCCACTCCGCCAGACGCAAACCCACTCTGCCAGACCCAAGCCCAATCAGCCAGACCCAAGCCCAATCAGCCAGACACAAACCCACTCCGCCAGACCCAAACCCACACCGCCAGACCCAAACCCACTCTGCCAGACCTAAACCCACTCCGCCAGACCCGAACCCACTCCGCCAGACCCGAACCCACTCCGCCACACCCGAACCCACTCCGGCAGACCCGAACCCACTCCGCCAGACCCGAACCCACTCCGCCAGACCCGAACCCACTCCGCCAGACCCGAACGCACTCCGCCAGACCCGAACCCACTCCGCCAGACCCGAACCCACTCCGCCAGACCCGAACCCACACCGCCAGACCCAAACCCACTCCGCCAGACCCCAAACCCACTCCGCCAGACCCAAACTCACTCCGCCAGACCCAAACCCACTCCGCCAGACCCAAACGCACTCCGCCAGAACAAAGCCCACTCCGCCAGACCCAAAACCACTCCGCCAGACCCAAAACCACTCCGGCAGACCCAAACCCACTCCGCCAGACCCAACCCCACTCCGCCAGACCCAAACCCACTCCGCCAGACCCAAGCCCACTCCGCCAAAACCGAACCCACTCCGCCAGACCACAACCCACTCCGCCAGACCCGAACCCACACCGACAGACCTGAACCCACTCCGCCAGACCCGAACCCACTCCGCCAGAGCCGAACCCACTCCGCCAGACCCGAACCCTCTCCACCAGATCCGAACCCACTCCGCCAGACCCGAACCCACTCCGCCAGACCCTAACCCACTCCGCCAGACCCGAACCCACTCCGCCAGACCCAAACCCACTCCGCCAGACCCGAACCAACTCCGCCAGACCCAAACCCACTCCGCCAGACCCAAACCCACTCCGCCAGACCCAAACCCACTCCGCCAGGCCCAAACCAACTCCGCCAGAACCCAACCCACTCCGCCAGACCCAAACCCACTCCGCCAGACCCAAACCCACTCCGCCAGACACAAACCCACTCCGCCAGACCCAAACCAACTCCGCCAGACCCAAACCCACTCCGTCAGGCCCCAAACCCACTCCGCCAGACCCAAAACCACTCCGCCAGACCCGAACCAACTCCACCAGACCCGAACCCACTCCGCCAGACCCGAACCAACTCCGCCAGACCCGAACCCACTCCGCCAGACCCGAAACCACTCCGCCAGACCCAAACCCACTCCGCCAGACCCCAACCCACTCCGCCAGACACAAACCTACTCCGCCAGACCCAAACCCACTCCGCCAGACCCAAACCCACTCCGCCAGACCCAAACCCACTCCGCCAGACCCCAACCCACTCCGCCAGACCCCAACCCATTCCGCCAGATCCCAACCCACTCCGCCAGACCCGAACCCACTCCGACAGACCCGAACCCACTCCGCCAGACCATAACCCACTCCGCCAGACCCGAACCCACTCCGCCAGACCCGAACCCACTCCGCCAGACCCGAACCCACTCCTCCAGACCCAAACCCTACCTGCCTGATCCGAACCCACTCCGCCAGACCCAAACCCACTCCGCCAGACCCAAACCCACTCCGCCAGACCCAAACCTACTCCGCCAGACCCCACCCCACTGCGCCAGACCCGAACCAACTCCGCCAGACCCGAACCCACTCCGCCAGACACGAACCAACTCCGCCAGACCCGAACCCACTCCGCCAGACCCCAACCCACTTCGCCGCACCCCAACCCACTCCGCCAGACCCCAACCCACTCCGCCAGACCCCAACCCACTCCGCCAGACCCGAACCCACTCCGCCAGACCCGAACCAACTCCGCCAGACCATAACCCACTCCGCCGGACCCGAACCCACTCCGCCTGACCCGAACCCACTCCGCCAGACCCGAACCCACTCCGCCAGAACCCAACCCACTCTGCCAGACCCGAACCCACTCCGCCAGACCCCAACCCACTCCGCCAGACCCCAACCCACTCCGCCAGACCCAAACCCACTCCGCCAGACCCCAACCCACTCCGCCAGACCCAAACCTACTCCGCCAGACCCAAACCCACTCCGCCAGACCCAAACCCACTCCGCCAGACCCAAACCCACTCCGCCAGACCCCAACCCACTCCGCCAGACCCCAACCCATTCCGCCAGATCCCAACCCACTCCGCCAGACCCGAACCCACTCCGACAGACCCGAACCCACTCCGCCAGACCATAACCCACTCCGCCAGACCCGAACCCACTCTGCCAGACCCGAACCCACTCCGCCAGACCCGAACCCACACCGACAGACACGAACCCACTCCGTCAGACCCGAACCCACTCCTCCAGACCCAAACCCTACCTGCCTGATCCGAACCCACTCCGCCAGACCCAAACCCACTCCGCCAGACCCAAACCCACTCCGCCAGACCCAAACCCACTCCGCCAGACCCAAACCTACTGCGCCAGACCCCACCCCACTGCGCCAGACCCGAACCCACTCCGCCAGACCCGAACCAACTCCGCCAGACCCGAACCCACTCCGCCAGACCCCAACCCACTCCGCCGCACCCAAACCCACTCCGCCAGACCCGAACCAACTCCGCCAGACCCAAACCCACTCCGCCAGACCCAAACCCACTCCGCCAGACCCAAACCCACTCCGCCAGGCCCAAACCAACTCCGCCAGAACCCAACCCACTCCGCCAGACCCAAACCCACTCCGCCAGACCCAAACCCACTCCGCCAGACACAAACCCACTCCGCCAGACCCAAACCAACTCCGCCAGACCCAAACCCACTCCGTCAGGCCCCAAACCCACTCCGCCAGACCCAAAACCACTCCGCCAGACCCGAACCAACTCCACCAGACCCGAACCCACTCCGCCAGACCCGAACCAACTCCGCCAGACCCGAACCCACTCCGCCAGACCCGAAACCACTCCGCCAGACCCAAACCCACTCCGCCAGACCCCAACCCACTCCGCCAGACCCAAACCTACTCCGCCAGACCCAAACCCACTCCGCCAGACCCAAACCCACTCCGCCAGACCCAAACCCACTCCGCCAGACCCCAACCCACTCCGCCAGACCCCAACCCATTCCGCCAGATCCCAACCCACTCCGCCAGACCCGAACCCACTCCGACAGACCCGAACCCACTCCGCCAGACCATAACCCACTCCGCCAGACCCGAACCCACTCCGCCAGACCCGAACCCACTCCGCCAGACCCGAACCCACACCGACAGACACGAACCCACTCCGCCAGACCCGAACCCACTCCTCCAGACCCAAACCCTACCTGCCTGATCCGAACCCACTCCGCCAGACCCAAACCCACTCCGCCAGACCCAAACCCACTCCGCCAGACCCAAACCTACTCCGCCAGACCCCACCCCACTGCGCCAGACCCGAACCAACTCCGCCAGACCTGAACCCACTCCGCCAGACACGAACCAACTCCGCCAGACCCGAACCCACTCCGCCAGACCCCAACCCACTTCGCCGCACCCCAACCCACTCCGCCAGACCCCAACCCACTCCGCCAGACCCCAACCCACTCCGCCAGACCCGAACCCACTCCGCCAGACCCGAACCAACTCCGCCAGACCATAACCCACTCCGCCGGACCCGAACCCACTCCGCCTGACCCGAACCCACTCCGCCAGACCCGAACCCACTCCGCCAGAACCCAACCCACTCTGCCAGACCCGAACCCACTCCGCCAGACCCCAACCCACTCCGCCAGACCCCAACCCACTCCGCCAGACCCAAACCCACTCCGCCAGACCCCAACCCACTCCGCCAGACCCAAACCTACTCCGCCAGACCCAAACCCACTCCGCCAGACCCAAACCCACTCCGCCAGACCCAAATCCACTCCGCCAGACCCCAACCCACTCCGCCAGACCCCAACCCATTCCGCCAGATCCCAACCCACTCCGCCAGACCCGAACCCACTCCGACAGACCCGAACCCACTCCGCCAGACCATAACCCACTCCGCCAGACCCGAACCCACTCTGCCAGACCCGAACCCACTCCGCCAGACCCGAACCCACACCCTCAGACACGAACCCACTCCGCCAGACCCGAACCCACTCCTCCAGACCCAAACCCTACCTGCCTGATCCGAACCCACTCCGCCAGACCCAAACCCACTCCGCCAGACCCAAACCCACTCCGCCAGACCCAAACCTACTGCGCCAGACCCCACCCCACTGCGCCAGACCCGAACCAACTCCGCCAGACCCGAACCCACTCCGCCAGACCCGAACCAACTCCGCCAGACCCGAACCCACTCCGCCAGACCCCAACCCACTCCGCCGCACCCCAACCCACTCCGCCAGACCCCAACCCACTCCGCCAGACCCCAACCCACTCCGCCAGACCCGAACCCACTCCGACAGACCCGAACCCACTCCGCCAGACCATAACCCACTCCGCCAGACCCCAACCCACTCCGCCAGAACCCAACCCACTCTGCCAGACCCCAACCCACTCCGCCAGACCCCAACCCACTCCGCCAGACCCCAACTCACTCCGCCAGACCCAAACCCACTCCGCCAGACCCAAACCCACTCCGCCAGACACAAACCCACTCCGCCAGACCCAAACCAACTCTGCCAGACCCAAACCCACTCCGTCAGGCCCCAAACCCACTCCGCCAGACCCAAAACCACTCCGCCAGACCCGAACCAACTCCACCAGACCCGAACCCACTCCGCCAGACCCGAACCAGCTCCGCCAGACCCGAACCCACTCTGCCAGACTGGAACCCACTCCGCCTGACCCAAACCCACTCCACCAGACCCAAACCCACTCCGCCAGACCCAAACCCACTCCGCCAGACCCCAACCCACTCCGCCGAACCCCAACCCACTCCGCCAGACCCCAACCCACTCCGCCAGACCGCAACCCACTCTGCCAGACCCGAACCCACTCCGACAGACCCGAACCCACTCCGCCAGACCATAACCCACTCCGCCGGACCCGAACCCACTCCGCCAGACCCGAACCCACTCCGCCAGACCCGAACCCACTCCGACAGACCCGAACCCACTCCGCCAAACCCGAACCCACTCCGCCAGAACCCAACCCACTCTGCCAGACCCGAACCCACTCCGCCAGACCCCAACCCACTCCGCCAGACCCCAACCCACTCCGCCAGACCCAAACCCACTCCGCCAGACCCAAACCCACTCCGCCAGACCCAAACCCACTCCGCCAGACCCAAACCCACTCCGTCAGGCCCCAAACCCACTCCGCCGGACCCAAAACCACTCCGCCAGACCCGAACCAACTCCACCAGACCCGAACCCACTCCGCCAGACCCGAACCAACTCCGCCAGACCCAAACCCACTCCGCCAGACCCGAACCCACTCCGCCAGACCCAAACCCACTCCGCCAGACCCGAACACACTCCGCCAGACCCCAACCCACTCCGCCAGACCCAAACCCTCTCCGCCAGACCCAAACCCACTCCGCCAGACCCGAACCCTCTCCGCCAGCCCCAAACCCACTCCGCCAGACCCGAACCCACTCCGCCAAACCCGAACCCACTCCGCCAGACCACAACCCACTCCGCCAGACCCGAACCCACTCCGACAGAGCCGAACCCACTCCGCCAGACCATAACCCACTCCGCCGGACCCGAACCCACTCCGCCAGACCCGAACCCACTCCGCCAGACCCCAACCCACTCCGCCAGACCCCAACCCACTCCGCCAGAACCCAACCCACTCTGCCAGACCCGAACCCACTCTGCCAGACCCCAACCCACTCCGCCAGACCCCAACCCACTCCGCCAGACCCAAACCCACTCCGCCAGTCCCAAACCCACTCCGTCAGACCCAAACCCATTCCGCCAGACCCAAACCAACTCCGCAAGACCCAAACCCACTCCGTCAGGCCCCAAACCCTATCTGCCAGACCCAAAACCACTCCGCCAGACCCGAACCAACTCCACCAGACCCGAACCCACTCCGCCAGACCCGAACCAACTCCGCCAGACCCGAACCCACTCCGCCAGACCCGAACCCACTCCGCCAGATCCAAACCCACTCCGCCAGACCCAAACCCACTCGGCCAGACCCAAACCCACTCCGCCAGACCCAAACCCACTCCGCCAGACCCAAACCCACTCCGCCAGACCCAAACCCACTCGGCTAGACAACAACCCACTCTGCCAGACACAAACCCACTCCGCCAGACCCAAACCCACTCCGCCAGACCCAAACCCACTCCGCCAGACCACAACCCACTCCGCCAGACCCTAACCCACACCGACAGACCCGAACCCACTCCGCCCGACCCGGACCCACTCAGCCAGACCCGAACCCACTCCGCCAGATCCGAACCCACTCCGCCAGACCCAAACCTACTCCGCCAGAGCCGAACCCAATCCGCCAGACCCGAACCCACTCCGCCAGATCCGAACCCACTCCGCCAGACCCCAACCCACTCCGCCAGACCCCAACCCACTCCGCCAGACCCGAACCCACTCCGCCAGACCCGAACCCACTCCGCCAGACCCGAACCAACTCCGCCAGACCCGAACCCACTCCGCCAGACCTGAACCCACTCCGCCAGACCCCAACCCACTACGCCAGACCCGAACCCACTCCGTCAGACCCGAACCCAGTCCGCCACACCCGAACCCACTCCGCCAGACCCGAACCCACTCCGCCAGACCCCAACCCACTCCGCAAGACCCAAACCCACTCCGCCAGACCCCAACCCACTCCGCCGAACCCCAACCCACTCCGCCAGACCCCAACCCACTCCGCCAGATCAGAACCCACTCCGCCAGACCCGAACCCACTCCGACAGACCCGAACCCACTCCGCCAGACCATAACCCACTCCGCCGGACCCGAACCCACTCCGCCAGACCCGAACCCACTCCGCCAGACCCCAACCCACTCCGCCAGACCCCAACCCACTCCGCCAGAACCCAACCCACTCTGCCAGACCCGAACCCACTCTGCCAGACCCCAACCCACTCCGCCAGACCCCAACCCACTCCGCCAGACCCAAACCCACTCCGCCAGTCCCAAACCAACTCCGCCAGACCCAGACCCATTCCGCCAGACCCAAACCAACTCCGCCAGACCCAAACCCACTCCGTCAGGCCCCAAACCCTATCCGCCAGACCCAAAACCACTCCGCCAGACCCGAACCAACTCCACCAGACCCGAACCCACTCCGCCAGACCCGAACCAACTCCGCCAGACCCGAACCCACTCCGCCAGACCCGAACCCACTCCGCCAGACCCAAACCCACTCCGCCAGACCCAAACCCACTCGGCCAGACCCAAACCCACTCCGCCAGACCCAAACCCACTCCGCCAGACCCAAACCCACTCCGCCAGACCAAAACCCACTCGGCCAGACCACAACCCACTCTGCCAGACCCAAACCCACTCCGCCAGACCCAAACCCACTCCGCCAGACCACAACCCACTCCGCCAGACCCGAACCCACACCGACAGACCTGAACCCACTCCGCCAGACCCGAACCCACTCCGCCAGAGCCGAACCCACTCCGCCAGACCCGAACCCTCTCCGCCAGATCCGAACCCACTCCGCCAGACCCGAACCCACTCCGCCAGACCCTAACCCACTCCGCCAGACCCGAACCCACTCCGCCAGACGCCAACCCACTCCGCCAGACCCAAACCCACCCCGCCAGACCCAACCCCACTCCGCCAGACCCAAACCCACTCCGCCAGACCCAAACCTACTCCGCCAGACCCAAACCCACTCCGCCAGAACCCAACCCACTCTGCCAGACCCGAACCCACTCTGCCAGACCCCAACCCACTCCGCCAGACCCCAACCCACTCCGCCAGACCCAAACCCACTCCGCCAGTCCCAAACCCACTCCGCCAGACCCAAACCCATTCCGCCAGACCCAAACCAACTCCGCCAGACCCAAACCCACTCCGTCAGGCCCCAAACCCTATCTGCCAGACCCAAAACCACTCCGCCAGACCCGAACCAACTCCACCAGACCCGAACCCACTCCGCCAGACCCGAACCAACTCCGCCAGACCCGAACCCACTCCGCCAGACCCGAACCCACTCCGCCAGACCCAAACCCACTCCGCCAGACCCGAACCCACTCCGCCAAACCCGAACCCACTCCGCCAGACCACAACCCACTCCGCCAGACCCGAACCCACACCGACAGACCTGAACCCACTCCGCCAGACCCCAACCCACTCCGCAAGACCCCAACCCCCTCCGCCAGACCCGAACCCAGTCCGCCAGACCCAAACCCACTCCGCCAGACCCAAACCCACTCCGCCAGAACTGAACCCACTCCGCCAGACCCGAACCAACTCCGCCAGACCGCAACCCACTCTGCCAGACCCGAACCCACTCCGACAGACCCGAACCCACTCCGCCAGACCCAAACCCACTCCGCCAGACCACAACCCACTCCGCCAGACCCGAACCCACACCGACAGACCCGAACCCACTCCGCCCGACCCGGACCCACTCAGCCAGACCCGAACCCACTCCGCCAGATCCGAACCCACTCCGCCAGACCCAAACCTACTCCGCCAGAGCCGAACCCAATCCGCCAGACCCGAACCCACTCCGCCAGATCCGAACCCACTCCGCCAGACCCCAACCCACTCCGCCAGACCCCAACCCACTCCGCCAGACCCCAACCCACTCCGCCAGACCCGAACCCACTCCGCCAGACCCGAACCAACTCCGCCAGACCCGAACCCACTCCGCCAGACCTGAACCCACTCCGCCAGACCCCAACCCACTACGCCAGACCCGAACCCACTCCGTCAGACCCGAACCCAGTCCGCCACACCCGAACCCACTCCGCCAGACCCGAACCCACTCCGCCAGACCCCAACCCACTCCGCAAGACCCAAACCCACTCCGCCAGACCCCAACCCACTCCGCCGAACCCCAACCCACTCCGCCAGACCCCAACCCACTCCGCCAGATCAGAACCCACTCCGCCAGACCCGAACCCACTCCGACAGACCCGAACCCACTCCGCCAGACCATAACCCACTCCGCCGGACCCGAACCCACTCCGCCAGACCCGAACCCACTCCGCCAGACCCCAACCCACTCCGCCAGACCCCAACCCACTCCGCCAGAACCCAACCCACTCTGCCAGACCCGAACCCACTCTGCCAGACCCCAACCCACTCCGCCAGACCCCAACCCACTCCGCCAGACCCAAACCCACTCCGCCAGTCCCAAACCAACTCCGCCAGACCCAGACCCATTCCGCCAGACCCAAACCAACTCCGCCAGACCCAAACCCACTCCGTCAGGCCCCAAACCCTATCCGCCAGACCCAAAACCACTCCGCCAGACCCGAACCAACTCCACCAGACCCGAACCCACTCCGCCAGACCCGAACCAACTCCGCCAGACCCGAACCCACTCCGCCAGACCCGAACCCACTCCGCCAGACCCAAACCCACTCCGCCAGACCCAAACCCACTCGGCCAGACCCAAACCCACTCCGCCAGACCCAAACCCACTCCGCCAGACCCAAACCCACTCCGCCAGACCAAAACCCACTCGGCCAGACCACAACCCACTCTGCCAGACCCAAACCCACTCCGCCAGACCCAAACCCACTCCGCCAGACCACAACCCACTCCGCCAGACCCGAACCCACACCGACAGACCTGAACCCACTCCGCCAGACCCGAACCCACTCCGCCAGAGCCGAACCCACTCCGCCAGACCCGAACCCTCTCCGCCAGATCCGAACCCACTCCGCCAGACCCGAACCCACTCCGCCAGACCCTAACCCACTCCGCCAGACCCGAACCCACTCCGCCAGACGCCAACCCACTCCGCCAGACCCAAACCCACCCCGCCAGACCCAACCCCACTCCGCCAGACCCAAACCCACTCCGCCAGACCCAAACCTACTCCGCCAGACCCAAACCCACTCCGCCAGAACCCAACCCACTCTGCCAGACCCGAACCCACTCTGCCAGACCCCAACCCACTCCGCCAGACCCCAACCCACTCCGCCAGACCCAAACCCACTCCGCCAGTCCCAAACCCACTCCGCCAGACCCAAACCCATTCCGCCAGACCCAAACCAACTCCGCCAGACCCAAACCCACTCCGTCAGGCCCCAAACCCTATCTGCCAGACCCAAAACCACTCCGCCAGACCCGAACCAACTCCACCAGACCCGAACCCACTCCGCCAGACCCGAACCAACTCCGCCAGACCCGAACCCACTCCGCCAGACCCGAACCCACTCCGCCAGACCCAAACCCACTCCGCCAGACCCGAACCCACTCCGCCAAACCCGAACCCACTCCGCCAGACCACAACCCACTCCGCCAGACCCGAACCCACACCGACAGACCTGAACCCACTCCGCCAGACCCCAACCCACTCCGCAAGACCCCAACCCCCTCCGCCAGACCCGAACCCAGTCCGCCAGACCCAAACCCACTCCGCCAGACCCAAACCCACTCCGCCAGAACTGAACCCACTCCGCCAGACCCGAACCAACTCCGCCAGACCGCAACCCACTCTGCCAGACCCGAACCCACTCCGACAGACCCGAACCCACTCCGCCAGACCATAACCCACTCCGCCGGACCCGAACCCACTCCGCCAGTCCCGAACCCACTCCGCCAGACCCGAACCCACTCCGACAGACCCGAACCCACTCCGCCAAACCCGAACCCACTCCGCCAGAACCCAACCCACTCTGCCAGACCCGAACCCACTCCGCCAGACCCCAACCCACTCCGCCAGACCCCAACCCACTCCGCCAGACCCAAACCCACTCCGCCAGACCCAAACCCACTCCGCCAGACCCAAACCCACTCCGCCAGACCCAAACCCACTCCGTCAGGCCCCAAACCCACTCCGCCGGACCCAAAACCACTCCGCCAGACCCGAACCAACTCCACCAGACCCGAACCCACTCCGCCAGACCCGAACCAACTCCGCCAGACCCAAACCCACTCCGCCAGACCCGAACCCACTCCGACAGACCCGAACCCACTCCGCCAGACCATAACCCACTCCGCCGGACCCGAACCCACTCCGCCTGACCCGAACCCACTCCGCCAGACCCGAACCCACTCCGCCAGACCCCAACCCACTCCGCCAGAACCCAACCCACTCTGCCAGACCCCAACCCACTCCGCCAGACCCCAACCCACTCCGCCAGACCCCAACTCACTCCGCCAGACCCAAACCCACTCCGCCAGACCCAAACCCACTCCGCCAGACACAAACCCACTCCGCCAGACCCAAACCAACTCTGCCAGACCCAAACCCACTCCGTCAGGCCCCAAACCCACTCCGCCAGACCCAAAACCACTCCGCCAGACCCGAACCAACTCCACCAGACCCGAACCCACTCCGCCAGACCCGAACCAGCTCCGCCAGACCCGAACCCACTCTGCCAGACCGGAACCCACTCCGCCTGACCCAAACCCACTCCACCAGACCCAAACCCACTCCGCCAGACCCAAACCCACTCCGCCAGACCCCAACCCACTCCGCCGAACCCCAACCCACTCCGCCAGACCCCAACCCACTCCGCCAGACCGCAACCCACTCTGCCAGACCCGAACCCACTCCGACAGACCCGAACCCACTCCGCCAGACCATAACCCACTCCGCCGGACCCGAACCCACTCCGCCACACCCGAACCCACTCCGCCAGACCCGAACCCACTCCGACAGACCCGAACCCACTCCGCCAAACCCGAACCCACTCCGCCAGAACCCAACCCACTCTGCCAGACCCGAACCCACTCCGCCAGACCCCAACCCACTCCGCCAGACCCCAACCCACTCCGCCAGACCCAAACCCACTCCGCCAGACCCAAACCCACTCCGCCAGACCCAAACCCACTCCGCCAGACCCAAACCCACTCCGTCAGGCCCCAAACCCACTCCGCCGGACCCAAAACCACTCCGCCAGACCCGAACCAACTCCACCAGACCCGAACCCACTCCGCCAGACCCGAACCAACTCCGCCAGACCCAAACCCACTCCGCCAGACCCAAACCCACTCCGCCAGACCCAAACCTACTCCGCCAGACCCAAACCCACTCCGCCAGAACCCAACCCACTCTGCCAGACCCGAACCCACTCCGCCAGACCCGAACCCACTCCGACAGACCCGAACCCACTCCGCCAAACCCGAACCCACTCCGCCAGAACCCAACCCACTCTGCCAGACCCGAACCCACTCCGCCAGACCCCAACCCACTCCGCCAGACCCCAACCCACTCCGCCAGACCCAAACCCACTCCGCCAGACCCAAACCCACTCCGCCAGACCCAAACCCACTCCGCCAGACCCAAACCCACTCCGTCAGGCCCCAAACCCACTCCGCCGGACCCAAAACCACTCCGCCAGACCCGAACCAACTCCACCAGACCCGAACCCACTCCGCCAGACCCGAACCAACTCCGCCAGACCCAAACCCACTCCGCCAGACCCGAACCCACTCCGACAGACCCGAACCCACTCCGCCAGACCATAACCCACTCCGCCGGACCCGAACCCACTCCGCCTGACCCGAACCCACTCCGCCAGACCCGAACCCACTCCGCCAGACCCCAACCCACTCCGCCAGAACCCAACCCACTCTGCCAGACCCCAACCCACTCCGCCAGACCCCAACCCACTCCGCCAGACCCCAACTCACTCCGCCAGACCCAAACCCACTCCGCCAGACCCAAACCCACTCCGCCAGACACAAACCCACTCCGCCAGACCCAAACCAACTCTGCCAGACCCAAACCCACTCCGTCAGGCCCCAAACCCACTCCGCCAGACCCAAAACCACTCCGCCAGACCCGAACCAACTCCACCAGACCCGAACCCACTCCGCCAGACCCGAACCAGCTCCGCCAGACCCGAACCCACTCTGCCAGACCGGAACCCACTCCGCCTGACCCAAACCCACTCCACCAGACCCAAACCCACTCCGCCAGACCCAAACCCATTCCGCCAGACCCCAACCCACTCCGCCGAACCCCAACCCACTCCGCCAGACCCCAACCCACTCCGCCAGACCGCAACCCACTCTGCCAGACCCGAACCCACTCCGACAGACCCGAACCCACTCCGCCAGACCATAACCCACTCCGCCGGACCCGAACCCACTCCGCCAGACCCGAACCCACTCCGCCAGACCCGAACCCACTCCGACAGACCCGAACCCACTCCGCCAAACCCGAACCCACTCCGCCAGAACCCAACCCACTCTGCCAGACCCGAACCCACTCCGCCAGACCCCAACCCACTCCGCCAGACCCCAACCCACTCCGCCAGACCCAAACCCACTCCGCCAGACCCAAACCCACTCCGCCAGACCCAAACCCACTCCGCCAGACCCAAACCCACTCCGTCAGGCCCCAAACCCACTCCGCCGGACCCAAAACCACTCCGCCAGACCCGAACCAACTCCACCAGACCCGAACCCACTCCGCCAGACCCGAACCAACTCCGCCAGACCCAAACCCACTCCGCCAGACCCGAACCCACTCCGCCAGACCCAAACCCACTCCGCCAGACCCGAACACACTCCGCCAGACCCCAACCCACTCCGCCAGACCCAAACCCTCTCCGCCAGACCCAAACCCACTCCGCCAGACCCGAACCCTCTCCGCCAGACCCAAACCCACTCCGCCAGACCCGAACCCACTCCGCCAAACCCGAACCCACTCCGCCAGACCACAACCCACTCCGCCAGACCCGAACCCACTCCGACAGACCCGAACCCACTCCGCCAGACCATAACCCACTCCGCCGGACCCGAACCCACTCCGCCAGACCCGAACCCACTCCGCCAGACCCCAACCCACTCCGCCAGACCCCAACCCACTCCGCCAGAACCCAACCCACTCTGCCAGACCCGAACCCACTCTGCCAGACCCCAACCCACTCCGCCAGACCCCAACCCGCTCCGCCAGACCCAAACCCACTCCGCCAGTCCCAAACCCACTCCGCCAGACCCAAACCCATTCCGCCAGACCCAAACCAACTCCGCCAGACCCAAACCCACTCCGTCAGGCCCCAAACCCTATCTGCCAGACCCAAAACCACTCCGCCAGACCCGAACCAACTCCACCAGACCCGAACCCACTCCGCCAGACCCGAACCAACTCCGCCAGACCCGAACCCACTCCGCCAGACCCGAACCCACTCCGCCAGACCCAAACCCACTCGGCCAGACCCAAACCCACTCCGCCAGACCCAAACCCACTCCGCCAGACCCAAACCCACTCCGCCAGACCCAAACCCACTCGGCTAGACAACAACCCACTCCGCCAGACCCAAAACCACTCCGCCAGACCCGAACCAACTCCACCAGATCCGAACCCACTCCGCCAGACCCGAACCAGCTCCGCCAGACCCGAACCCACTCTGCCAGACCGGAACCCACTCCGCCTGACCCAAACCCACTCCACCAGACCCAAACCCACTCCGCCAGACCCAAACCCATTCCGCCAGACCCCAACCCACTCCGCCGAACCCCAACCCACTCCGCCAGACCCCAACCCACTCCGCCAGACCGCAACCCACTCTGCCAGACCCGAACCCACTCCGACAGACCCGAACCCACTCCGCCAGACCATAACCCACTCCGCCGGACCCGAACCCACTCCGCCAGACCCGAACCCACTCCGCCAGACCCGAACCCACTCCGACAGACCCGAACCCACTCCGCCAAACCCGAACCCACTCCGCCAGAACCCAACCCACTCTGCCAGACCCGAACCCACTCCGCCAGACCCCAACCCACTCCGCCAGACCCCAACCCAGTCCGCCAGACCCAAACCCACTCCGCCAGACCCGAACCCACTCCGCCAGACCCAAACCCACTCCGCCAGACCCAAACCCACTCCGTCAGGCCCCAAACCCACTCCGCCGGACCCAAAACCACTCCGCCAGACCCGAACCAACTCCACCAGACCCGAACCCACTCCGCCAGACCCGAACCAACTCCGCCAGACCCAAACCCACTCCGCCAGACCCGAACCCACTCCGCCAGACCCAAACCCACTCCGCCAGACCCCAACCCACTCCGCCAGAACCCAACCCACTCTGCCAGACCCGAACCCACTCTGCCAGACCCCAACCCACTCCGCCAGACCCCAACCCACTCCGCCAGACCCAAACCCACTCCGTCAGGCCCCAAACCCTATCTGCCAGACCCAAAACCACTCCGCCAGACCCGAACCAACTCCACCAGACCCGAACCCACTCCGCCAGACCCGAACCAACTCCGCCAGACCCGAACCCACTCCGCCAGACCCGAACCCACTCCGCCAGATCCAAACCCACTCCGCCAGACCCAAACCCACTCGGCCAGACCCAAACCCACTCCGCCAGACCCAAACCCACTCCGCCAGACCCAAACCCACTCCGCCAGACCCAAACCCACTCGGCTAGACAACAACCCACTCTGCCAGACACAAACCCACTCCGCCAGACCCAAACCCACTCCGCCAGACCCAAACCCACTCCGCCAGACCACAACCCACTCCGCCAGACCCGAACCCACACCGACAGACCCGAACCCACTCCGCCCGACCCGGACCCACTCAGCCAGACCCGAACCCACTCCGCCAGATCCGAACCCACTCCGCCAGACCCAAACCTACTCCGCCAGAGCCGAACCCAATCCGCCAGACCCGAACCCACTCCGCCAGATCCGAACCCACTCCGCCAGACCCCAACCCACTCCGCCAGACCCCAACCCACTCCGCCAGACCCGAACCCACTCCGCCAGACCCGAACCCACTCCGCCAGACCCGAACCAACTCCGCCAGACCCGAACCCACTCCGCCAGACCTGAACCCACTCCGCCAGACCCCAACCCACTACGCCAGACCCGAACCCACTCCGTCAGACCCGAACCCAGTCCGCCACACCCGAACCCACTCCGCCAGACCCGAACCCACTCCGCCAGACCCCAACCCACTCCGCAAGACCCAAACCCACTCCGCCAGACCCCAACCCACTCCGCCGAACCCCAACCCACTCCGCCAGACCCCAACCCACTCCGCCAGATCAGAACCCACTCCGCCAGACCCGAACCCACTCCGACAGACCCGAACCCACTCCGCCAGACCATAACCCACTCCGCCGGACCCGAACCCACTCCGCCAGACCCGAACCCACTCCGCCAGACCCCAACCCACTCCGCCAGACCCCAACCCACTCCGCCAGAACCCAACCCACTCTGCCAGACCCGAACCCACTCTGCCAGACCCCAACCCACTCCGCCAGACCCCAACCCACTCCGCCAGACCCAAACCCACTCCGCCAGTCCCAAACCAACTCCGCCAGACCCAGACCCATTCCGCCAGACCCAAACCAACTCCGCCAGACCCAAACCCACTCCGTCAGGCCCCAAACCCTATCCGCCAGACCCAAAACCACTCCGCCAGACCCGAACCAACTCCACCAGACCCGAACCCACTCCGTCAGACCCGAACCAACTCCGCCAGACCCGAACCCACTCCACCAGACGCGAACCCACTCCGCCAGACCCAAACCCACTCCGCCAGACCCAAACCCACTCGGCCAGACCCAAACCCACTCCGCCAGACCCAAACCCACTCCGCCAGACCCAAACCCACTCCGCCAGACCAAAACCCACTCGGCCAGACCACAACCCACTCTGCCAGACCCAAACCCACTCCGCCAGACCCAAACCCACTCCGCCAGACCACAACCCACTCCGCCAGACCCGAACCCACACCGACAGACCTGAACCCACTCCGCCAGACCCGAACCCACTCCGCCAGAGCCGAACCCACTCCGCCAGACCCGAACCCTCTCCGCCAGATCCGAACCCACTCCGCCAGACCCGAACCCACTCCGCCAGACCCTAACCCACTCCGCCAGACCCGAACCCACTCCGCCAGACGCCAACCCACTCCGCCAGACCCAAACCCACCCCGCCAGACCCAAACCCACTCCGCCAGACCCAAACCCACTCCGCCAGACCCAAACCTACTCCACCAGACCCAAACCCACTCCGCCAGAACCCAACCCACTCTGCCAGACCCGAACCCACTCTGCCAGACCCCAACCCACTCCGCCAGACCCCAACCCACTCCGCCAGACCCAAACCCACTCCGCCAGTCCCAAACCCACTCCGCCAGACCCAAACCCATTCCGCCAGACCCAAACCAACTCCGCCAGACCCAAACCCACTCCGTCAGGCCCCAAACCCTATCTGCCAGACCCAAAACCACTCCGCCAGACCCGAACCAACTCCACCAGACCCGAACCCACTCCGCCAGACCCGAACCAACTCCGCCAGACCCGAACCCACTCCGCCAGACCCGAACCCATTCCGCCAGACCCAAACCCACTCCGCCAGACCCGAACCCACTCCGCCAAACCCGAACCCACTCCGCCAGACCACAACCCACTCCGCCAGACCCGAACCCACACCGACAGACCTGAACCCACTCCGCCAGACCCCAACCCACTCCGCAAGACCCCAACCCCCTCCGCCAGACCCGAACCCAGTCCGCCAGACCCAAACCCACTCCGCCAGACCCAAACCCACTCCGCCAGAACTGAACCCACTCCGCCAGACCCGAACCAACTCCGCCAGACCGCAACCCACTCTGCCAGACCCGAACCCACTCCGACAGACCCGAACCCACTCCGCCAGACCATAACCCACTCCGCCGGACCCGAACCCACTCCGCCAGACCCGAACCCACTCCGCCAGACCCGAACCCACTCCGACAGACCCGAACCCACTCCGCCAAACCCGAACCCACTCCGCCAGAACCCAACCCACTCTGCCAGACCCGAACCCACTCCGCCAGACCCCAACCCACTCCGCCAGACCCCAACCCACTCCGCCAGACCCAAACCCACTCCGCCAGACCCAAACCCACTCCGCCAGACCCAAACCCACTCCGCCAGACCCAAACCCACTCCGTCAGGCCCCAAACCCACTCCGCCGGACCCAAAACCACTCCGCCAGACCCGAACCAACTCCACCAGACCCGAACCCACTCCGCCAGACCCGAACCAACTCCGCCAGACCCAAACCCACTCCGCCAGACCCGAACCCACTCCACCAGACCCAAACCCACTCCGCCAGACCCGAACACACTCCGCCAGACCCCAACCCACTCCGCCAGACCCAAACCCTCTCCGCCAGACCCAAACCCACTCCGCCAGACCCGAACCCTCTCCGCCAGACCCAAACCCACTCCGCCAGACCCGAACCCACTCCGCCAAACCCGAACCCACTCCGCCAGACCACAACCCACTCCGCCAGACCCGAACCCACTCCGACAGACCCGAACCCACTCCGCCAGACCATAACCCACTCCGCCGGACCCGAACCCACTCCGCCAGACCCGAACCCACTCCGCCAGACCCCAACCCACTCCGCCAGACCCCAACCCACTCCGCCAGAACCCAACCCACTGCGCCAGACCCCAACCCACTCCGCCAGACCCCAACCCACTCCGCAAGACCCCAACCCACTCCGCAAGACCCCAACCCACTCCGCCAGACCCGAACCCACTCCGCCAGACCCCAACCCACTCCGCCAGACCCCAACCCACTCCGCCAGACCCAAACCCACTCCGCCAGACCCAAACCCACTCCGCCAGACCCAAACCCACTCCGCCAGACCCAAACCAACTCCGCCAGACCCCAACCCACTCCGTCAGGCCCCCAACCCACTGCGCCAGACCCAAACCCACTCCGCCAGACCCAAACCCACTCCGCCAGACCCGAACCAACTCCGCCAGACCCGAACCCACTCCGCTAGACCCGAGCCCAATCCGCCAGACCCCAACCCACTCCGCCACACCCCAACCCACGCCGCCAGACCCCAACCCACTCCGCCAGACCCGAACCCACTCCGACAGACCATAACCCACTCCGCCAGACCCGAACCCACTCCGCCAGACACGAACCCACTCCGCCAGACCCTAACCCACTCCGCCAGAGTCAAACCCACTCCGCCAGACCCCAACCCGCTCCGCCAGACCCCAACCCACTCTGCCAGACCCCAACCCACTCCGCCAGACCCAAACCCACTCCGCCAGGCCCAAACCAACTCCGCCAGAACCCAACCCACTCCGCCAGACCCAAACCCACTCCGCCAGACCCAAACCCACTCCGCCAGACACAAACCCACTCCGCCAGACCCAAACCAACTCCGCCAGACCCAAACCCACTCCGTCAGGCCCCAAACCCACTCCGCCAGACCCAAAACCACTCCGCCAGACCCGAACCAACTCCACCAGACCCGAACCCACTCCGCCAGACCTGAACCAAATCCGCCAGACCCGAACCCACTCCGCCAGACCCGAACCCACTCCGCCAGACCCAAACCCACTCCGCCAGACCCAAACCCACTCCGCCAGACCCAAACATGCTCCGCCAGACCCAAACCCGCTCCGCCAGACCCAACCCCACTCCGCCAGACCCAAACCCACTCCGCCAGACCCCAACCCACTCCGCCAGACCCCAACCCATTCCGCCAGATCCCAACCCACTCCGCCAGACCCGAACCCACTCCGACACACCCGAACCCACTCCTCCAGACCCAAACCCTACCTGCCTGATCCGAACCCACTCCGCCAGACCAAAACCTACTCCGCCAGACCCCAACCCACTGCGCCAGACCCGAACCAACTCCGCCAGACCCGAACCCACTCCGCCAGACCCGAACCAACTCCGCCAGACCCGAACCCACTCCGCCAGACCCCAACCCACTCCGCCGAACCCCAACCCACTCCGCCAGACACCAACCCACTCCGCCAGACCCCAACCCACTCCGCCAGACCCGAACCCACTCCGACAGACCCGAACCCACTCCGCCTGACCATAACCCACTCCGCCGGACCCGAACCCACTCCGCCAGACCCGAACCCACTCCGCCAGACCCGAACCCACTCCGACAGACCCAAACCCACTCCGCCAGACCCCAACCCACTCCGCCAGAAGCCAACCCACTCTGCCAGACCCGAACCCACTCCGCCAGCCCCAACCCACTCCGCCAGGCCCCAACCCACTCCGCCAGACCCAAACACACTCCGCCAGACCCAAACCCACTCCGCCAGACACAAACCCACTCCGCCAGACCCAAACCAACTCTGCCAGACCCGAACCCACTCCGACAGACCCGAACCCACTCCGCCAGACCACAACCCACTCCGCCAGACCCGAACCCACACAGACAGACACGAACCCACTCCGCCAGACCCGAACCCACTCCTCCAGAACCAAACCCTACCCGCCAGATCCGAACCCACTCCGCCAGACCCGAACCCACTCCGCCAGACAAAAAAACCCACTCCGCCAGACCCAAACCAACTCCGCCAGACCCAAACCCACTCCGTCAGGCCCCAAACCCACTCCACCAGAACCAAAACCACTCCGCCAGACCCGAACCAACTCCACCAGACCCGAACCCACTCCGCCAGACCCGAACCAACTCCGCCAGACCCGAACCCACTCCGCCAGGCCCGAACCCACTCCGCCAGACCCCAACCCACTCCGCCAGACCCAAACCCACTCCGCCAGACCCAAACCCACTCCGCCAGACCCAAACCCGCTCCGCCAGACCCAAACCCTCTCCGCCAGACCCAAACCCACTCCGCCAGACCCGAACCCACTCCGCCAAACCCGAACCCACTCCGCCAGACCACAACCCACTCCGCCAGACCCGAACCCACACCGACAGACCTGAACCCACTCCGCCAGACCCGAACCCACTCCGCCAGAGCCGAACCCACTCCGCCACACCCGAACCCTCTCCGCCAGATCCGAACCCACTCCGCCAGACCCGAACCCACTCCGCCAGTCCCTAACCCACTCCGCCAGACCCGAACCCACTCCGCCAGACCCAAACCCACTCCGCCAGACCCGAACCAACTCCGCCAGACCCAAACCCACTCCGCCAGACCCGAACCAACTCCGCCAGACCACAACCCACTCCGCCAGACCCGAACCAACACCGACAGACACGAACCCACTCCGCCAGACCCGAACCCACTCCTCCAGACCCAAACCCTACCCGCCAGATCCGAACCCACTCCGCCAGACCCGAACCCACTCCGCCAGACCCAAACCCACTCCGCCAGACCCAAACCAACTCCGCCAGACCCAAACCCACTCCGTCAGGCCCCAAACCCACTCCACCAGAACCAAAACCACTCCGCCAGACCCGAACCAACTCCACCAGACCCGATCCCACTCCGCCAGACCCGAACCAACTCCGCCAGACCAGAACCCACTCCGCCAGAACCGAACCCACTCCGCCAGACCCCAACCCACTCCGCCAGACCCAAACCCACTCCGCCAGACCCAAACCCACTCCGCCAGACCCAAACCCACTCCGCCAGACCCAAACCCACTCCGCCAGACCCAAACCCACTCCGCCAGACCCAAACCCACTCCGCCAGACCCAAACCAACTCCGCCAGACCCAAACCCACTCCGTCAGGCCCCAAACCCACTCCACCAGAACCAAAACCACTCCGCCAGACCCGAACCAACTCCACCAGACCCGAACCCACTCCGCCAGACCCGAACCAACTCCGCCAGACCCGAACCCACTCCGCCAGACCCCAACCCACTCCGCCAGACCCCAACCCACTCCGCCAGACCCAAACCCACTCCGCCAGACCCAAACCCACTCCGCCAGACCCAAACCCACTCCGCCAGACCCAAACCCACTCCGCCAGACCCAAACCCACTCCGCCAGACCCAAACCCACTCCGCCAGACCCAAACCCACTCCGCCAGACCCGAACCCACTCCGCCAAACCCGAACCCACTCCGCCAGACCACAACCCACTCCGCCAGACCCGAACCAACACCGACAGACCTGAACCCACTCCGCCAGACCCGAACCCACTCCGCCAGAGCCGAACCCACTCCGCCAGACACGAACCCTCTCCGCCAGATCCGAACCCACTCCGCCAGACCCGAACCCACTCCGTCAGACCCTAACCCACTCCGCCAGACCCGAACCCACTCCGCCAGACCCAAACCCACTCCGCCAGACCCGAACCAACTCCGCCAGACCCAAACCCACTCCGCCAGACCCAAACCCACTCCGCCAGGCCCAAACCCACTCCGCCAGGCCCAAACCAACTCCGCCAGAACTCAACCCACTCCGCCAGACCCAAACCCACTCCGCCAGACCCAAACCCACTCCGCCAGACACAAACCCACTCCGCCAGACCCAAACCAACTCCGCCAGACTCAAACCCACTCCGTCAGGCCCCAAACCCACTCCGCCAGACCCAAAACCACTCCGCCAGACCCGAACCAACTCCGCCAGACCCGAACCCACTCCGCCAGACCCGAACCAACTCCGCCAGACCCAAACCCACTCCGCCAGACCCAAACCCACTCCGCCAGACCCAAACCCACTCAGCCAGACCCAAACCCACTCCGCCAAACCCAAACCCACTCCGCCAGACCCAAACCCAATCCGCCAGACCCAAACCCACTCCGCCAGACCACAACCCACTCCGCCAGACCCAAACCCACTCCGCCAGACCCAAACCCACTCCGCCAGACCCAAACCCACTCCGCCAGACCCAAACCCTCTCCGCCAGACCCAAACCCACTCCGCCAGATCCGAACCATCTCCGCCAGACCCAAACCCACTCCGCCAGACCCGAACCCACTCCGCCAAACCCGAACCCACTCCGCCAAACCCGAACCCACTCCGCCAGACCACAACCCACTCCGCCAGACCCGAACCCACACCGACAGACCTGAACCCACTCCGCCAGACCCGAACCCACTCTGCCAGACCCGAACCAACTCCGCCAGACCCGAACCCACTCCGCCAGACCCGAACCCAATCCGCCAGACCCTAACCCACTCCGCGAGACCCAAACCCTCTCCGCCAGACCCAAACCCACTCCGCCAGACCCGAACCCTCTCCGCCAGACCCAAACCCACTCCGCCAGACCCGAACCCACTCCGCCAAACCCGAACCCACTCCGCCAGACCCCAACCCACTCCGCAAGACCCCAACCCACTCCGCCAGACCCGAACCCACTCCGCCAGACCCAAACCCACTCCGCCAGACCCGAACCAACTCCGCCAGACCCAAACCCACTCCGCCAGACCCGAACCAACTCCGCCAGACGACAACTCACTCCGCCAGACCCGAACCAACACCGACAGACACGAACCCACTCCGCCAGACCCGAACCCACTCCTCCAGACCCAAACCCTACCCGCCAGATCCGAACCCACTCCGCCAGACCCGAACCCACTCCGCCAGACCCAAACCCACTCCGCCAGACCCAAACCAACTCCGCCAGACCCAAACCCACTCCGTTAGGCCCCAAACCCACTACACCAGAACCAAAACCACTCCGCCAGACCCGAACCAACTCCACCAGACCCGAACCCACTCCGCCAGACCCGAACCAACTCCGCCAGACCCGAACCCACTCCGCCAGACCCGAACCCACTCCGCCAGACCCCAACCCACTCCGCCAGACCCAAACCCACTCCGCCAGACCCAAACCCACTCCGCCAGACCCAAACCCACTCCGCCAGACCCAAACCCACTCCGCCAGACCCGAACCCACTCCGCCAGAGCCGAACCCACTCCGCCAGACACGAACCCTCTCCGCCAGATCCGAACCCACTCCGCCAGACCCGAACCCACTCCGCCAGACCCTAACCCACTCCGCCAGACCCGAACCCACTCCGCCAGACCCAAACCCACTCCGCCAGACCCGAACCAACTCCGCCAGACCCAAACCCACTCCGCCAGACCCAAACCCACTCCGCCAGGCCCAAACCCTCTCCGCCAGGCCCAAACCCACTCCGCCAGACACAAACCCACTCCGCCAGACCCAAACCAACTCCGCCAGACCCAAACCCACTCCGTCAGGCCCCAAACCCACTCCGCCAGACCCAAAACCACTCCGCCAGACCCGAACCAACTCCGCCAGACCCGAACCCACTCCGCCAGACCCAAACCAACTCCGCCAGACCCAAACCCACTCCGTCAGGCCCCAAACCCACTCCACCAGAACCAAAACCACTCCACCAGACCCGAACCCACTCCGCCAGACCGAAACCAACTCCGCCAGACCCGAACCCACACCGCCAGACCCGAACCCACACCGCCAGACCCGAACCCACTCCGCCAGACCCCAACCCACTCCGCCAGACCCAAACCCACTCCGCCAGACCCAAACCCACTCCGCCAGACCCAAACCCACTCCGCCAGACCCAAACCCACTCCGCCAGACCCAAACCCACTCCGCCAGACCCGAACCCACTCCGCCAAACCCGAACCCACTCCGCCAGACCACAACCCACTCCGCCAGACCCGAACCAACACCGACAGACCTGAACCCACTCCGCCAGACCCGAACCCACTCCGCCAGAGCCGAACCCACTCCGCCAGACACGAACCCTCTCCGCCAGATCCGAACCCACTCCGCCAGACCCGAACCCGCTCCGTCAGACCCTAACCCACTCCGCCAGACCCGAACCCACTCCGCCAGACCCAAACCCACTCCGCCAGACCCAAACCCACTCCGTCAGACCCAAACCCACTCCGCCAGACCCAAACCCACTCCGCCAGACCCAAACCCACTCCGCCAGACCCAAACCCACTCCGCCAGACCCAAACCCACTCCGCCACACCCAAACCCACTCCGCCAGACCCAAACCCACTCCGCCAGACCCAAACCCACTCCGCCAGACCACAACCCACTCCGCCAGACCCAAACCCACTCCGCCAGACCCAAACCCACTCCGCCAGACCCAAACCCACTCCGCCAGACCCAAACCCTCTCCGCCAGACCCAAACCCACTCCGCCAGATCCGAACCATCTCCGCCAGACCCAAACCCACTCCGCCAGACCCGAACCCACTCCGCCAAACCCGAACCCACTCCGCCAAACCCGAACCCACTCCGCCAGACCCGAACCCACTCCTCCAGACCCAAACCCTACCCGCCAGATCCGAACCCACTCCGCCAGACCCGAACCCACTCCGCCAGACCCAAACCCACTCCGCCAGACCCAAACCAACTCCGCCAGACCCAAACCCACTCCGTCAGGCCCCAAACCCACTCCACCAGAACCAAAACCACTCCGCCAGACCCGAACCAACTCCACCAGACCCGATCCCACTCCGCCAGACCCGAACCAACTCCGCCAGACCAGAACCCACTCCGCCAGAACCGAACCCACTCCGCCAGACCCCAACCCACTCCGCCAGACCCAAACCCACTCCGCCAGACCCAAACCCACTCCGCCAGACCCAAACCCACTCCGCCAGACCCAAACCCACTCCGCCAGACCCAAACCCACTCCGCCAGACCCAAACCCACTCCGCCAGACCCAAACCAACTCCGCCAGACCCAAACCCACTCCGTCAGGCCCCAAACCCACTCCACCAGAACCAAAACCACTCCGCCAGACCCGAACCAACTCCACCAGACCCGAACCCACTCCGCCAGACCCGAACCAACTCCGCCAGACCCGAACCCACTCCGCCAGACCCGAACCCACTCCGCCAGACCCCAACCCACTCCGCCAGACCCAAACCCACTCCGCCAGACCCAAACCCACTCCGCCAGACCCAAACCCACTCCGCCAGACCCAAACCCACTCCGCCAGACCCAAACCCACTCCGCCAGACCCAAACCCACTCCGCCAGACCCAAACCCACTCCGCCAGACCCGAACCCACTCCGCCAAACCCGAACCCACTCCGCCAGACCACAACCCACTCCGCCAGACCCGAACCAACACCGACAGACCTGAACCCACTCCGCCAGACCCGAACCCACTCCGCCAGAGCCGAACCCACTCCGCCAGACACGAACCCTCTCCGCCAGATCCGAACCCACTCCGCCAGACCCGAACCCACTCCGTCAGACCCTAACCCACTCCGCCAGACCCGAACCCACTCCGCCAGACCCAAACCCACTCCGCCAGACCCGAACCAACTCCGCCAGACCCAAACCCACTCCGCCAGACCCAAACCCACTCCGCCAGGCCCAAACCCACTCCGCCAGGCCCAAACCAACTCCGCCAGAACTCAACCCACTCCGCCAGACCCAAACCCACTCCGCCAGACCCAAACCCGCTCCGCCAGACACAAACCCACTCCGCCAGACCCAAACCAACTCCGCCAGACTCAAACCCACTCCGTCAGGCCCCAAACCCACTCCGCCAGACCCAAAACCACTCCGCCAGACCCGAACCAACTCCGCCAGACCCGAACCCACTCCGCCAGACCCGAACCAACTCCGCCAGACCCGAACCCACTCCGCCAGACCCAAACCCACTCCGTCAGACCCAAACCCACTCCGCCAGACCCAAACCCACTCCGCCAGACCCAAACCCACTCCGCCAGACCCAAACCCACTCCGCCAGACCCAAACCCACTCCGCCAAACCCAAACCCACTCCGCCAGACCCAAACCCAATCCGCCAGACCCAAACCCACTCCGCCAGACCACAACCCACTCCGCCAGACCCAAACCCACTCCGCCAGACCCAAACCCACTCCGCCAGACCCAAACCCACTCCGCCAGACCCAAACCCTCTCCGCCAGACCCAAACCCACTCCGCCAGATCCGAACCATCTCCGCCAGACCCAAACCCACTCCGCCAGACCCGAACCCACTCCGCCAAACCCGAACCCACTCCGCCAAACCCGAACCCACTCCGCCAGACCACAACCCACTCCGCCAGACCCGAACCCACACCGACAGACCTGAACCCACTCCGCCAGACCCGAACCCACTCCGCCAGACCCGAACCAACTCCGCCAGACCCGAACCCACTCCGCCAGACCCGAACCCAATCCGCCAGACCCTAACCCACTCCGCGAGACCCAAACCCTCTCCGCCAGACCCAAACCCACTCCGCCAGACCCGAACCCTCTCCGCCAGACCCAAACCCACTCCGCCAGACCCGAACCCACTCCGCCAAACCCGAACCCACTCCGCCAGACCCCAACCCACTCCGCAAGACCCCAACCCACTCCGCCAGACCCGAACCCACTCCGCCAGACCCAAACCCACTCCGCCAGACCCGAACCAACTCCGCCAGACCCAAACCCACTCCGCCAGACCCGAACCAACTCCGCCAGACGACAACTCACTCCGCCAGACCCGAACCAACAGCGACAGACACGAACCCACTCCGCCAGACCCGAACCCACTCCTCCAGACCCAAACCCTACCCGCCAGATCCGAACCCACTCCGCCAGACCCGAACCCACTCCGCCAGACCCAAACCCACTCCGCCAGACCCAAACCAACTCCGCCAGACCCAAACCCACTCCGTTAGGCCCCAAACCCACTACACCAGAACCAAAACCACTCCGCCAGACCCGAACCAACTCCACCAGACCCGAACCCACTCCGCCAGACCCGAACCAACTCCGCCAGACCCGAACCCACTCCGCCAGACCCGAACCCACTCCGCCAGACCCCAACCCACTCCGCCAGACCCAAACCCACTCCGCCAGACCCAAACCCACTCCGCCAGACCCAAACCCACTCCGCCAGACCCAAACCCGCTCCGCCAGACCCGAACCCACTCCGCCAGACCTGAACCCACTCCGCCAGACCCCAACCCACTACGCCAGACCCGAACCCACTCCGCCAGACCCGAACCAACTCCGCCAGACCACAACCCACTCCGCCAGACCCGAACCCACACCGACAGACACGAACCCACTCAGCCAGACCCGAACCCACCCCGCCAGACCCGAACCCACTCCGCCAGACCCAAACCCACTCCGCCAAACCCGAACCCACTCCGCCAAACCCGAACCCACTCCGCCAGACCACAACCCACTCCGCCAGACCCGAACCCACACCGACAGACCTGAACCCACTCCGCCAGACCCGAACCCACTCCGCCAGACCCGAACCAACTCCGCCAGACCCGAACCCACTCCGCCAGACCCGAACCCAATCCGCCAGACCCTAACCCACTCCGCGAGACCCAAACCCTCTCCGCCAGACCCAAACCCACTCCGCCAGACCCGAACCCTCTCCGCCAGACCCAAACCCACTCCGCCAGACCCGAACCCACTCCGCCAAACCCGAACCCACTCCGCCAGACCCCAACCCACTCCGCAAGACCCCAACCCACTCCGCCAGACCCGAACCCACTCCGCCAGACCCAAACCCACTCCGCCAGACCCGAACCAACTCCGCCAGACCCAAACCCACTCCGCCAGACCCGAACCAACTCCGCCAGACGACAACTCACTCCGCCAGACCCGAACCAACACCGACAGACACGAACCCACTCCGCCAGACCCGAACCCACTCCTCCAGACCCAAACCCTACCCGCCAGATCCGAACCCACTCCGCCAGACCCGAACCCACTCCGCCAGACCCAAACCCACTCCGCCAGACCCAAACCAACTCCGCCAGACCCAAACCCACTCCGTTAGGCCCCAAACCCACTACACCAGAACCAAAACCACTCCGCCAGACCCGAACCAACTCCACCAGACCCGAACCCACTCCGCCAGACCCGAACCAACTCCGCCAGACCCGAACCCACTCCGCCAGACCCGAACCCACTCCGCCAGACCCCAACCCACTCCGCCAGACCCAAACCCACTCCGCCAGACCCAAACCCACTCCGCCAGACCCAAACCCACTCCGCCAGACCCAAACCCACTCCGCCAGACCCGAACCCACTCCGCCAGACCTGAACCCACTCCGCCAGACCCCAACCCACTACGCCAGACCCGAACCCACTCCGCCAGACCCGAACCAACTCCGCCAGACCACAACCCACTCCGCCAGACCCGAACCCACACCGACAGACACGAACCCACTCAGCCAGACCCGAACCCACCCCGCCAGACCCGAACCCACTCCGCCAGACCCAAACCCACTCCGCCAGACCAAAAACCTACTCCGCCAGACCCCAACCCACTGCGCCAGACCCGAACCAACTCTGCCAGACCCGAACACAGTCCGCCAGACCCCAACCCACTCCGTCGAACCCCAACCCACTCCGCCAGACCCCAACCCACTCCGCCAGATCCGAACCCACTCCGCGAGACCCGAACCCACTCCGACAGACCCGAACCCACTCCGCCAGACCATAACCCACTCCGCCGGACCCGAACCCACTCCGCCAGACCCGAACCCACTCCGCCAGACCCCGACCCACTCCGCCAGACCCCAACCCACTCCGCCAGAACCCTACCCACTCTGCCAGACCCGAACCCACTCTGCCAGACCCCAACCCACTCCGCCAGACCCAAACCCACTCCGCCAGACCCAAACACACTCCGCCAGACCCAAACCAACTCCGCCAGACCCAAACCCACTCCGTCAGGCCCCAAACCCTATCCGCCAGACCCAAAACCACTCCGCCAGACCCGAACCAACTCCTCCAGACCCGAACCCACTCCGCCAGACCCGAAACCAACTCCGCCAGACCCGAACCCACTCCGCCAGACCCGAACCCACTCCGCCAGACCCAAACCCACTCCGCCAGACCCAAACCCACTCGGCCAGACCCAAACCCACTCGGCCAGACCCAAACCCACTCCGCCAGACCCAAACCCACTCCGCCAGACCAAAACCCACTCCGCCAGACCACAACCCACTCCGCCAGACCCAAACCCACTCCGCCAGACCACAACCCACTCCGCCAGACCCGAACCCACACCGACAGACCCGAACCCACTCTGCCCGACCCGGACCCAATCAGCCAGACCCGAACCCACTCCGCCAGATCCGAACCCACTCCGCCAGACCCGAACCCACTCCGCCAGAGCCGAACCCACTCCGCCAGACCCGAACCCACTCCGCCAGACCCGAACCAACTCCGCCAGACCCGAACCCACTCCGCCAGACCTGAACCCACTCCGCCAGACCCCAACCCACTACGCCAGACCCGAACCCACTCCGTCAGACCCGAACCCAGTCCGCCACACCCGAACCCACTCTGCCAGACCCGAACCCACTCCGCCAGACCCCAACCCACTCCGCAAGACCCCAACCCACTCCGCCAGACCCCCAACCCACTCCGCCAGACACGAACCCACTCCGCCAGACCCCAACCCATTCCGCCAGACCCCAACCCACTCCGCCAGACCCAAACCCACTCCGCCAGACCCAAACCCACTCCGCCAGACCCAAACCCACTCCGCAAGACCCAAACCAACTCCGCTTGACCCAAACCCACTCCGTCAGACCCCAAACCCACTCCGCCAGACCCAAAACCACTCCGCCAGACCCGAACCAACTCCACCAGACCCGAACCCACTCCGCCAGACCCGAACCAACTCCGCCAGACCCGAACCAACTCCGCCAGACCCGAACCAACTCCGCCAGACCACAACCCACTCCCCCAGACCCGAACCCACACCGACAGACCCGAACCCACTCCGCCAGACCCGAACCAAATCCGCCAGACCCGAACCCACTCCGCCAGACCCGAACCCACTCCGCCAGACCCCAACCCACTCCGCCAGACCGAAACCCACTCCGCCAAACCCAAACCCACTCCGCCAGACCCAAACCCACTCCGCCAGACCCAAACCAACTCCGCCAGACCCAAACCCACACCGTCAGGCCCCAAACCCACTCTGCCAGACCCAAACCCACTCCGCCAGACCCAAACCCACCCCGCCAGAACCAAACCCACTCCGCCAGACCCAAACCCACTCCGCCAGACCTGAACCCACTCCGCCAGACCCCAACCCACTCCGCCAGACCCGAACCCACTCCGCCAGACCCGAACCAACTCCGCCAGACCCGAACCAACTCCGCCAGACCACAACCCACTCCGCCAGACCAGAACCCACACCGACAGACCCAAACCCACTCCGCCAGACCCAAACCCACTCCGACAGACCCAAACCCACTCCGCCAGAACCAAACCCACTCCGCCAGACCCGAACCAACTCCGCCAGACCCAAACCCACTCTGCCAGACCCAAACCCACTCCGCCAGACCCGAACCCACTCCGCCAGACCCAAACCCACTCTGCCAGACCCCAACCCACTCCGCCAGACCCCAACCCACTCCGCCAGACCCGAACCCACTCCGCCAGACCCGAACCAATTCCGCCAGACCCGAACCAACTCCGCCAGACCACAACCCACTCCGCCAGACCCGAACCCACACCGACCGACCCGAACCCAATCCGCCAGACCCAAACCCACTCCTCCGGACCCAAACCCTACCCGCCAGATCCGAACCCACTCCGCCAGACCCGAACCCACTCCGCCAGACCCAAACCCACTCCGCCAGACCCAAACCCACTCCGCCAGACCCGAACCCACTGCGCCAGACCCGAACCAACTCCGCCAGACCCGAACCCACTCCGCCAGACCCAAACCCACTCCGCCAGACCCGAACCCACTCCGCCAGACCCGAACCAACTCCGCCAGACCCGAACCCACTCCGACAGACCCGAACCCTCTCCGCCAGACCCAAACCCACTCCGCCAGACCACAACCCACTCCGCCAGACCCGAACCCACACCGACAGACCCGACCCCACTCCGCCCGACCCGAACCCACTCAGCCAGACCCGAACCCACTCCGCCAGATCCGAACCCACTCCGCCAGACCCGAACCCACTCCGCCAGACCCGAACCCACTCCGCCAGACCCGAACCCTCTCCGCCAGATCCGAACCCACTCCGCCAGACCCGAACCCACTCCGCCAGACCCGAACCCACTCCGCCAGACCCGAACCAACTCCACCAGACCCGAACCCACTCCGCCAGACCCAAACCCACTCCGCCAGACCCGAACCCACACCGACAGACCCGACCCCACTCCGCCCGACCCGACCCCACTCCGCCAGACCCGTACCCTCTCCGCCAGATCCGAACCCACTCCGCCAGACCCGAACCCACTCCGCCAGACCTGAACCCACTCCGCAGACCCTAACCCACTCCGCCAGATCCGAACCCACTCCGCCAGACCCGAACCCACTCCGCCAGACCCGAACCCACTCCGCCAGACCCGAACCAACTCCACCAGACCCGAACCCACTCCGCCAGACCCAAACCCACTCCGCCAGACCCGAACCCACACCGACAGACCCGACCCCACTCCGCCCGACCCGACCCCACTCCGCCAGACCCGTACCCTCTCCGCCAGATCCGAACCCACTCCGCCAGACCCGAACCCACTCCGCCAGACCTGAACCCACTCCGCAGACCCTAACCCACTCCGCCAGACCCAAACCCACTCCTCCAGACCCAAACCCTACCCGCCAGATCCGAACCCACTCCGCCAGACCCGAACCCACTCCGCCAGACCCAAACCCACTCCGCCAGACCCAAACCCACTCCGCCAAACCCCAACCCACTGCGCCAGACACGAACCAACTCCGCCAGACCCGAACACACTCCGCCAGACCCCAACCCGCTCCGCCAGACCCCAACCCACTCTGCCAGACCCCAACCCACTCCGCCAGACCCCAACCCACTCCGCCAGACCCGAACCCACTCCGCCAGACCCGAACCCACTCCCCCAGACCCAAACCCACTCCGCCAGACCCGAACCAACTCCGCCAGACCCTAACCCACTCCGCCAGACCTGATCCCACTCCGCCAGACCCCAACCCACTCCGCCAGACCCGAACCCACTCCGCCAGACCCCTACCCACTCCGCAAGACCCCAACCCACTCCGCAAGACCCGAACCCACTCCGCCAGACCCGAACCCACTCCGCCAGACCCCAACCCACTCCGCCAGACCCAAACCCACTCCGCCAGACCCAAACCCACTCCGCCAGACCCGAACCCACTCCGCCAGACCACAACCCACTCCGCCAGACCCGAACCCACACCGACAGACCCGACCCCACTCCGCCCGACCCAAACCCACTCAGCCAGACCCGAACCCACTCCTCCAGACCCAAACCCTACCCGCCAGATCCGAACCCACTCCGCCAGACCCGAACCCACTCCGCCAGACCCAAACCCACTCCGCCAGACCCAAACCCACTCCGCCAGACCCGAACCCACTCCGCTAGACCCGAACCCACTCCGCCAGACCCCAACCCACTCCGCCAGACCCGAACCCACGCCGCCAGACCACAACCCACTCCGCCAGACCCGAACCCACTCCGACAGACCATAACCCACTCCGCCAGACCCGAACCCACTCCGCCAGACACGAACCCACTCCGCCAGACCCTAACCCACTCCGCCAGAGTCAAACCCACTCCGCCAGACTCCAACCCGCTCCGCCAGACCCCAACCCACTCTGCCAGACCCCAACCCACTCCGCCAGACCCCAACCCACTCCGCCAGACCCCAACCCACTCCGCCAGACCCCAACCCACTCCGCCAGACCCGAACCAACTCCGCCAGACCCGAACCCACTCCGGCAGACCTGAACCCACTCCGCCAGACCCCATCCCACTCCGCCAGACCCCAACCCACTCCGCCAGACCCAAACCCACTCCGCCAGACCCAAACCCACTCCGCCAGACCCAAACCCAATCCGCCAGACCCAAACCAACTCCGCCAGACCCCAACCCACTCCGTCAGGCCCCAAACCCACTCCGTCAGACCCAAAACCACTCCGCCAGACCCGAACCAACTCCACCAGACCCGAACCCACTCCGCCAGACCCAAACCCACTCCGCCAGACCCGAACCCACACCGACAGACCCGACCCCACTCCGCCCGACCCAAACCCACTCAGCCAGTCCCAAACCCACTCCGCCAGATCCGAACCCACTCCGCCAGACCCGAACCCACTCCGCCAGACCCGAACCCACTCCGCCAGACCCGAACCCACTCCGCCAGACCCAAACCAACTCCACCAGACCCGAACCCACTCCGCCAGACCCAAACCCACTCCGCCAGAACCGAACCCACTCCGCCAGACCCGAACCAACTCCGCCAGACCCGAACCCACTCCGCTAGACCCGAACCCACTCCGCCAGACCCCAACCCACTCCGCCAAACCCTAACCCACTCCGCCAGAGTCAAACCCACTCCGCCAGACTCCAACCCGCTCCGCCAGACCCCAACCCACTCTGCCAGACCCCAACCCACTCCGCCATACCCCAACCCACTCCGCCAGACCCCAACCCACTCCGCCAGACCCCAACCCACTCCGCCAGACCCGAACCAACTCCGCCAGACCCGAACCCACTCCGGCAGACCTGAACCCACTCCGCCAGACCCGAACCCACTCCGCCAGACCCCAACCCACTCCGTAAGACCCGACCCCACTCCGCCCGACCCAAACCCACTCAGCCAGGCCCGAACCCACTCCGCCAGATCCGAACCCACTCCGCCAGACCCGAACCCACTCCGCAGACCCTAACCCACTCCGCCAGACCCGAAGCCACTCCTCCAGACCCAAACCCTACCCGCCAGATCCGAACCCACTCCGCCAGACCAGAACCTACACCGCCAGACCCAAACCCACTCCGCCAGACCCAAACCCACTCCGCCAGACCCCAACCCACTGCGCCAGACACCAACCCACTGCGCCAGACACGAACCAACTCCGCCAGACCCGAACACACTCCGCCAGACCCCAACCCGCTCCGCCAGACCCCAACCCACTCTGCCAGACCCCAACCCACTCCGCCAGACCCCAACCCACTCCGCCAGACCCGAACCCACTCCGCCAGACCCGAACCCACTCCCCCAGACCCAAACCCACTCCGCCAGACCCGAACCAACTCCGCCAGACCCAAACCCACTCCGCCAGACCTGATCCCACTCCGCCAGACCCCAACCCACTCCGCCAGACCCGAACCCACTCCGCCAGACCCCAACCCACTCCGCAAGACCCCAACCCACTCCGCAAGACCCGAACCCACTCCGCCAGACCCGAACCCACTCCGCCAGACCCCAACCCACTCCGCCAGACCACAACCCACTCCGCCAGACCCGAACCCACACCGACAGACCCGACCCCACTCCGCCCGACCCAAACCCACTCAGCCAGACCCGAACCCACTCCTCCAGACCCAAACCCTACCCGCCAGATCCGAACCCACTCCGCCAGACCCGAACCCACTCCGCCAGACCCAAACCCAGTCCGCCAGACCCAAACCCACTCCGCCAGACCCGAACCCACTCCGCTAGACCCGAACCCACTCCGCCAGACCCCAACCCACTCCGCCAGACCCGAACCCACGCCGCCAGACCACAACCCACTCCGCCAGACCCGAACCCACTCCGACAGACCATAACCCACTCCGCCAGACCCGAACCCACTCCGCCAGACACGAACCCACTCCGCCAGACCCTAACCCACTCCGCCAGAGTCAAACCCACTCCGCCAGACTCCAACCCGCTCCGCCAGACCCCAACCCACTCTGCCAGACCCCAACCCACTCCGCTAGACCCCAACCCACTCCGCCAGACCCCAACCCACTCCGCCAGACCCCAACCCACTCCGCCAGACCCGAACCAACTCCGCCAGACCCGAACCCACTCCGGCAGACCTGAACCCACTCCGCCAGACCGCATCCCACTCCGCCAGACCCCAACCCACTCCGCCAGACCCAAACCCACTCCGCCAGACCCAAACCCACTCCGCCAGACCCAAACCCAATCCGCCAGACCCAAACCAACTCCGCCAGACCCCAACCCACTCCGTCAGGCCCCAAACCCACTCCGTCAGACCCAAAACCACTCCGCCAGACCCGAACCAACTCCACCAGACCCGAACCCACTCCGCCAGACCCAAACCCACTCCGCCAGACCCGAACCCACACCGACAGACCCGACCCCACTCCGCCCGACCCAAACCCACTCAGCCAGTCCCAAACCCACTCCGCCAGATCCGAACCCACTCCGCCAGACCCGAACCCACTCCGCCAGACCCGAACCCACTCCGCCAGACCCGAACCCACTCCGCCAGACCCAAACCAACTCCACCAGACCCGAACCCACTCCGCCAGACCCAAACCCACTCCGCCAGAACCGAACCCACTCCGCCAGACCCGAACCAACTCCGCCAGACCCGAACCCACTCCGCTAGACCCGAACCCACTCCGCCAGACCCCAACCCACTCCGCCAAACCCTAACCCACTCCGCCAGAGTCAAACCCACTCCGCCAGACTCCAACCCGCTCCGCCAGACCCCAACCCACTCTGCCAGACCCCAACCCACTCCGCCATACCCCAACCCACTCCGCCAGACCCCAACCCACTCCGCCAGACCCCAACCCACTCCGCCAGACCCGAACCAACTCCGCCAGACCCGAACCCACTCCGGCAGACCTGAACCCACTCCGCCAGACCCGAACCCACTCCGCCAGACCCCAACCCACTCCGTAAGACCCGACCCCACTCCGCCCGACCCAAACCCACTCAGCCAGGCCCGAACCCACTCCGCCAGATCCGAACCCACTCCGCCAGACCCGAACCCACTCCGCATACCCTAACCCACTCCGCCAGACCCGAACCCACTCCTCCAGACCCAAACCCTGCCCGCCAGATCCGAACCCACTCCGCCAGACCAGAACCTACACCGCCAGACCCAAACCCACTCCGCCAGACCCAAACCCACTCCGCCAGACCCCAACCCACTGCGCCAGACACCAACCAACTCCACCAGACCCGAACCCACTCCGCCAGACCACAACCCACTCCGTCAGACCCGAACCCACACCGACAGACCCGACCCCACTCCGCCCGACCCGAACCCACTCAGCCAGACCCGAACCCACTCCGCCAGATCCGAACCCACTCCGCCAGACCCGAACCCACTCCGCCAGACCCGAACCCACTCCACCAGACCCGAACCCTCTCCGCCAGATCCGAACCCACTCCGCCAGACCCGAACCCACTCCGCCAGACCCGAACCCACTCCGCCAGACCCGAACCAACTCCACCAGACCCGAACCCACTCCGCCAGACCCAAACCCACTCCGCCAGACCCGGACCCACACCGACAGACCCGACCCCACTCCGCCCGACCCGACCCCACTCCGCCAGACCCGTACCCTCTCCGCCAGATCCGAACCCACTCCGCCAGACCCGAACCCACTCCGCCAGACCTGAACCCACTCCGCAGACCCTAACCCACTCCGCCAGACCCAAACCCACTCCTCCAGACCCAAACCCTACCCGCCAGATCCGAACCCACTCCGCCAGACCCGAACCCACTCCGCCAGACCCAAACCCACTCCGCCAGACCCAAACCCACTCCGCCAAACCCCAACCCACTGCGCCAGACACGAACCAACTCCGCCAGACCCCAACCCACTCCGTCAGGCCCCAAACCCACTCCGTCAGACCCAAAACCACTCCGCCAGACCCGAACCAACTCCACCAGACCCGAACCCACTCCGCCAGACCCAAACCCACTCCGCCAGACCCGAACCCACACCGACAGACCCGACCCCACTCCGCCCGACCCAAACCCACTCAGCCAGTCCCAAACCCACTCCGCCAGATCCGAACCCACTCCGCCAGACCCGAACCCACTCCGTCAGACCCGAACCCACTCCGCCAGACCCGAACCCACTCCGCCAGACCCAAACCCACTCCGCCAGACCCAAACCCACTCCGCCAGACCCCAACCCACTGCGCCAGACACGAACCAACTCCACCAGACCCGAACCCACTCCGCCAGACCCAAACCCACTCCGCCAGACCCGAACCCACTCCGCCAGACCCGAACCAACTCCGCCAGACCCGAACCCACTCCGCTAGACCCGAACCCACTCCGCCAGACCCCAACCCACTCCGCCAAACCCTAACCCACTCCGCCAGAGTCAAACCCACTCCGCCAGACTCCAACCCGCTCCGCCAGACCCCAACCCAATCTGCCAGACCCCAACCCACTCCGCCATACCCCAACCCACTCCGCCAGACCCCAACCCACTCCGCCAGACCCCAACCCACTCCGCCAGACCCGAACCAACTCCGCCAGACCCGAACCCACTCCGTAAGACCCGACCCCACTCCGCCCGACCCAAACCCACTCAGCCAGGCCCGAACCCACTCCGCCAGATCCGAACCCACTCCGCCAGACCCGAACCCACTCCGCAGACCCGAACCCACTCCTCCAGACCCAAACCCTACCCGCCAGATCCGAACCCACTCCGCCAGACCCGAACCTACACCGCCAGACCCAAACCCACTCCGCCAGACCCAAACCCACTCCGCCAGACCCCAACCCACTGCGCCAGACACCAACCAACTCCACCAGACCCGAACCCACTCCGCCAGACCACAACCCACTCCGCCAGACCCGAACCCACACCGAAAGACCCGACCCCACTCCGCCCGACCCGAACCCACTCAGCCAGACCCGAACCCACTCCGCCAGATCCGAACCCACTCCGCCAGACCCGAACCCACTCCGCCAGACCCAAACCCACTCCGCCAGACCCGAACCCTCTCCGCCAGATCCGAACCCACTCCGCCAGACCCGAACCCACTCCGCCAGACCCGAACCCACTCCGCCAGACCCGAACCAACTCCACCAGACCCGAACCCACTCCGCCAGACCCAAACCCACTCCGCCAGACCCGAACCCACACCGACAGACCCGACCCCACTCCGCCCGACCCGACCCCACTCCGCCAGACCCGTACCCTCTCCGCCAGATCCGAACCCACTCCGCCAGACCCGAACCCACTCCGCCAGACCTGAACCCACTCCGCAGACCCTAACCCACTCCGCCAGACCCAAACCCACTCCTCCAGACCCAAACCCTACCCGCCACATCCGAACCCACTCCGCCAGACCCGAACCCACTCCGCCAGACCCAAACCCACTCCGCCAGACCCAAACCCACTCCGCCAAACCCCAACCCACTGCGCCAGACACGAACCAACTCCGCCAGACCCGAACACACTCCGCCAGACCCCAACCCGCTCCGCCAGACCCCAACCCACTCTGCCAGACCCCAACCCACTCCGCCAGACCCGAACCCACTCCGACAGACCATAACCCACTCCGCCAGACCCGAACCCACTCCGCCAGACACGAACCCACTCCGCCAGACCCTAACCCACTCCGCCAGAGTCAAACCCACTCCGCCAGACTCCAACCCGCTCCGCCAGACCCCAACCCACTCTGCCAGACCCCAACCCACTCCGCCAGACCCCAACCCACTCCGCCAGACCCCACCCCACTCCGCCAGACCCCAACCCACTCCGCCAGACCCGAACCAACTCCGCCAGACCCGAACCCACTCCGGCAGACCTGAACCCACTCCGCCAGACCCCATCCCACTCCGCCAGACCCGAACCCACTCCGCCAGACCCCAACCCACTCCGCAAGACCCCAACCCACTCCGCAAGACCCCAACCCACTCCGCCAGACCCGAACCCACTCCGCCAGACCCCAACCCACTCCGCCAGACCCCAACCCAGTCCGCCAGACCCAAACCCACTCCGCCAGACCCAAACCCACTCCGCCAGACCCAAACCCAATCCGCCAGACCCAAACCAACTCCGCCAGACCCCAACCCACTCCGTCAGGCCCCAAACCCTCTCCGTCAGACCCAAAACCACTCCGCCAGACCCGAACCAACTCCACCAGACCCGAACCCACTCCGCCAGACCCAAACCCACTCCGCCAGACCCGAACCCACACCGACAGACCCGACCCCACTCCGCCCGACCCAAACCCACTCAGCCAGTCCCAAACCCACTCCGCCAGATCCGAACCCACTCCGCCAGACCCGAACCCACTCCGCCAGACCCGAACCCACTCCGCCAGACCCGAACCCACTCCGCCAGACCCAAACCCACTCCGCCAGACCCAAACCCACTCCGCCAGACCCCAACCCACTGCGCCAGACACGAACCAACTCCACCAGACCCGAACCCACTCCGCCAGACCCAAACCCACTCCGCCAGACCCGAACCCACTCCGCCAGACCCGAACCAACTCCGCCAGACCCGAACCCACTCCGCTAGACCCGAACCCACTCCGCCAGACCCCAACCCACTCCGCCAAACCCTAACCCACTCCGCCAGAGTCAAACCCACTCCGCCAGACTCCAACCCGCTCCGCCAGACCCCAACCCACTCTGCCAGACCCCAACCCACTCCGCCATACCCCAACCCACTCCGCCAGACCCCAACCCACTCCGCCAGACCCCAACCCACTCCGCCAGACCCGAACCAACTCCGCTAGACCCGAACCCACTCCGGCAGACCTGAACCCACTCCGCCAGACCCGAACCCACTCCGCCAGACCCCAACCCACTCCGTAAGACCCGACCCCACTCCGCCCGACCCAAACCCACTCAGCCAGGCCCGAACCCACTCCGCCAGATCCGAACCCACTCCGCCAGACCCGAACCCACTCCGCAGACCCTAACCCACTCCGCCAGACCCGAACCCACTCCTCCAGACCCAAACCCTACCAGCCAGATCCGAACCCACTCCGCCAGACCCGAACCTACACCGCCAGACCCAAACCCACTCCGCCAGACCCAAACCCACTCCGCCAGACCCCAACCCACTGCGCCAGACACCAACCAACTCCACCAGACCCGAACCCACTCCGCCAGACCCAAACCCACTCCGCTAGACCCGAACCCACTCCGCCAGACCCGAACCAACTCCGCGAGACCCGAACCCACTCCGCGAGACCCGAACCCACTCCGCCAGACCCCAACCCACTCCGCCAGACCCCAACCCACTCCGCCAGACCCCAACCCACTCCGCCAGACCCCAACCCACTCCGACAGACCATAACCCACTCCGCCAGACCCGAACCCACTCCGCCAGACACGAACCCACTCCGCCAGACCCTAACCCACTCCGCCAGAGTCAAACCCACTCCGCCAGACCCCAACCCGCTCCGCCAGACCCCAACCCTCTCCGCCAGACCCCAACCCACTCCGCCAGACCCCAACCCACTCCGCCAGACCATAACCCACTCCGCCAGACCCGAACCCACTCCGCCAGAACCGAACCAACTCCGCCAGACCCGAACCCACTCCGCGAGACCTGAACCCACTCCGCCAGACCCCAACCTACTCCGCAAGATCCCAACCCACTCCGCCAGACCCGAACCCACTCCGCCAGACCCCAACCCACACCGCCAGACCCTAACCCACTCCGCCAGACCCAAACCCACTCCGCCCGACCCAAACCCACTCCGCCAGACCCAAACCCACTCCGCCAGACCCAAACCAACTCCGCCAGACCCCAACCCACTCCGTCAGGCCCCAAACCCACTCCGCCAGACCCAAAACCACTCTGCCAGACCCGGACCAACTCCACCAGACCCGAACCCACTCCGCCAGACCCCAACCCACTGCGCCAGACCCGAACCAACTCCACCAGACCCGAACCCACTCCGCCAGACCCAAACCCACTCTGCCTGACCCAAACCCACTCCGCCAGACCCGAACCAACTCCGCCAGACCCAAACCCACTCCGCCAAACCCGAACCCACTCCGCCAGACCCGAACCCACTCCGACATACCCGAACCCTCTCCGCCAGACAAATAACCCACTCCGCCAGACCCCAACCCACACCGCCAGACCCTAACCCACTCCGCCAGACCCAAACCCACTCCGCCAGACCCCAACCCACTCCGCCAGACCCCAACCCACTCCGCCAGACCCCAACCCACTCCGCCAGACCTGAACCAACTCCGCCAGACCCAAACCCACTCCGCCAAACCCGAACCCACTCCGCCAGACCCCAACCCACTCCGCCAGACCCCAACCCACTCCGCCAGACCCCAACCCACTCCGCCAGACCCCAACCCACTCCGCCAGACCCCAACCCACTCCGCCAGACCCGAACCCACTTCGACATACCCGAACCCTCTCCGCCAGACAAATAACCCACTCCGCCAGACCCGAACCAACTCCACCAGACCCGAACCCACTCCGCCAGACCCGAACCAACTCCGCCAGACCTGAACCCACTCCGCCAGAACCGAACCCACTCCGCCAGACCCCAACCCACTCCGCCAGACCCAAACCCACTCCGCCAGACCCAAACCCACTCCGCCAGACCCAAACCCACTCCGCCAGACACAAACCAACTCCGCCAGACCCAAACCCACTCCGTCAGGCCCCAAACCCACTCCGCCAGACCCAAACCCACTCCGCCAGACCCAAACCCACTCCGCCAGACCCAAACCCACTCCGCCAGACCCAAACCCACTCCGCCAGACCACAACCCACTCCGCCAGACCCGAACCCACACCGACAGACCCGACCCCACTCCACCCGACCCAAACCCACTCAGCCAGACCCGAACCCACTCCGCCAGATCCGAACCCACTCCGCCAGACCCGAACCCACTCCGCCAGACCCGAACCCACTCCGCCAGACCCGAACCCTCTCCGCCAGATTCGAACCCACTCCGCCAGACCCGAACCCACTCCGCCAGACCCGAACCCACTCCGCAGACCCTAAACCACTCCGCCAGACCCGAACCCACTCCTCCAGACCCAAACCCTACCCGCCAGATCCGAACCCACTCCGCCAGACCCGAACCCACTCCGCCAGACCCAAACCCACTCCGCCAGACCCAAACCCACTCCGCCAGACCCCAACCCACTCCGCCAGACCCCAACCCATTCCGCCAGATCCCAACCCACTCCGCCAGACCCGAACCCACTCCGACAGACCCGAACCCACTCCGCCAGACCATAACCCATTCCGCCAGACCCGAACCCACTCCGCCAGACCCGAACCCACTCCGCCAGAGCCTAACCCACTCCGCCAGACCCAAACCCACTCCGCCAGACCCCAACCCACTCCGCCAGACCCCAACCCACTCTGCCAGACCCCAACCCACTCCGCCAGACCCAAACCCACTCCGCCAGACCCGAACCCACACCGACAGACCCGACCCCACTCCGCCCGACCCAAACCCACTCAGCCAGACCCGAACCCACTCCGCCAGATCCGAACCCACTCCGCCAGACCCGAACCCACTCCGCCAGACCCGAACCCACTCCGCCAGACCCGAACCCTCTCCGCCAGATTCGAACCCACTCCGCCAGACCCGAACCCACTCCGCCAGACCCGATCCCACTCCGCAGACCCTAAACCACTCCGCCAGACCCGAACCCACTCCTCCAGACCCAAACCCTACCCGCCAGATCCGAACCCACTCCGCCAGACCCGAACCCACTCCGCCAGACCCAAACCCACTCCGCCAGACCCAAACCCACTCCGCCAGACCCCAACCCACTCCGCCAGACCCCAACCCATTCCGCCAGATCCCAACCCACTCCGCCAGACCCGAACCCACTCCGACAGACCCGAACCCACTCCGCCAGACCATAACCCATTCCGCCAGACCCGAACCCACTCCGCCAGACCCGAACCCACTCCGCCAGAGCCTAACCCACTCCGCCAGACCCAAACCCACTACGCCAGACCCCAACCCACTCCGCCAGACCCCAACCCACTCTGCCAGACCCCAACCCACTCCGCCAGACCCAAACCCACTCCGCCAGACCCGAACCCACACCGACAGACCCGACCCCACTCCGCCCGACCCAAACCCACTCAGCCAGACCCGAACCCACTCCGCCAGATCCGAACCCACTCCGCCAGACCCGAACCCACTCCGCCAGACCCGAACCCACTCCGCCAGACCCGAACATTCTCCGCCAGATCCGAACCCACTCCGCCAGACCCGAACCCACTCCGCCAGACCCGAACCCACTCCGCAGCCCCTAACCCACTCCGCCAGACCCGAACCCACTCCTCCAGACCCAAACCCTACCCGCCAGATCCGGACCCACTCCGCCAGACCCGAACCTACTCCGCCAGACCCAAACCCACTCCGCCAGACCCAAACCCACTCCGCCAGACCCCAACCCACTGCGCCAGACACGAACCAACTCCACGAGACCCGAACCCACTCCGCCAGACCCAAACCCACTCCGCTAGACCCGAACCCACTCCGCCAGACCCGAACCAACTCCGCCAGACCCGAACCCACTCCGCTAGACCCGAACCCACTCCGCCAGACCCCAACCCACTCCGCCAGACCCCAACCCACTCAGCCTGACCCAAACCCACTCCGCCAGACCCGAACCAACTCCGCCAGACCCAAACCCACTCCGCCAAACCCGAACCCACTCCGCCAGACCCGAACCCACTCCGACATACCCGAACCCTCTCCGCCAGACAAATAACCCACTCCGCCAGACCCCAACCCACACCGCCAGACCCTAACCCACTCCGCCAGACCCAAACCCACTCCGCCAGACCCCAACCCACTCCGCCAGACCCCAACCCACTCCGCCAGACCCCAACCCACTCCGCCAGACCCCAACCCACTCCGACATTCCCGAACCCTCTCCGCCAGACAAATAACCCACTCCGCCAGACCCCAACCCACACCGCCAGACCCTAACCCACTCCGCCAGACCCAAACCCACTCCTCCCGACCCAAACCCACTCGGCCAGACCCAAACCCACTCCGCCAGACCCAAACCAACTCCGCCAGACCCCAACCCACTCCGTCAGGCCCCAAACCCACTCCGCCAGACCCAAAACCACTCTGCCAGACCCGGACCAACTCCACCAGACCCGAACCCACTCCGCCAGACCCCAACCCACTGCGCCAGACCCGAACCAACTCCACCAGACCCGAACCCACTCCGCCAGACCCAAACCCACTCCGCCTGACCCAAACCCACTCCGCCAGACCCAAACCCACTCCGCCAGACCCCAACCCACTCCGCCAGACCCCAACCCATTCCGCCAGATCCCAACCCACTCCGCCAAACCCGAACGCACTCCGCCAGACCCCAACCCACTCCGCCAGACCCCAACCCACTCCGCCAGACCCCAACCCACTCCGCCAGACCCGAACCCACTTCGACATACCCGAACCCTCTCCGCCAGACAAATAACCCACTCCGCCAGACCCGAACCAACTCCACCAGACCCGAACCCACTCCGCCAGACCCGAACCAACTCCGCCAGACCCGAACCCACTCCGCCAGAACCGAACCCACTCCGCCAGACCCCAACCCACTCCGCCAGACCCAAACCCACTCCGCCAGACCCAAACCCACTCCGCCAGACCCAAACCCACTCCGCCAGACACAAACCAACTCCGCCAGACCCAAACCCACTCCGTCAGGCCCCAAACCCACTCCGCCAGACCCAAACCCACTCCGCCAGACCCAAACCCACTCCGCCAGACCCAAACCCACTCCGCCAGACCCAAACCCACTCCGCCAGACCACAACCCACTCCGCCAGACCCGAACCCACACCGACAGACCCGACCCCACTCCACCCGACCCAAACCCACTCAGCCAGACCCGAACCCACTCCGCCAGATCCGAACCCACTCCGCCAGACCCGAACCCACTCCGCCAGACCCGAACCCACTCCGCCAGACCCGAACCCTCTCCGCCAGATTCGAACCCACTCCGCCAGACCCGAACCCACTCCGCCAGACCCGAACCCACTCCGCAGACCCTAAACCACTCCGCCAGACCCCAACCCACTGCGCCAGACACGAACCAACTCCACGAGACCCGAACCCACTCCGCCAGACCCAAACCCACTCCGCTAGACCCGAACCCACTCCGCCAGACCCGAACCAACTCCGCCAGACCCGAACCCACTCCGCTAGACCCGAACCCACTCCGCCAGACCCCAACCCACTCCGCCAGACCCCAACCCACTCAGCCTGACCCAAACCCACTCCGCCAGACCCGAACCAACTCCGCCAGACCCAAACCCACTCCGCCAAACCCGAACCCACTCCGCCAGACCCGAACCCACTCCGACATACCCGAACCCTCTCCGCCAGACAAATAACCCACTCCGCCAGACCCCAACCCACACCGCCAGACCCTAACCCACTCCGCCAGACCCAAACCCACTCCGCCAGACCCCAACCCACTCCGCCAGACCCCAACCCACTCCGCCAGACCCCAACCCACTCCGCCAGACCCCAACCCACTCCGACATTCCCGAACCCTCTCCGCCAGACAAATAACCCACTCCGCCAGACCCCAACCCACACCGCCAGACCCTAACCCACTCCGCCAGACCCAAACCCACTCCTCCCGACCCAAACCCACTCGGCCAGACCCAAACCCACTCCGCCAGACCCAAACCAACTCCGCCAGACCCCAACCCACTCCGTCAGGCCCCAAACCCACTCCGCCAGACCCAAAACCACTCTGCCAGACCCGGACCAACTCCACCAGACCCGAACCCACTCCGCCAGACCCCAACCCACTGCGCCAGACCCGAACCAACTCCACCAGACCCGAACCCACTCCGCCAGACCCAAACCCACTCCGCCTGACCCAAACCCACTCCGCCAGACCCAAACCCACTCCGCCAGACCCCAACCCACTCCGCCAGACCCCAACCCATTCCGCCAGATCCCAACCCACTCCGCCAAACCCGAACGCACTCCGCCAGACCCCAACCCACTCCGCCAGACCCCAACCCACTCCGCCAGACCCCAACCCACTCCGCCAGACCCGAACCCACTTCGACATACCCGAACCCTCTCCGCCAGACAAATAACCCACTCCGCCAGACCCGAACCAACTCCACCAGACCCGAACCCACTCCGCCAGACCCGAACCAACTCCGCCAGACCCGAACCCACTCCGCCAGAACCGAACCCACTCCGCCAGACCCCAACCCACTCCGCCAGACCCAAACCCACTCCGCCAGACCCAAACCCACTCCGCCAGACCCAAACCCACTCCGCCAGACACAAACCAACTCCGCCAGACCCAAACCCACTCCGTCAGGCCCCAAACCCACTCCGCCAGACCCAAACCCACTCCGCCAGACCCAAACCCACTCCGCCAGACCCAAACCCACTCCGCCAGACCCAAACCCACTCCGCCAGACCACAACCCACTCCGCCAGACCCGAACCCACACCGACAGACCCGACCCCACTCCACCCGACCCAAACCCACTCAGCCAGACCCGAACCCACTCCGCCAGATCCGAACCCACTCCGCCAGACCCGAACCCACTCCGCCAGACCCGAACCCACTCCGCCAGACCCGAACCCTCTCCGCCAGATTCGAACCCACTCCGCCAGACCCGAACCCACTCCGCCAGACCCGAACCCACTCCGCAGACCCTAAACCACTCCGCCAGACCCGAACCCACTCCTCCAGACCCAAACCCTACCCGCCAGACCCCAACCCACTCCGCCAGACCCCAACCCATTCCGCCAGATCCCAACCCACTCCGCCAGACCCGAACCCACTCCGACAGACCCGAACCCACTCCGCCAGACCATAACCCATTCCGCCAGACCCGAACCCACTCCGCCAGACCCGAACCCACTCCGCCAGAGCCTAACCCACTCCGCCAGACCCAAACCCACTCCGCCAGACCCCAACCCACTCCGCCAGACCCCAACCCACTCTGCCAGACCCCAACCCACTCCGCCAGACCCAAACCCACTCCGCCAGACCCGAACCCACACCGACAGACCCGACCCCACTCCGCCCGACCCAAACCCACTCAGCCAGACCCGAACCCACTCCGCCAGATCCGAACCCACTCCGCCAGACCCGAACCCACTCCGCCAGACCCGAACCCACTCCGCCAGACCCGAACATTCTCCGCCAGATCCGAACCCACTCCGCCAGACCCGAACCCGCTCCGCCAGACCCGAACCCACTCCGCAGACCCTAACCCACTCCGCCAGACCCGAACCCACTCCTCCAGACCCAAACCCTACCCGCCAGATCCGAACCCACTCCGCCAGACCCGAACCTACTCCGCCAGACCCAAACCCACTCCGCCAGACCCAAACCCACTCCGCCAGACCCCAACCCACTGCGCCAGACACGAACCAACTCCACGAGACCCGAACCCACTCCGCCAGACCCAAACCCACTCCGCTAGACCCGAACCCACTCCGCCAGACCCGAACCAACTCCGCCAGACCCGAACCCACTCCGCTAGACCCGAACCCACTCCGCCAGACCCCAACCCACTCCGCCAGACCCCAACCCACTCCGCCAGACCCCAACCCACTCCGCCAGACCCCAACCCACTCCGACAGACCATAACCCACTCCGCCAGACCCAAACCAACTCCGCCAGACCCCAACCCACTCCGTCAGGCCCCAAACCCAGTCCGCCAGACCCAAAACCACTCTGCCAGACCCGGACCAACTCCACGAGACCCGAACCCACTCCGCCAGACCCCAACCCACTGCGCCAGACCCGAACCAACTCCACCAGACCCGAACCCACTCCGCCAGACCCAAACCCACTCCGCCTGACCCGAACCCACTCCGTCAGGCCCCAAACCCAGTCCGCCAGACCCAAAACCACTCTGCCAGACCCGGACCAACTCCACGAGACCCGAACCCACTCCGCCAGACCCCAACCCACTGCGCCAGACCCGAACCAACTCCACCAGACCCGAACCCACTCCGCCAGACCCGAACCCACTCCGCCAGACCCGAACCCTCTCCGCCAGATTCGAACCCACTCCGCCAGACCCGAACACACTCCGCCAGACCCGAACCCACTCCGCAGACCCTAACCCACTCCGCCAGACCCGAACCCACTCCTCCAGACCCAAACCCACTCCGCCAGACCCAAACCCACTCCGCCAGACCCCAACCCACTCCGCCAGACCCCAACCCATTCCGCCAGATCCCAACCCCCTCCGCCAGACCCGAACCTACTCCGACAGACCCGAACCCACTCCGCCAGACCATAACCCACTCCGCCAGACCCGAACCCACTCCGCCAGACCCGAACCCACTCCGCCAGAGCCTAACCCACTCCGCCAGACCCAAACCCACTCCGCCAGAACCCAACCCACTCCGCCAGACCTCAACCCACTCCGCCAGACCCCAAACCACTCCGCCAGACCCCAACCCACTGTGCCAGACACGAACCAACTCCACCAGACCCCAACCCACTCCGCAAGACCCCAACCCACTCCGCAAGACCCCAACCCACTCCGCCAGACCCGAACCCACTCCGCCAGACCCCAACCCACTCCGCCAGACCCCAACCCACTCCGCCAGACCCAAACCCACTCCGCCAGACCCAAACCCACTCCGCCAGACCCAAACCCAATCCGCCAGACCCAAACCCACTCAGCCAGACCCGAACCCACTCCGCCAGATCCGAACCCACTCCGCCAGACCCGAACCCACTCCGCTAGACCCGAACCCACTCCGCCAGACCCCAACCCACTCCGCCAGACCCCAACCCACGCCGCCAGACCCCAACCCTCTCCGCCAGACCCGAACCCACTCCAACAGACCACAACCCACTCCGCCAGACCCGAACCCACTCCGCCAGACATGAACCCACTCCGCCAGACCCTAACCCACTCCGCCAGAGTCAAACCCACTCCGCCAGACTCCAACCCGCTCCGCCAGACCCCAACCCACTCCGCCAGACCCCAACCCACTCCGCCAGACCCCATCCCACTCCGGCAGACCTGAACCCACTCCGCCAGACCCCAACCCACTCCGCCAGACCCGAACCCACTCCGCCAGACCCCAACCCACTCCGCAAGACCCCAACCCACTCCGCAAGAACCCAACCCACTCCGCCAGACCCGAACCCACTCCGCCAGACCCCAACCCACTCCGCCAGACCCCAACCCACTCCGCCAGACGCAAACCCACTCCGCCAGACCCAAACCCACTCCGCCAGACCCAAACCCAATCCGCCAGACCCAAACCAACTCCGCCAGACCCCATCCCACTCCGTCAGGCCCCAAACCCACTCCGCCAGACAAAAAACCACTCCGCCAGACCCGAACCAACTCCACCAGACCCGAACCCACTCCGCCAGACCCAAACCCACTCCGCCAGACCCGAACCCACACCGACAGACCCGACCCCACTCCGCCCGACCCAAACCCACTCAGCCAGACCCGAACCCACTCCGCCAGATCCGAACCCACTCTGCCAGACCCGAACCCACTCCGCCAGACCCGAACCCACTCCGCCAGACCCGAACCCTCTCCGCCAGATCCGAACCCACTCCGCCAGACCCGAACCCACTCCGCCAGACCCGAACCCACTCCGCCAGACCATAACCCATTCCGCCAGACCCGAACCCACTCCGCCAGACCTGAACCCACTCCGCCAGAGCCTAACCCACTCCGCCAGACCCAAACCCACTCCGCCAGACCCCAACCCACTCCGCCAGACCCCAACCCACTCTGCCAGACCCCAACCCACTCCGCCAGACCCAAACCCACTCCGCCAGACCCGAACCCACACCGACAGACCCGACCCCACTCCGCCCGACCCAAACCCACTCAGCCAGACCCGAACCCACTCCGCCAGATCCGAACCCACTCCGCCAGACCCGAACCCACTCCGCCAGACCCGAACCCACTCCGCCAGACCCGAACATTCTCCGCCAGATCCGAACCCACTCCGCCAGACCCGAACCCACTCCGCCAGACCCGAACCCACTCCGCAGACCCTAACCCACTCCGCCAGACCCGAACCCACTCCTCCAGACCCAAACCCTACCCGCCAGATCCGAACCCACTCCGCCAGACCCGAACCAACTCCACCAGACCCGAACCCACTCCGCCAGACCCAAACCCACTCCGCCAGACCCGAACCCACACCGACAGACCCGACCCCACTCCGCCCGACGCAAACCCACTCAGCCAGACCCGAACCCACTCCGCCAGATCCGAACCCACTCTGCCAGACCCGAACCCACTCCGCCAGACCCGAACCCACTCCGCCAGACCCGAACCCTCTCCGCCAGATCCGAACCCACTCCGCCAGACCCGAACCCACTCCGCCAGACCCGAACCCACTCCGCCAGACCATAACCCATTCCGCCAGACCCGAACCCACTCCGCCAGACCTGAACCCACTCCGCCAGAGCCTAACCCACTCCGCCAGACCCAAACCCACTCCGCCAGACCCCAACCCACTCCGCCAGACCCCAACCCACTCTGCCAGACCCCAACCCACTCCGCCAGACCCAAACCCACTCCGCCAGACCCGAACCCACACCGACAGACCCGACCCCACTCCGCCCGACCCAAACCCACTCAGCCAGACCCGAACCCACTCCGCCAGATCCGAACCCACTCCGCCAGACCCGAACCCACTCCGCCAGACCCGAACCCACTCCGCCAGACCCGAACATTCTCCGCCAGATCCGAACCCACTCCGCCAGACCCGAACCCACTCCGCCAGACCCGAACCCACTCCGCAGACCCTAACCCACTCCGCCAGACCCGAACCCACTCCTCCAGACCCAAACCCTACCCGCCAGATCCGAACCCACTCCGCCAGACCCGAACCTACTCCGCCAGACCCAAACCCACTCCGCCAGACCCAAACCCACTCCGCCAGACCCCAACCCACTGCGCCAGACACGAACCAACTCCACGAGACCCGAACCCACTCCGCCAGACCCAAACCCACTCCGCTAGACCCGAACCCACTCCGCCAGACCCGAACCAACTCCGCCAGACCCGAACCCACTCCGCTAGACCCGAACCCACTCCGCCAGACCCCAACCCACTCCGCCAGACCCCAACCCACTCCGCCAGACCCCAACCCACTCCGCCAGACCCCAACCCACTCCGACAGACCATAACCCACTCCGCCAGACCCGAACCCACTCCGCCAGACACGAATCCACTCCGCCAGACCCTAACCCACTCCGTCAGAGTCAAACCCACTCCGCCAGACCCCAACCCGCTCCGCCAGACCCCAACCCTCTCCGCCAGACCCCAACCCACTCCGCCAGACCCCAACCCACTCCGCCAGACCATAACCCACTCCGCCAGACCCGAACCCACTCCGCCAGACCCGAACCAACTCCGCCAGACCCGAACCCACTCCGCCAGACCTGAACCCACTCCGCCAGACCCCAACCCACTCCGCAAGACCCCAACCCACTCCGCCAGACCCGAACCCACTCCGCCAGACCCCAACCCACACCGCCAGACCCTAACCCACTCCGCCAGACCCAAACCCACTCCGCCCGACCCAAACCCACTCCGCCAGACCCAAACCCACTCCGCCAGACCCAAACCAACTCCGCCAGACCCCAACCCACTCCGTCAGGCCCCAAACCCACTCCGCCAGACCCAAAACCACTCTGCCAGACCCGGACCAACTCCACCAGACCCGAACCCACTCCGCCAGACCCCAACCCACTGCGCCAGACCCGAACCAACTCCACCAGACCCGAACCCACTCCGCCAGACCCAAACCCACTCCGCCTGACCCGAACCCACACCGCCAGACCCGAACCAACTCCGCCAGACCCAACCCCACTCCGCCAAACCCAAACCCACTCCGCCAGACCCCAACCCACTCCGCCAGACCCCAACCCACTCCGCCAGACCCCAACCCACTCCGCCAGACCCCAACCCACTCCGACATACCCGAACCCTCTCCGCCAGACAAATAACCCACTCCGCCAGACCCGAACCAACTCCACCAGACCCGAACCCACTCCGCCAGACCCGAACCAACTCCGCCAGACCCGAACCCACTCCGCCAGACCCGAACCCACTCCGCCAGACCCCAACCCACTTCGCCAGACCCAAACCCACTCCGCCAGACCCAAACCCACTCCGCCAGACCCAAACCCACTCCGCCAGACACAAACCAACTCCGCCAGACACAAACCAACTCCGCCAGACCCAAACCCACTCCGCCAGACCCAAACCCACTCCGCCAGACCCAAACCCACTCCGCCAGACCACAACCCACTCCACCAGACCCGAACCCACACCGACAGACCCGACCCCACTCCACCCGACCCAAACCCACTCAGCCAGACCCGAACCCACTCCGCCAGATCCGAACCCACTCCGCCAGACCCGAACCCACTCCGCCAGACCCGAACCCACTCCGCCAGACCCGAACCCTCTCCGCCAGATTCGAACCCACTCCGCCAGACCCGAACACACTCCGCCAGACCGGAACCCACTCCGCAGACCCTAACCCACTCCGCCAGACCCGAACCCACTCCTCCAGACCCAAACCCACTCCGCCAGACCCAAACCCACTCCGCCAGACCCCAACCCACTCCGCCAGACCCCAACCCATTCCGCCAGATCCCAACCCCCTCCGCCAGACCCGAACCTACTCCGACAGACCCGAACCCACTCCGCCAGACCATAACCCACTCCGCCAGACCCGAACCCACTCCGCCAGACCCGAACCCACTCCGCCAGAGCCTAACCCACTCCGCCAGACCCAAACCCACTCCGCCAGAACCCAACCCACTCCGCCAGACCCCAACCCACTCCGCCAGACCCCAAACCACTCCGCCAGACCCCAACCCACTGTGCCAGACCCGAACCAACTCCGCCAGACCCGAACCCACTCCGCCAGACCCAAACCCACTCCGCCAGACCCGAACCCACTCCGCCAGACCCGAACCAACTCCGCCAGACCCGAACCCACTCCGCTAGACCCGAACCCACTCCGCCAGACCCCAACCCACTCCGCCAGACCCCAACCCACGCCGCCAGACCCCAACCCTCTCCGCCAGACCCGAACCCACTCCAACAGACCACAACCCACTCCGCCAGACCCGAACCCACTCCAACAGACCACAACCCACTCCGCCAGACCTCAACCCACTCCGCCAGACCCCAACCCACTCCGCCAGACCCGAACCCACTCCGACATACCCGAACCCTCTCCGCCAGACAAATAACCCACTCCGCCAGACCCGAACCAACTCCACCAGACCCGAACCCACTCCGCCAGACCCGAACCCACTCCGCCAGACCCGAACCCACTCCGCCAGACCCCAACCCACTCCGCCAGACCCAAACCCACTCCGCCAGACCCAAACCCACTCCGCCAGACCCAAACCCACTCCGCCAGACACAAACCAACTCCGCCAGACACAAACCAACTCCGCCAGACCCAAACCCACTCCGCCAGACCCAAACCCACTCCGCCAGACCCAAACCCACTCCGCCAGACCACAACCCACTCCGCCAGACCCGAACCCACACCGACAGACCCGACCCCACTCCACCCGACCCAAACCCACTCAGCCAGACCCGAACCCACTCCGCCAGATCCGAACCCACTCCGCCAGACCCGAACCCACTCCGCCAGACCCGAACCCACTCCGCCAGACCCGAACCCTCTCCGCCAGATTCGAACCCACTCCGCCAGACCCGAACACACTCCGCCAGACCCGAACCCACTCCGCAGACCCTAACCCACTCCGCCAGACCCGAACCCACTCCTCCAGACCCAAACCCACTCCGCCAGACCCAAACCCACTCCGCCAGACCCCAACCCACTCCGCCAGACCCCAACCCATTCCGCCAGATCCCAACCCCCTCCGCCAGACCCGAACCTACTCCGACAGACCCGAACCCACTCCGCCAGACCATAACCCACTCCGCCAGACCCGAACCCACTCCGCCAGACCCGAACCCACTCCGCCAGACCCAAACCCACTCCGCCAGAACCCAACCCACTCCGCCAGACCCCAACCCACTCCGCCAGACCCCAAACCACTCCGCCAGACCCCAACCCACTGTGCCAGACACGAACCAACTCCACCAGACCCCAACCCACTCCGCAAGACCCCAACCCACTCCGCAAGACCCCAACCCACTCCACCAGACCCGAACCCACTCCGCCAGACCCCAACCCACTGCGCCAGACCCCAACCCACTCCGCCAGACCCAAACCCACTCCGCCAGACCCAAACCCACTCCGCCAGACCCAAACCCAATCCGCCAGACCCAAACCCACTCAGCCAGACCCGAACCCACTCCGCCAGATCCGAACCCACTCCGCCAGACCCGAACCCACTCCGCTAGACCCGAACCCACTCCGCCAGACCCCAACCCACTCCGCCAGACCCCAACCCACGCCGCCAAACCCCAACCCTCTCCGCCTGACCCGAACCCACTCCAACAGACTACAACCCACTCCGCCAGACCCGAACCCACTCCGCCAGACATGAACCCACTCCGCCAGACCCTAACCCACTCCGCCAGAGTCAAACCCACTCCGCCAGACTCCAACCCGCTCCGCCAGACCCCAACCCGCTCCGCCAGACCCCAACCCACTCCGCCAGACCCCAACCCACTCCGCCAGACCCCAACCCACTCCGCCAGACCCCAACCCACTCCGCCAGACCCAAACCCACTCCGCCAGACCCAAACCCAATCCGCCAGACCCAAACCAACTCCGCCAGACCCCATCCCACTCCGTCAGGCCCCAAACCCACTCCGCCAGACAAAAAACCACTCCGCCAGACCCGAACCAACTCCACCAGACCCGAACCCACTCCGCCAGACCCAAACCCACTCCGCCAGACCCGAACCCACACCGACAGACCCGACCCCACTCCGCCCGACCCAAACCCACTCAGCCAGACACGAACCCACTCCGCCAGATCCGAACCCACTCTGCCAGACCCGAACCCACTCCGCCAGACCCGAACCCACTCCGCCAGACCCGAACCCTCTCCGCCAGATCCGAACCCACTCCGCCAGACCCGAACCCACTCCGCCAGACCCGAACCCACTCCGCCAGACCATAACCCATTCCGCCAGACCCGAACCCACTCCGCCAGACCTGAACCCACTCCGCCAGAGCCTAACCCACTCCGCCAGACCCAAACCCACTCCGCCAGACCCCAACCCACTCCGCCAGACCCCAACCCACTCTGCCAGACCCCAACCCACTCCGCCAGACCCAAACCCACTCCGCCAGAACCGAACCCACACCGACAGACCCGACCCCACTCCGCCCGACCCAAACCCACTCAGCCAGACCCGAACCCACTCCGCCAGATCCGAACCCACTCCGCCAGACCCGAACCCACTCCGCTAGACCCGAACCCACTCCGCCAGACCCGAACATTCTCCGCCAGATCCGAACCCACTCCGCCAGACCCGAACCCACTCCGCCAGACCCGAACCCACTCCGCAGACCCTAACCCACTCCGCCAGACCCGAACCCACTCCTCCAGACCCAAACCCTACCCGCCAGATCCGAACCCACTCCGCCAGACCCGAACCTACTCCGCCAGACCCAAACCCACTCCGCCAGACCCAAACCCACTCCGCCAGACCCCAACCCACTGCGCCAGACACGAACCAACTCCACGAGACCCGAACCCACTCCGCCAGACCCAAACCCACTCCGCTAGACCCGAACCCACTCCGCCAGACCCGAACCAACTCCGCCAGACCCGAACCCACTCCGCTAGACCCGAACCCACTCCGCCAGACTCCAACCCACTCCGCCAGACCCCAACCCACTCCGCCAGACCCCAACCCACTCCGCCAGACCCCAACCCACTCCGACAGACCATAACCCACTCCGCCAGACCCGAACCCACTCCGCCAGACACGAATCCACTCCGCCAGACCCTAACCCACTCCGTCAGAGTCAAACCCACTCCGCCAGACCCCAACCCGCTCCGCCAGACCCCAACCCTCTCCGCCAGACCCCAACCCACTCCGCCAGACCCCAACCCACTCCGCCAGACCATAACCCACTCCGCCAGACCCGAACCCACACCGCCAGACCCGAACCAACTCCGCCAGACCCGAACCCACTCCGCCAGACCTGAACCCACTCCGCCAGACCCCAACCCACTCCGCAAGACCCCAACCCACTCCGCCAGACCCGAACCCACTCCGCCAGACCCCAACCCACACCGCCAGACCCTAACCCACTCCGCCAGACCCAAACCCACTCCGCCCGACCCAAACCCACTCCGCCAGACCCAAACCCACTCCGCCAGACCCAAACCAACTCCGCCAGACCCCAACCCACTCCGTCAGGCCCCAAACCCACTCCGCCAGACCCAAAACCACTCTGCCAGACCCGGACCAACTCCACCAGACCCGAACCCACTCCGCCAGACCCCAACCCACTGCGCCAGACCCGAACCAACTCCACCAGACCCGAACCCACTCCGCCAGACCCAAACCCACTCCGCCTGACCCGAACCCACACCGCCAGACCCGAACCAACTCCGCCAGACCCAACCCCACTCCGCCAAACCCAAACCCACTCCGCCAGACCCCAACCCACTCCGCCAGACCCCAACCCACTCCGCCAGACCCCAACCCACTCCGCCAGACCCCAACCCACTCCGACATACCCGAACCCTCTCCGCCAGACAAATAACCCACTCCGCCAGACCCGAACCAACTCCACCAGACCCGAACCCACTCCGCCAGACCCGAACCAACTCCGCCAGACCCGAACCCACTCCGCCAGACCCGAACCCACTCCGCCAGACCCCAACCCACTTCGCCAGACCCAAACCCACTCCGCCAGACCCAAACCCACTCCGCCAGACCCAAACCCACTCCGCCAGACACAAACCAACTCCGCCAGACACAAACCAACTCCGCCAGACCCAAACCCACTCCGCCAGACCCAAACCCACTCCGCCAGACCCAAACCCACTCCGCCAGACCACAACCCACTCCACCAGACCCGGACCCACACCGACAGACCCGACCCCACTCCACCCGACCCAAACCCACTCAGCCAGACCCGAACCCACTCCGCCAGATCCGAACCCACTCCGCCAGACCCGAACCCACTCCGCCAGACCCGAACCCACTCCGCCAGACCCGAACCCTCTCCGCCAGATTCGAACCCACTCCGCCAGACCCGAACACACTCCGCCAGACCGGAACCCACTCTGCAGACCCTAACCCACTCCGCCAGACCCGAACCCACTCCTCCAGACCCAAACCCACTCCGCCAGACCCAAACCCACTCCGCCAGACCCCAACCCACTCCGCCAGACCCCAACCCATTCCGCCAGATCCCAACCCCCTCCGCCAGACCCGAACCTACTCCGACAGACCCGAACCCACTCCGCCAGACCATAACCCACTCCGCCAGACCCGAACCCACTGCGCCAGACCCGAACCCACTCCGCCAGAGCCTAACCCACTCCGCCAGACCCAAACCCACTCCGCCAGAACCCAACCCACTCCGCCAGACCCCAACCCACTCCGCCAGACCCCAAACCACTCCGCCAGACCCCAACCCACTGTGCCAGACCCGAACCAACTCCACCAGACCCGAACCCACTCCGCCAGACCCAAACCCACTCCGCCAGACCCGAACCCACTCCGCCAGACCCGAACCAACTCCGCCAGACCCGAACCCACTCCGCTAGACCCGAACCCACTCCGCCAGACCCCAACCCACTCCGCCAGACCCCAACCCACGCCGCCAGACCCCAACCCTCTCCGCCAGACCCGAACCCACTCCAACAGACCACAACCCACTCCGCCAGACCCGAACCCACTCCGCCAGACATGAACCCACTCCGCCAGACCCTAACCCACTCCGCCAGAGTCAAACCCACTCCGCCAGACTCCAACCCGCTCCGCCAGACCCCAACCCGCTCCGCCAGACCCTAACCCACTCAGCCAGACCCCAACCCACTCCGCCAGACCCCAACCCACTCCGCCAGACCCGAACCAACTCCGCCAGACCCGAACCCACTCCGGCAGACCTGAACCCACTCCGCCAGACCCCAACCCACTCCGCCAGACCCGAACCCACTCCGCCAGACCCCAACCCACTCCGCAAGACCCCAACCCACTCCGCAAGACCCCAACCCACTCCGCCAGACCCGAACCCACTCCGCCAGACCCCAACCCACTCCGCCAGACCCCAACCCACTCCGCCAGACGCAAACCCACTCCGCCAGACCCAAACCCACTCCGCCAGACCCAAACCCAATCCGCCAGACCCAAACCAACTCCGCCAGACCCCATCCCACTCCGTCAGGCCCCAAACCCACTCCGCCAGACAAAAAACCACCCCGCCAGACCCGAACCAACTCCACCAGACCCGAACCCACTCCGCCAGACCCAAACCCACTCCGCCAGACCCGAACCCACACCGACAGACCCGACCCCACTCCGCCCGACCCAAACCCACTCAGCCAGACCCTAACCCACTCCGCCAGACCCGAACCCACTCCTCCACACCCAAACCCTACCGGCCAGATCCGAACCCACTCCGCCAGACCCGAACCTACTCCGCCAGACCCAAACCCACTCCGCCAGACCCAAACCCACTCCGCCAGACCCCAACCCACTCCGCCAGACCCAAACCCACTCCGCCAGACCCAAACCCACTCCGCCAGACCCGAACCCACTCCGCCAGACCCGAACCCTCTCTGCCAGACAAATAACCCACTCCGCCAAACCCGAACCCACTCCGCCAGACCCCAACCCACTCCGCCAGACCCCAACCCACTCCGCCAGACCCCAACCCACTCCGCCAGACCCCAACCCACTCCGACATACCCGAACCCTCTCCGCCAGACAAATAACCCACTCCGCCAGACCCGAACCAACTCCACCAGACCCGAACCCACTCCGCCAGACCCGAACCAACTCCGCCAGACCCGAACCCACTCCGCCAGACCCGAACCCACTCCGCCAGACCCCAACCCACTCCGCCAGACCCAAACCCACTCCGCCAGACCCAAACCCACTCCGCCAGACACAAACCAACTCCGCCAGACACAAACCAACTCCGCCAGACCCAAACCTACTCCGTCAGGCCCCAAACCCACTCCGCCAGACCCAAACCCACTCCGCCAGACCCAAACCCACTCCGCCAGACCCAAACCCAGTCCGCCAGACCCCAACCCGCTCCGCCAGACCCCAACCCACTCCGCCAGACCCCAACCCACTCCGCCAGACCCCAACCCACTCCGCCAGACCCGAACCAACTCCGCCAGACCCGAACCCACTCCGGCAGACCTGAACCCACTCCGCCAGACCCCAACCCACTCCGCCAGACCCGAACCCACTCCGCCAGACCCCAACCCACTCCGCAAGACCCCAACCCACTCCGCAAGACCCCAACCCACTCCGCCAGACCCGAACCCACTCCGCCAGACCCCAACCCACTCCGCCAGACCCCAACCCACTCCGCCAGACGCAAACCCACTCCGCCAGACCCAAACCCACTCCGCCAGACCCAAACCCAATCCGCCAGACCCAAACCAACTCCGCCAGACCCCATCCCACTCCGTCAGGCCCCAAACCCACTCCGCCAGACAAAAAACCACTCCGCCAGACCCGAACCAACTCCACCAGACCCGAACCCACTCCGCCAGACCCAAACCCACTCCGCCAGACCCGAACCCACACCGACAGACCCGACCCCACTCCGCCCGACCCAAACCCACTCAGCCAGACCCGAACCCACTCCGCCAGATCCGAACCCACTCCGCCAGACCCGAACCCACTCCGCCAGACCCGAACCCACTCCGCCAGACCCGAACCCTCTCCGCCAGATCCGAACCCACTCCGCCAGACCCGAACCCACTCCGCCAGACCCGAACCCACTCCGCAGACCCTAACGCACTCCGCCAGACCCGAACCCACTCCTCCACACCCAAACCCTACCCACCAGATCCGAACCCACTCCGCCAGACCCGAACCTACTCCGCCAGACCCAAACCCACTCCGCCAGACCCAAACCCACTCCGCCAGACCCCAACCCACTCCGCCAGACCCAAACCCACTCCGCCAGACCCAAACCCACTCCGCCAGACCCGAACCCACTCCGCCAGACCCGAACCCTCTCCGCCAGACAAATAACCCACTCCGCCAAACCCGAACCCACTCCGCCAGACCCCAACCCACTCCGCCAGACCCCAACCCACTCCGCCAGACCCCAACCCACTCCGCCAGACCCGAACCCACTCCGACATACCCGAACCCTCTCCGCCAGACAAATAACCCACTCCGCCAGACCCGAACCAACTCCACCAGACCCGATCCCACTCCGCCAGACCCGAACCAACTCCGCCAGACCCGAACCCACTCCGCCAGACCCGAACCCACTCCGCCAGACCCCAACCCATCCGCCAGACTTAAACCCACTCCGCCAGACCCAAACCCACTCCGCCAGACCCAAACCCACTCCGCCAGACACAAACCAACTCCGCCAGACACAAACCAACTCCGCCAGACCCAAACCCACTCCGTCAGGCCCCAAACCCACTCCGCCAGACCCAAACCCACTCCGCCAGACCCAAACCCACTCCGCCAGACCCAAACCCACTCCGCCAGACCCAAACCCACTCCGCCAGACCACAACCCACTCCGCCAGACCCGAACCCACACCGACAGACCCGACCCCACTCCACCCGACCCAAACCCACTCAGCCAGACCCAAACCCACTCCGCCAGATCCGAACCCACTCCGCCAGACCCGAACCCACTCCGCCAGACCCGAACCCACTCCGGCAGACCCGAACCCTCTCCGCCAGATTCGAACCCACTCCGCCAGACCCGAACACACTCCGCCAGTCCCGAACCCACTCCGCAGACCCTAACCCACTCCGCCAGACCCGAACCCAATCCTCCAGACCAAAACCCACTCCGACAGACCCAAACCCACTCCGCCAGACCCCAACCCACTCCGCCAGACCCCAACCCATTCCGCCAGATCCCAACCCCCTCCGCCAGACCCGAACCCACTCCGAAAGACCCGAACCCATTCCGCCAGACCATAACCCACTCCGCCAGACCCGAACCCACTCCGCCAGACCCGAACCCACTCCGCCAGAGCCTAACCCACTCCGCCAGACCCAAACACACTCCGCCAGACCCCAACCCACTCCGCCAGACCCCAACCCACTCCGCCAGACCCCAACCCACTCCGCCAGACCCCAACCCACTGTGCCAGACACGAACCAACTCCACCAGATCCCAACCCACTCCGCAAGACCCCAACCCACTCCGCAAGACCCCAACCCACTCCGCCAGACCCGAACCCACTCCGCCAGACCCCAACCCACTCCGCCAGACCCCAACCCACTCCGGCAGACCCAAACCCACTCCGCCAGACCCAAACCCACTCCGCCAGACCCAAACCCAATCCGCCAGACCCAAACCCACTCAGCCAGACCCGAACCCACTCCGCCGGAGCCGAACCCACTCCGCCAGACCCGAACCCACTCCGCCAGACCCGAACCCACTCCGCCAGACCTGAACCCACTCCGCCAGACCCGAACCAACTCCGCCAGACCCGAACCCACTCCGCCAGACCCAAACCCACTCCGCCAGATACGAACCCACTCCGCCAGACTCGAAACAGCTCCGCCAGACCCGAAGCCACTCCGCTAGACCCGAACCCACTCCGCCAGACCCCAACCCACTCCGCCAGACCCCAACCCACGCCGCCAGACCCCAACCCACTCCGCCAGACCCGAACCCACTCCAACAGACCATAACCCACTCCGCCAGACCCGAACCCACTCCGCCAGACACGAACCCAATCCTCCAGACCAAAACCCACTCCGACAGACCCAAACCCACTCCGACAGACCCCAACCCACTCCGCCAGACCCCAACCCATTCCGCCAGATCCCAACCCCCTCCGCCAGACCCGAACCCACTCCGAAAGACCCGAACCCATTCCGCCAGACCATAACCCACTCCGCCAGACCCGAACCCACTCCGCCAGACCCGAACCCACTCCGCCAGAGCCTAACCCACTCCGCCAGACCCAAACACACTCCGCCAGACCCCAACCCACTCCGCCAGACCCCAACCCACTCCGCCAGACCCCAACCCACTCCGCCAGACCCCAACCCACTGTGCCAGACACGAACCAACTCCACCAGATCCCAACCCACTCCGCAAGACCCCAACCCACTCCGCAAGACCCCAACCCACTCCGCCAGACCCGAACCCACTCCGCCAGACCCCAACCCACTCCGCCAGACCCCAACCCACTCCGGCAGACCCAAACCCACTCCGCCAGACCCAAACCCACTCCGCCAGACCCAAACCCAATCCGCCAGACCCAAACCCACTCAGCCAGACCCGAACCCACTCCGCCGGAGCCGAACCCACTCCGCCAGACCCGAACCCACTCCGCCAGACCCGAACCCACTCCGCCAGACCTGAACCCACTCCGCCAGACCCGAACCAACTCCGCCAGACCCGAACCCACTCCGCCAGACCCAAACCCACTCCGCCAGATACGAACCCACTCCGCCAGACTCGAAACAACTCCGCCAGACCCGAAGCCACTCCGCTAGACCCGAACCCACTCCGCCAGACCCCAACCCACTCCGCCAGACCCCAACCCACGCCGCCAGACCCCAACCCACTCCGCCAGACCCGAACCCACTCCAACAGACCATAACCCACTCCGCCAGACCCGAACCCACTCCGCCAGACACGAACCCACTCCGCCAGACCCTAACCCACTCCGCCAGAGTCAAACCCACTCCGCCAGACTCCAACCCGCTCCGCCAGACCCCAACCCGCTCCGCCAGACCCCAACCCACTCCGCCAGACCCCAACCCACTCCGCCAGACCCCAACCCACACCGACAGACCCGACCCCACTCCGCCCGACCCAAACCCACTCAGCCAGACCCGAACCCACTCCGCCAGATCCAAACCCACTCTGCCAGACCCGAACCCACTCCGCCAGACCCGAACCCACTCCGCCAGACCCGAACCCTCTCCGCCAGATCCGAACCCACTCCGCCAGACCCGAACCCACTCCGCCAGACCCGAACCCACTCCGCAGACCCTAACCCACTCCGCCAGACCCGAACCCACTCCTCCACACCCAAACCCTACCCGCCAGATCCGAACCCACTCCGCCAGACCCGAACCTACTCCGCCAGACCCAAACCCACTCCGCCAGACCACAAACCCACTCCGCCAGACCCAAAACCACTCCGCCAGACCCGAACCAACTCCACCAGACCCGAACCCACTCCGCCAGACCCAAACCCACTCCGCCAGACCCGAACCCACACCGACAGACCCGACCCCACTCTGCCCGACCCAAACCCACTCAGCCAGACCCGAACCCACTCCGCCAGATCCGAACCCACTCCGCCAGACCCGAACCCACTCCGCCAGACCCGAACACACTCCGCAAGACCCGAACCCTCTCCGCCAGATCCGAACCCACTCCGCCAGACCCGAACCCACTCCGCCAGACCCGAACCCACTCCGCAGACCCTAACCCACTCCGCCAGACCCGAACCCACTCCTCCAGACCCAAACCCTACCCGCCAGATCCGAACCCACTCCGCCAGACCCGAACCTACTCCGCCAGACCCAAACCCACTCCGCCAGACCCAAACCCACTCCGCCAGACCCCAACCCACTGCGCCAGACCCGAACCCACTCCGCCAGACCCGAACCCACTCCGCCAGACCCCAACCCACTCCGCCAGACCCCAACCCACTCCGCCAGACCCCAACCCACTCCGCCAGACCCGAACCCACTCCGACAGACCATAACCCACTCCGCCAGACCCGAACCCACTCCGCCAGACCCTAACCCACTCCGCCAGAGTCAAACCCACTCCGCCAGACCCCAACCCGCTCCGCCAGACCCCAACCCTCTCCGCCAGACCCCAACCCACTCCGCCAGACCCCAACCCACTCCGCCAGACCCCAACCCACTCCGCCAGACCCCAACCCACTCCGCCAGACCCGAACCAACTCCGCCAGACCCGAACCCACTCCGCCAGACCCGAACCCACTCCGCCAGAGCCTAACCCACTCCGCCAGACCCAAACACACTCCGCCAGACCCCAACCCACTCCGCCAGACCCCAACCCACTCCGCCAGACCCCAACCCACTCCGCCAGACCCCAACCCACTGTGCCAGACACGAACCAACTCCACCAGATCCCAACCCACTCCGCAAGACCCCAACCCACTCCGCAAGACCCCAACCCACTCCGCCAGACCCGAACCCACTCCGCCAGACCCCAACCCACTCCGCCAGACCCCAACCCACTCCGGCAGACCCAAACCCACTCCGCCAGACCCAAACCCACTCCGCCAGACCCAAACCCAATCCGCCAGACCCAAACCCACTCAGCCAGACCCGAACCCACTCCGCCGGAGCCGAACCCACTCCGCCAGACCCGAACCCACTCCGCCAGACCCGAACCCACTCCGCCAGACCTGAACCCACTCCGCCAGACCCGAACCAACTCCGCCAGACCCGAACCCACTCCGCCAGACCCAAACCCACTCCGCCAGATACGAACCCACTCCGCCAGACTCGAAACAACTCCGCCAGACCCGAAGCCACTCCGCTAGACCCGAACCCACTCCGCCAGACCCCAACCCACTCCGCCAGACCCCAACCCACGCCGCCAGACCCCAACCCACTCCGCCAGACCCGAACCCACTCCAACAGACCATAACCCACTCCGCCAGACCCGAACCCACTCCGCCAGACACGAACCCAATCCTCCAGACCAAAACCCACTCCGACAGACCCAAACCCACTCCGCCAGACCCCAACCCACTCCGCCAGACCCCAACCCATTCCGCCAGATCCCAACCCCCTCCGCCAGACCCGAACCCACTCCGAAAGACCCGAACCCATTCCGCCAGACCATAACCCACTCCGCCAGACCCGAACCCACTCCGCCAGACCCGAACCCACTCCGCCAGAGCCTAACCCACTCCGCCAGACCCAAACACACTCCGCCAGACCCCAACCCACTCCGCCAGACCCCAACCCACTCCGCCAGACCCCAACCCACTCCGCCAGACCCCAACCCACTGTGCCAGACACGAACCAACTCCACCAGATCCCAACCCACTCCGCAAGACCCCAACCCACTCCGCAAGACCCCAACCCACTCCGCCAGACCCGAACCCACTCCGCCAGACCCCAACCCACTCCGCCAGACCCCAACCCACTCCGGCAGACCCAAACCCACTCCGCCAGACCCAAACCCACTCCGCCAGACCCAAACCCAATCCGCCAGACCCAAACCCACTCAGCCAGACCCGAACCCACTCCGCCGGAGCCGAACCCACTCCGCCAGACCCGAACCCACTCCGCCAGACCCGAACCCACTCCGCCAGACCTGAACCCACTCCGCCAGACCCGAACCAACTCCGCCAGACCCGAACCCACTCCGCCAGACCCAAACCCACTCCGCCAGATACGAACCCACTCCGCCAGACTCGAAACAACTCCGCCAGACCCGAAGCCACTCCGCTAGACCCGAACCCACTCCGCCAGACCCCAACCCACTCCGCCAGACCCCAACCCACGCCGCCAGACCCCAACCCACTCCGCCAGACCCGAACCCACTCCAACAGACCATAACCCACTCCGCCAGACCCGAACCCACTCCGCCAGACACGAACCCACTCCGCCAGACCCTAACCCACTCCGCCAGAGTCAAACCCACTCCGCCAGACTCCAACCCGCTCCGCCAGACCCCAACCCGCTCCGCCAGACCCCAACCCACTCCGCCAGACCCCAACCCACTCCGCCAGACCCCAACCCACACCGACAGACCCGACCCCACTCCGCCCGACCCAAACCCACTCAGCCAGACCCGAACCCACTCCGCCAGATCCAAACCCACTCTGCCAGACCCGAACCCACTCCGCCAGACCCGAACCCACTCCGCCAGACCCGAACCCTCTCCGCCAGATCCGAACCCACTCCGCCAGACCCGAACCCACTCCGCCAGACCCGAACCCTCTCCGCCAGATCCGAACCCACTCCGCCAGACCCGAACCCACTCCGCAGACCCTAACCCACTCCGCCAGACCCGAACCCACTCCTCCACACCCAAACCCTACCCGCCAGATCCGAACCCACTCCGCCAGATCCGAACCCACTCCGCCAGACCCGAACCCACTCCGCCAGACCCGAACACACTCCGCAAGACCCGAACCCTCTCCGCCAGATCCGAACCCACTCCGCCAGACCCGAACCCACTCCGCCAGACCCGAACCCACTCCGCAGACCCTAACCCACTCCGCCAGACCCGAACCCACTCCTCCAGACCCAAACCCTACCCGCCAGATCCGAACCCACTCCGCCAGACCCGAACCTACTCCGCCAGACCCAAACCCACTCCGCCAGACCCAAACCCACTCCGCCAGACCCCAACCCACTGCGCCAGACCCGAACCCACTCCGCCAGACCCGAACCCACTCCGCCAGACCCCAACCCACTCCGCCAGACCCCAACCCACTCCGCCAGACCCCAACCCACTCCGCCAGACCCGAACCCACTCCGACAGACCATAACCCACTCCGCCAGACCCGAACCCACTCCGCCAGACCCTAACCCACTCCGCCAGAGTCAAACCCACTCCGCCAGACCCCAACCCGCTCCGCCAGACCCCAACCCTCTCCGCCAGACCCCAACCCACTCCGCCAGACCCCAACCCACTCCGCCAGACCCCAACCCACTCCGCCAGACCCCAACCCACTCCGCCAGACCCGAACCAACTCCGCCAGACCCCAACCCACTCCGTCAGACCTGAACCCACTCCGCCAGACCCCAACCCACTCCGCAAGACCCCAACCCACTCCGCCAGACCCGAACCCACTCCGCCAGACCCCAACCCACTCCGCCAGACCCTAACCCACTCCGCCAGACCCAAACCCACTCCGCCCGACCCAAACCCACTCCGCCAGACCCCAACCCACTGCGCCAGACCCGAACCAACCCCACCAGACCCGAACCCACTCCGCCAGACCCAAACCCACTCCGCCTGACCCGAACCCACTCCGCCAGACCCGAACCAACTCCGCCAGACCCAAACCCACTCCGCCAAACCCGAACCCACTCCGCCAGACCCAAACCCACTCCGCCAGACCACAACCCACTCCGCCAGACCCGAACCCACACCGACCGACCCGACCCCACTCCACCCGACCCAAACCCACTCAGCCAGACCCGAACCCACTCCGCCAGATCCGAACCCACTCCGCCAGTCCCGAACCCACTCCGCCAGACCCGAACCCTCTCCGCCAGATTCGAACCCACTCCGCCAGACCCGAACCCACTCCGCCAGACCCGAACCCACTCCGCAGACCCTAACCCACTCCGCCAGACCCGAACCCACTCCTCCAGACCCAAACCCTACCCGCCAGATCCGAAACCCACTCCGCCAGACCCGAACCCACTCCGCCAGAACCAAACCCACTCCGCCAGATCCAAACCCACTCCGCCAGACCCCAACCCACTCCGCCAGACCCCAACCCATTCCGCCAGACCCCAACCCACTCTGCCAGACCAGAACCCACTCCGCCAGACCCCAACCCACTCCGCCAGACCCCAACCCACTCCGCCAGACCCGAACCCACTCCGCCAGACCCGAACCAACTCCGCCAGACCCTTACCCACTCCGCCAGACCTGAACCCACTCCGCCAGACCCCAACCCACTCCGCCAGTCCCGAACCCACTCCGTCAGACCCGAACCCAGTCCGCCACACCCAAACCCACTCCGCCAGACCCAAACCCACTCCGCCAGACCCGAACCCTCTCCGCCAGACCCAAACCCACTCCGCCAGACCCGAACCCACTCCGCCAAACCCGAACCCACTCCGCCAGACCACAACCCACTCCGCCAGACCCGAACCCACACCGACAGACCCGAACCCACTCCGCCAGACCCGAACCCACTCCGCCAGACCCGAACCCACTCCGCCAGACCCGAACCCTCTCCGCCAGATCCGAACCCACTCCGCCAGATGCGAACCCACTCCGCCAGACCCGAACCCACTCCGCCAGACCCTAACCCACTCCGCCAGACCCGAACCCACTCCGCCAGACCCAAACCCACTCCGCCAGACCCAAACCCACTCCGCCAGACCCAAACCCACTCCGCCAGACCCAAACCCACTCCGCCAGACCCAAACCCACTCTGCCAGAACCGAACCCACTCCGCCAGACCCGAAGCAACTCCGCCAGACCACAACCCATTCCGCCAGACCCGAACCCACACCGACAGACCCGAACCCACTCCGCCATACCCGAACCCACTCCTCTAGACCCTAACCCTACCCACCAGATCCGAACCCACTCCGCCAAAACCGAACCCACTCCGCAAGACCCCAACCCACACCGCAAGACCCGAACCCACTCCGCCAGACCCGAACCCACTCCGCCAGACCCCAACCCACTCCGCCAGACCCCAACCCACTCCGCCAGACCCAAACCCACTCCGCCAGACCCAAACCCACTCCGCCAGACCCAAACCCAATCCACCAGACCCAAACCAACTCCGCCAGACCCCAACCCATTCTGTCAGGCCCGAACCCACTCCGCCAGACCCGAACCAACTCCGCCAGACCCGAACCCACTCCGCTAGACCCGAACCCGCTCCGCCAGACCCCAACCCACTCCGCCAGACCCCAACCCACGCCGCCAGACCCCAACCCACTCCGCCAGACCCCAACCCACTCCGACAGACCATAACCCACTCCGCCAGACCCGAACCCACTCCGCCAGACACGAACCCACTCCGCCAGACCCTAACCCACTCCGCCAGAGTCAAACCCACTCCGCCAGACTCCAACCCGCTCCGCCAGAACCCAACCCACTCTGCCAGACCCCAACCCACTCCGCCAGACCCCAACCCACTCCGCCAGACCCGAACCCACTCCGCCAGTCCCCAACCCACTCCGCCAGACCCGAACCAACTCCGCCAGACCCGAACCCATTCCGGCAGACCTGAACCCACTCCGCCAGACCCCAACCCACTCCGCCAGACCCGAACCCACTCCGCCAGACACCAACCCACTCCGCAAGACCCCAACCCACTCCGCAAGACCCCAACCCACTCCGCCAGACCCGAACCCACTCCGCCAGACCCCAACCCACTCCGCCAGACCCCAACCCACTCCGCCAGACGCAAACCCACTCCGCCAGACCCAAACCCACTCCGCCAGACCCAAACCCAATCCGCCAGACCCAAACCAACTCCGCCAGACCCCAACCCACTCCGTCAGGCCCCAAACCCACTCCGCCTGACCCAAAACCACTCCGCCAGACCCGAACCAACTCCACCAGACCCGAACCCACTCCGCCAGACCCAAACCCACTCCGCCAGACCCGAACCCACACCGACAGACCCGACCCCACTCCGCCCGACCCAAACCCACTCAGCCAGACCCGAACCCACTCCGCCAGATCCGAACCCACTCCGCCAGACCCGAACCCACTCCGCCAGACCCGAACCCACTCCGCCAGACCCGAACCCTCTCTGCCAGATCCGAACCCACTCCGCCAGACCCGAACCCACTCCGCCAGACCCGAACCCACTCCGCAGACCCTAACCCACTCCGCCAGACCCGAACCCACTCCTCCAGACCCAAACCCTACCCGCCAGATCCGAACCCACTCCGCCAGACCCGAACCTACTCCGCCAGACCCAAACCCACTCCGCCAGACCCACACCCACTCTGCCAGACCCCACCCCACTGCGCCAGACACGAACCAACTCCACCAGAACCGAACCCACTCCGTCAGACCCAAACCCACTCCGCTAGACCCGAACCCACTCCGCCAGACCCGAACCAACTCCGCCAGACCCGAACCCACTCCGCTAGACCCGAACCCACTCCGCCAGACCCCAACCCACTCCGCCAGACCCGAACCCACTCCGACAGACCATAACCCACTCCGCCAGACCCGAACCCACTCCGCCAGACCCTAACCCACTCCGCCAGAGTCAAACCCACTCCGCCAGACCCCAACCTGCTCCGCCAGACCCCAACCCTCTCCGCCAGTCCCCAACCCACTCCGCCAGACCCCAACCCACTCCGCCAGACCCCAACCCACTCCGCCAGACCCGAACCCACTCCGCCAGACCCGAACCAACTCCGCCAGACCCGAACCCACTCCGCCAGACCGGAACCCACTCTGCCAGACCCCAACCCACTCTGCAAGACCCCAACCCACTCCGCCAGACCCGAACCCACTCCGCCAGACCCCAACCCACTCCGCCAGACCCTAACCCACTCCGCCAGACCCAAACCCACTCCGCCCGACCCAAGCCCACTCCGCCAGACCCAAACCCACGCCGCCAGACCCAAACCAACTCCGCCAGACCCCAACCCACTCCGTCAGGCCCCAAACCCACTCCGCCAGACCCAAACCCACTCCGCCAGACCCAAACCCACTCCGCCAGACCTAAACCCACTCCGCCAGACCCAAACCCACTCCGCCAGAACCGAACCCACTCCGCCAGACCCGAAGCAACTCCGCCAGACCACAACCCATTCCGCCAGACCCGAACCCACACCGACAGACCCGAACCCACTCCGCCAGACCCGAACCCACTCCTCTAGACCCTAACCCTACCCACCAGATCCGAACCCACTCCGCCAGAACCGAACCCACTCCGCAAGACCCCAACCCACTCCGAAGGACCCCAACCCACTCCGCCAGACCCGAACCCACTCCGCCAGACCCCAACCCACTCCGCCAGACCCCAACCCACTCCGCCAGACCCAAACCCACTCCGCCAGACCCAAACCCACTCCGCCAGACCCCAACCCACTCCGTCAGGCCCGAACCCACTCCGCCAGACCCGAACCAACTCCGCCAGACCCGAACCCACTCCGCTAGACCCGAACCCGCTCCGCCAGACCCCAACCCACTCCGCCAGACCCCAACCCACGCCGCCAGACCCCAACCCACTCCGCCAGACCCCAACCCACTCCGACAGACCATAACCCACTCCGCCAGACCCGAACCCACTCCGCCAGACACGAACCCACTCCGCCAGACCCTAACCCACTCCGCCAGAGTCAAACCCACTCCGCCAGACTCCAACCCGCTCCGCCAGACCCCAACCCACTCTGCCAGACCCCAACCCACTCCGCCAGACCCCAACCCACTCCGCCAGACCCGAACCCACTCCGCCAGTCCCCAACCCACTCCGCCAGAACCGAACCAACTCCGCCAGACCCGAACCCACTCCGGCAGACCTGAACCCACTCCGCCAGACCCCAACCCACTCCGCCAGACCCGAACCCACTCCGCCAGACACCAACCCACTCCGCAAGACCCCAACCCACTCCGCAAGACCCCAACCCACTCCGCCAGACCCGAACCCACTCCGCCAGACCCCAACCCACTCCGCCAGACCCCAACCCACTCCGCCAGACGCAAACCCACTCCGCCAGACCCAAACCCACTCCGCCAGACCCAAACCCAATCCGCCAGTCCCAAACCAACTCCGCCAGACCCCAACCCACTCCGCCAGACCCAAAACCACTCCGCCAGACCCGAACCAACTCCACCAGACCCTAACCCACTCCGCCAGACCCAAACCCACTTCGCCAGACCCGAACCCACACCGACAGACCCGACCCCACTCCGCCCGACCCAAACCCACTCAGCCAGACCCGAACCCACTCTGCCAGATCCAAACCCACTCCGCCAGACCCGAACCCACTCCGCCAGACCCGAACCCACTCCGCCAGACCCGAACCCTCTCCGCCAGATCCGAACCCACTCCGCCAGACCCGAACCCACTCCGCCAGACCCGAACCCACTCCGCAGAACCTAACCCACTCCGCCAGACCCGAACCCACTCCTCCAGACCCAAACCCTACCCGCCAGATCCGAACCCACTCCGCCAGACCCGAACCTACTCCGCCAGACCCAAACCCACTCCGCCAGACCCACACCCACTCCGCCAGACCCCAACCCACTGCGCCAGACACGAACCAACTCCACCAGACCCGAACCCACTCCGCCAGACCCAAACCCACTCCGCGAGACTCGAACCCACTCCGCCAGACCCGAACCAACACCGCCAGACCCGAACCCACTCCGCTAGACCCGAACCCACTCCGCCAGACCCCAACCCACTCCGCCAGACCCCTACCCACTCCGCCAGACCCCAACCCACTCCGCCAGACCCGAACCCACTCCGACAGACCATAACCCACTCCGCCAGACCCGAACCCACTCCGCCAGACACGAACCCACTCCGCCAGACCCTAACCCACTCCGCCAGAGTCAAACCCACTCCGCCAGACCCCAACCCGCTCCGCCAGACCCAACCCTCTCCGCCAGACCCGAACCCACTCCGCCAGACCCCAACCCACTCCGCCAGACCCCAACCCACTCCGCCAGACCCGAACCCACTCCGCCAGACCCGAACCAACTCCGCCAGACCCGAACCCACTCCGCCAGACCGGAACCCACTCCGCCAGACCCCGACCCACTCCGCAAGACCCCAACCCACTCCGCCAGACCCGAACCCACTCCGCCAGACCCCAACCCACTCCGCCAGACCCTAACCCACTCCGCCAGACCCAAACCCACTCCGCCCGAACCAAACCCACTCCGCCAGTCCCAAACCCACTCCGCCAGACCCAAACCAACTCCGCCAGACCCCAACCCACTCCGTCAGGCCCCAAACCCACTCCGCCAGACCCAAAACCACTCTGCCAGACCCGGACCAACTCCACCAGACCCGAACCTACTCCGCCAGACCCAAACCCACTCCGCCAGAACCAAACGCACTCCGCCAGACCCGAACCAACTGCGCCAGACCCGAACCAACTCCACCAGACCCGAACCCACTCCACCAGACCCAAACCCACTCCGCCTGACCCGAACCCACTCCGCCAGACCCGAACCAACTCCGCCAGACCCAAACCCACTCCGCCAAACCCGAACCCACTCCGCCAGACCCCAACCCACTCCGCCAGACCCCAACCCACTCCGCCAGACCCCAACCCACTCCGCCAGACCCGAACCCACTCCGACATACCCGAACCCTCTCCGCCAGACAAATTACCCACTCCGCCAGACCCGAACCAACTCCACCAGACCCGAACCCTCTCCGCCAGACACGAACCAACTCCGCCAGACCCGAACCCACTCCGCCAGACCCAAACCCACTCCGCCAGACCCAAACCCACTCCGCCAGACCCAAACCCACTCCGCCAGACACAAACCAACTCCGCCAGTCCCAAACCCACTCCGTCAGGCCCCAAACCCACTCCGCCAGACCCAAACCCACTCCGCCAGACCCAAACCCACTCCGCCAGACCCAAACCCACTCCGCCAGACCCAAAACCACTCCGCCAGACCACAACCCACTCCGCCAGACCCGAACCCACACCGACAGACCCGACCCCACTCCACCCGACCCAAACCCACTCCGCCAGACCCGAACCCACTCCGCAGACCCTAACCTACTCCGCCAGACCCGAACCCACTCCTCCAGACCCAAACCCTACCCGCCAGATCCGAACCCACTCCGCCAGACCCGAACCCACTCCGCCAGACCCAAACCCACTCCGCCAGACCCAAACCCACTCCGCCATACCCCAACCCACTCCGCCAGACCCCAACCCATTCCGCCAGATCCCAACCCACTCCGCCAGACTCGAACACACTCCGACAGACCCGAACCCACTCCGCCAGACCATAACTCACTCCGCCAGACCCGAACCCACACCGACAGACCCGAACCCACTCCGCCAGACCCGAACCCACTCCTCTAGACCCTAACCCTACCCACCAGATCCGAACCCACTCCGCCAGAACCGAACCCACTCCGCCAGACCCCAACCCACTCCGCCAGACCCCAACCCACTCCGCCAGACCCGAACCCACTCCGACATACCCAAACCCTCTCCGCCAGACAAATAACCCACTCCGCCAGACCCGAACCAACTCCACCAGACCCGAACCCTCTCCGCCAGACACGAACCAACTCCGCCAGACCCGAACCCACTCCGCCAGACCCGAACCCACTCCGCCAGACCCCAACCCACTCCGCCAGACCCGAACCCACTCCGCCAGACCCAAACCCACTCCGCCAGACCCAAACCCACTCCGCCAGACACAAACCAACTCCGCCAGACCCAAACCCACTCCGTCAGGCCCCAAACCCACTCCGCCAGGCCCAAACCCACTCCGCCAGACCCGAACCCACTCCGCCAGACCCAAACCCACTCCGCCAGACCCAAACCCACTCCGCCAGACCCCAACCCACTCCGCCAGACCCCAACCCATTCCGCCAGATCCCAACCCACTCCGCCAGACCCGAACCCACTCCGACAGACCCGAACCCACTCCGCCAGACCATAACCCACTCCGCCAGACCCGAACCCACACCGACAGACCCGAACCCACTCCGCCAGACCCGAACCCACTCCTCTAGACCTTAACCCTACCCACCAGATCCGAACCCACTCCGCCAGAACCGAACCCACTCCGCCAGACCCCAACCCACTCCGCCAGACCCTAACCCACTCCGCCAGACCCAAACCCACTCCGCCCGACCCAAACCCACTCCGCCAGACCCAAACCCACTCCGCCAGACCCAAACCAACTCCGCCAGACCCCAACCCACTCCGTCAGGCCCCAAACCCACTCCGCCAGACCCAAACCCACTCCGCCAGACCCAAACCCACTCCGCCAGACCTAAACCCACTCCGCCAGACCCAAACCCACTCCGCCAGAACCGAACCCACTCCGCCAGACCCGAAGCAACTCCGCCAGACCACAACCCATTCCGCCAGACCCAAACCCACACCGACAGACCCGAACCCACTCCGCCAGACCCGAACCCACTCCTCTGGACCCTAACCCTACCCACCAGATCCGAACCCACTCCGCCAGAACCGAACCCACTCCGCAAGACCCCAACCCACTCCGCAAGACCCCAACCCACTCCGCCAGACCCGAACCCACTCCGCCAGACCCCAACCCACTCCGCCAGACCCCAACCCACTCCGCCAGACCCAAACCCACTCCGCCAGACCCAAACCCACTCCGCCAGACCCAAACCCAATCCGCCAAACCCAAACCAACTCCGCCAGACCTCAACCCACTCCGTCAGGCCCGAACCCACTCCGCCAGACCCGAACCAACTCCGCCAGACCCGAACCCACTCCGCTAGACCCGAACCCGCTCCGCCAGATCCCAACCCACTCCGCCAGACCCCAACCCACGCCGCCAGACCCCAACCCACTCCGCCAGACCCCAACCCACTCCGACAGACCATAACCCACTCCGCCAGACCCCAACCCACTCCGCCAGACACGAACCCACTCCGCCAGACCCTAACCCACTCCGCCAGAGTCAAACCCACTCCGCCAGACTCCAACCCGCTCCGCCAGACCCCAACCCACTCTGCCAGACCCCAACCCACTCCGCCAGACCCCAACCCACTCCGCCAGACCCTGAACCCACTCCGCCAGTCCCCAACCCACTCCGCCAGAACCGAACCAACTCCGCCAGACCCGAACCCACTCCGGCAGACCTGAACCCACTCCGCCAGACCCCAACCCACTCCGCCAGACCCGAACCCACTCCGCCAGACACCAACCCACTCCGCAAGACCCCAACCCACTCCGCAAGACCCCAACCCACTCCGCCAGACCCGAACCCACTCCGCCAGACCCCAACCCACTCCGCCAGACCCCAACCCACTCCGCCAGACGCAAACCCACTCCGCCAGACCCAAACCCACTCCGCCAGACCCAAACCCAATCCGCCAGACCCAAACCAACTCCGCCAGACCCCAACCCACTCCGTCAGGCCCCAAACCCACTCCGCCAGACCCAAAACCACTCCGCCAGACCCGAACCAACTCCACCAGACCCGAACCCACTCCGCCAGACCCAAACCCACTCCGCCAGACCCGAACCCACACCGACAGACCCGACCCCACTCCGCCCGACCCAAACCCACTCAGCCAGACCCGAACCCACTCTGCCAGATCCGAACCCACTCCGCCAGACCCGAACCCACTCCGCCAGACCCGAACCCACTCCGCCAGACCCGAACCCTCTCCGCCAGATCCGAACCCACTCCGCCAGACCCGAACCCACTCCGCCAGACCCGAACCCACTCCGCAGAACCTAACCCACTCCGCCAGACCCGAACCCACTCCTCCAGACCCAAACCCTACCCGCCAGATCCGAACCCACTCCGCCAGACCCGAACCTACTCCGCCAGACCCAAACCCACTCCGCCAGACCCACACCCACTCCGCCAGACCCCAACCCACTGCGCCAGACACGAACCAACTCCACCAGACCCGAACCCACTCCGCCAGACCCAAACCCACTCCGCTAGACTCGAACCCACTCCGCCAGACCCGAACCAACACCGCCAGACCCGAACCCACTCCGCTAGACCCGAACCCACTCCGCCAGACCCCAACCCACTCCGCCAGACCCCTACCCACTCCGCCAGACCCCAACCCACTCCGCCAGACCCGAACCCACTCCGACAGACCATAACCCACTCCGCCAGACCCGAACCCACTCCGCCAGACACGAACCCACTCCGCCAGACCCTAACCCACTCCGCCAGAGTCAAACCCACTCCGCCAGACCCCAACCCGCTCCGCCAGACCCAACCCTCTCCGCCAGACCCGAACCCACTCCGCCAGACCCCAACCCACTCCGCCAGACCCCAACCCACTCCGCCAGACCCGAACCCACTCCGCCAGACCCGAACCAACTCCGCCAGACCCGAACCCACTCCGCCAGACCGGAACCCACTCCGCCAGACCCCGACCCACTCCGCAAGACCCCAACCCACTCCGCCAGACCCGAACCCACTCCGCCAGACCCCAACCCACTCCGCCAGACCCTAACCCACTCCGCCAGACCCAAACCCACTCCGCCCGAACCAAACCCACTCCGCCAGACCCAAACCCACTCCGCCAGACCCAAACCAACTCCGCCAGACCCCAACCCACTCCGTCAGGCCCCAAACCCACTCCGCCAGACCCAAAACCACTCTGCCAGACCCGGACCAACTCCACCAGACCCGAACCTACTCCGCCAGACCCAAACCCACTCCGCCAGAACCAAACGCACTCCGCCAGACCCGAACCAACTGCGCCAGACGCGAACCAACTCCACCAGACCCGAACCCACTCCGCCAGACCCAAACCCACTCCGCCTGACCCGAACCCACTCCGCCAGACCCGAACCAACTCCGCCAGACCCAAACCCACTCCGCCAAACCCGAACCCACTCCGCCAGACCCCAACCCACTCCGCCAGACCCCAACCCACTCCGCCAGACCCCAACCCACTCCGCCAGACCCGAACCCACTCCGACATACCCGAACCCTCTCCGCCAGACAAATTACCCACTCCGCCAGACCCGAACCAACTCCACCAGACCCGAACCCTCTCCGCCAGACACGAACCAACTCCGCCAGACCCGAACCCACTCCGCCAGACCCGAACCCACTCCGCCAGACCCCAACCCACTCCGCCAGACCCAAACCCACTCCGCCAGACCCAAACCCACTCCGCCAGACCCAAACCCACTCCGCCAGACACAAACCAACTCCGCCAGACCCAAACCCACTCCGTCAGGCCCCAAACCCACTCCGCCAGACCCAAACCCACTCCGCCAGACCCAAACCCACTCCGCCAGACCCAAACCCACTCCGCCAGACCCAAAACCACTCCGCCAGACCACAACCCACTCCGCCAGACCCGAACCCACACCGACAGACCCGACCCCACTCCACCCGACCCAAACCCACTCAGCCAGACCCGAACCCACTCCGCCAGATCCGAACCCACTCCGCCAGACCCGAACCCACTCCGCCAGACCCGAACCCACTCCGCCAGACCCGAACCCTCTCCGCCAGATGCGAACCCACTCCGCCAGATTCGAACCCACTCCGCCAGACCCGAACCCACTCCGCCAGACCCGAACCCACTCCGCAGACCCTAACCTACTCCGCCAGACCCGAACCCACTCCTCCAGACCCAAACCCTACCCGCCAGATCCGAACCCACTCCGCCAGACCCGAACCCACTCCGCCAGACCCAAACCCACTCCGCCAGACCCAAACCCACTCCGCCAGACCCCAACCCACTCCGCCAGACCCCAACCCATTCCGCCAGATCCCAACCCACTCCGCCAGACTCGAACCCACTCCGACAGACCCGAACCCACTCCGCCAGACCATAACTCACTCCGCCAGACCCGAACCCACACCGACAGACCCGAACCCACTCCGCCAGACCCGAACCCACTCCTCTAGACCCTAACCCTACCCACCAGATCCGAACCCACTCCGCCAGAACCGAACCCACTCCGCCAGACCCCAACCCACTCCGCCAGACCCAAACCCACTCCGCCAGACCCAAACCCACTCCGCCAGACCCAAACCCACTCCGCCAGACACAAACCAACTCCGCCAGACCCAAACCCACTCCGTCAGGCCCCAAACCCACTCCGCCAGACCCAAACCCACTCCGCCAGACCCAAACCCACTCCGCCAGACCCAAACCCACTCCGCCAGACCCAAAACCACTCCGCCAGACCACAACCCACTCCGCCAGACCCGAAACCACACCGACAGACCCGACCCCACTCCACCCGACCCAAACCCACTCAGCCAGACCCGAACCCACTCCGCCAGATCCGAACCCACTCCGCCAGACCCGAACCCACTCCGTCAGACCCGAACCCACTCCGCCAGACCATAACTCACTCCGCCAGACCCGAACCCACACCGACAGACCCGAACCCACTCCGCCAGACCCGAACCCACTCCTCTAGACCCTAACCCTACCCACCAGATCCGAACCCACTCCGCCAGAACCGAACCCACTCCGCCAGACCCCAACCCACTCCGCCAGACCCAAACCCACTCCGCCAGACCCAAACCCACTCCGCCAGACCCAAACCCACTCCGCCAGACACAAACCAACTCCGCCAGACCCAAACCCACTCCGCCAGACCCCAACCCATTCCGCCAGATCCCAACCCACTCCGCCAGACCCGAACCCACTCCGACAGACCCGAACCCACTCCGCCAGACCATAACCCACTCCGCCAGACCCGAACCCACACCGACAGACCCGAACCCACTCCGCCAGACCCGAACCCACTCCTCTAGACCTTAACCCTACCCACCAGATCCAAACCCACTCCGCCAGAACCGAACCCACTCCGCAAGACCCCAACCCACTCCGCAAGACCCCAACCCACTCCGCCAGACCCGAACCCACTCCGCCAGACCCCAACCCACTCCGCCAGACCCCAACCCACTCCGCCAGACTCAAACCCACTCCGCCAGACCCAAACCCACTCCGCCAGACCCAAACCCAATCCGCCAAACCCAAACCAACTCCGCCAGACCCCAACCCACTCCGTCAGGCCCGAACCCACTCCGCCAGACCCGAACCAACTCCGCCAGACCCGAACCCACTACGCTAGACCCGAACCCGCTCCGCCAGACCCCAACCCACTCCGCCAGACCCCAACCCACGCCGCCAGACCCCAACCCACTCCGCCAGACCCCAACCCACTCCGACAGACCATAACCCACTCCGCCAGACCCGAACCCACTCCGCCAGACACGAACCCACTCCGCCAGACGCTAACCCACTCCGCCAGAGTCAAACCCACTCCGCCAGACTCCAACCCGCTCCGCCAGACCCCAACCCACTCTGCCAGACCCGAACCCACTCCGCCAGACCCCAACCCACTCCGCCAGACCCGAACCCACTCCGACATACCCGAACCCTCTCCGCCAGACAAATTACCCACTCCGCCAGACCCGAACCAACTCCACCAGACCCGAACCCTCTCCGCCAGACACGAACCAACTCCGCCAGACCCGAACCCACTCCGCCAGACCCGAACCCACTCCGCCAGACCCCAACCCACTCCGCCAGACCCAAACCCACTCCGCCAGACCCAAACCCACTCCGCCAGACCCAAACCCACTCCGCCAGACACAAACCAACTCCGCCAGACCCAAACCCACTCCGTCAGGCCCCAAACCCACTCCGCCAGACCCAAACCCACTCCGCCAGACCCAAACCCACTCCGCCAGACCCAAACCCACTCCGCCAGACCCAAAACCACTCCGCCAGACCACAACCCACTCCGCCAGACCCGAACCCACACCGACAGACCCGACCCCACTCCACCCGACCCAAACCCACTCAGCCAGACCCGAACCCACTCCGCCAGATCCGAACCCACTCCGCCAGACCCGAACCCACTCCGCCAGACCCGAACCCACTCCGCCAGACCCGAACCCTCTCCGCCAGATGCGAACCCACTCCGCCAGATTCGAACCCACTCCGCCAGACCCGAACCCACTCCGCCAGACCCGAACCCACTCCGCAGACCCTAACCTACTCCGCCAGACCCGAACCCACTCCTCCAGACCCAAACCCTACCCGCCAGATCCGAACCCACTCCGCCAGACCCGAACCCACTCCGCCAGACCCAAACCCACTCCGCCAGACCCAAACCCACTCTGCCAGACCCCAACCCACTCCGCCAGACCCCAACCCATTCCGCCAGATCCCAACCCACTCCGCCAGACTCGAACCCACTCCGACAGACCCGAACCCACTCCGCCAGACCATAACTCACTCCGCCAGACCCGAACCCACACCGACAGACCCGAACCCACTCCGCCAGACCCGAACCCACTCCTCTAGACCCTAACCCTACCCACCAGATCCGAACCCACTCCGCCAGAACCGAACCCACTCCGCCAGACCCCAACCCACTCCGCCAGACCCCAACCCACTCCGCCAGACCCGAACCCACTCCGACATGCCCAAACCCTCTCCGCCAGACAAATAACCCACTCCGCCAGACCCGAACCAACTCCACCAGACCCGAACCCTCTCCGCCAGACACGAACCAACTCCGCCAGACCCGAACCCACTCCGCCAGACCCGAACCCACTCCGCCAGACCCCAACCCACTCCGCCAGACCCAAACCCACTCCGCCAGACCCAAACCCACTCCGCCAGACCCAAACCCACTCCGCCAGACACAAACCAACTCCGCCAGACCCAAACCCACTCCGTCAGGCCCCAAACCCACTCCGCCAGACCCAAACCCACTCCGCCAGACCCAAACCCACTCCGCCAGACCCAAACCCACTCCGCCAGACCCAAAACCACTCCGCCAGACCACAACCCACTCCGCCAGACCCGAAACCACACCGACAGACCCGACCCCACTCCACCCGACCCAAACCCACTCAGCCAGACCCGAACCCACTCCGCCAGATCCGAACCCACTCCGCCAGACCCGAACCCACTCCGTCAGACCCGAACCCACTCCGCCAGACCCGAACCCTCTCCGCCAGATGCGAACCCACTCCGCCAGACCCGAACCCACTCCGCAGACCCTAACCTACTCCGCCAGACCCGAACCCACTCCTCCAGACCCAAACCCTACCCGCCAGATCCGAACCCACTCCGCCAGACCCGAACCCACTCCGCCAGACCCAAACCCACTCCGCCAGACCCAAACCCACTCCGCCAGACCCCAACCCACTCCGCCAGACCCCAACCCATTCCGCCAGATCCCAACCCACTCCGCCAGACCCGAACCCACTCCGACAGACCCGAACCCACTCTGCCAGACCATAACCCACTCCGGCAGACCCCAACCCACACCGACAGACCCGAACCCACTCCGCCAGACCCGAACCCACTCCTCTAGACCTTAACCCTACCCACCAGATCCGAACCCACTCCGCCAGAACCGAACCCACTCCGCAAGACCCCAACCCACTCCGCAAGACCCCAACCCACTCCGCCAGACCCGAACCCACTCCGCCAGACCCCAACCCACTCCGCCAGACCCCAACCCACTCCGCCAGACCCAAACCCACTCCGCCAGACCCAAACCCACTCCGCCAGACCCAAACCCAATCCGCCAAACCCAAACCAACTCCGCCAGACCCCAACCCACTCCGTCAGGCCCGAACCCACTCCGCCAGACCCGAACCAACTCCGCCAGACCCGAACCCACTACGCTAGACCCGAACCCGCTCCGCCAGACCCCAACCCACTCCGCCAGACCCCAACCCACGCCGCCAGACCCCAACCCACTCCGCCAGACCCCAACCCACTCCGACAGACCATAACCCACTCCGCCAGACCCGAACCCACTCCGCCAGACACGAACCCACTCCGCCAGACGCTAACCCACTCCGCCAGAGTCAAACCCACTCCGCCAGACTCCAACCCGCTCCGCCAGACCCCAACCCACTCTGCCAGACCCCAACCCACTCCGCCAGACCCCAACCCACTCCGCCAGACCCGAACCCACTCCGCCAGTCCCCAACCCACTCCGCCAGACCCGAACCAACTCCGCCAGACCCGAACCCACTCCGGCAGACCGGAACCCACTCCGCCAGACCCGAACCCACTCCGCCAGACCCGAACCCACTCCGCCAGACACCAACCCACTCCGCAAGACCCCAACCCACTCCGCAAGACCCCAACCCACTCCGCCAGACCCGAACCCACTCCGCCAGACCCCAACCCACTCCGCCAGACCCCAACCCACTCCGCCAGACGCAAACCCACTCCGCCAGACCCAAACCCACTCCGCCAGACCCAAACCCAATCCGCCAGACCCAAACCAACTCCGCCAGACCCCAACCCACTCCGTCAGGCCCCAAACCCACTCCGCCAGACCCAAAACCACTCCGCCAGACCCGAACCAACTCCACCAGACCCGAACCCACTCCGCCAGACCCAAACCCACTCCGCCAGACCCGAACCCACACCGACAGACCCGACCCCACTCCGCCCGACCCAAACCCACTCAGCCAGACCCGAACCCACTCCGCCAGATCCGAACCCACTCCGCCAGACCCGAACCCACTCCGCCAGACCCGAACCCACTCCGCCAGACCCGAACCCTCTCCGCCAGATCCGAACCCACTCCGCCAGACCCGAACCCACTCCGCCAGACCCGAACGCACTCCGCAGAACCTAACCCATTCCGCCAGACCCGAACCCACTCCTCCAGACCCAAACCCTACCCGCCAGATCCGAACCCACTCCGCCAGACCCGAACCTACTCCGCCAGACCCAAACCCACTCCGCCAGACCCACACCCACTCCGCCAGACCCCAACCCACTGCGCCAGACACGAACCAACTCCACCAGACCCGAACCCACTCCGCCAGACCCAAACCCACTCCGCTAGACCCGAACCCACTCCGCCAGACCCGAACCAACACTGCCAGACCCGAACCCACTCCGCTAGACCCGAACCCACTCCGCCAGACCCCAACCCACTCCGCCAGACCCCAACCCACTCCGCCAGACCCCAACCCACTCCGCCAGACCCGAACCCACTCCGACAGACCATAACCCACTCCGCCAGACCCGAACCCACTCCGCCAGACCCGAACCCTCTCCGCCAGATCCGAACCCACTCCGCCAGACCCGAACCCACTCCGCCAGACCCGAACCCACTCCGCAGACCCTAACCCACTCCGCCAGACCCGAACCCACTCCTCCAGACCCAAACCCAACCCGCCAGATCCGAACCCACTCCGCCAGACCCGAACCTACTTCGCCAGACCCAAACCCAGTCCGCCAGACCCACACCCACTCCGCCAGACCCCACCCCACTGCGCCAGACACGAACCAACTCCACCAGAACCGAACCCACTCCGTCAGACCCAAACCCACTCCGCTAGACCCGAACCCACTCCGCCAGACCCGAACCAACTCCGCCAGACCCGAACCCACTCCGCTAGACCCGAACCCACTCCGCCAGACCCAAACCCACTCCGCCAGACCCACACCCACTCCGCCAGACCCCACCCCACTGCGCCAGACACGAACCAACTCCACCAGAACCGAACCCACTCCGTCAGACCCAAACCCACTCCGCTAGACCCGAACCCACTCCGCCAGACCCGAACCAACTCCGCCAGACCCGAACCCACTCCGCTAGACCCGAACCCACTCCGCCAGACCCCAACCCACTCCGCCAGACCCGAACCCACTCCGACAGACCATAACCCACTCCGCCAGACCCGAACCCACTCCGCCAGACCCTAACCCACTCCGCCAGAGTCAAACCCACTCCGCCAGACCCCAACCCGCTCCGCCAGACCCCAACCCTCTCCGCCAGTCCCCAACCCACTCCGCCAGACCCCAACCCACTCCGCCAGACCCCAACCCACTCCGCCAGACCCGAACCCACTCCGCCAGACCCGAACCAACTCCGCCAGACCCGAACCCATTCCGCCAGACCGGAACCCACTCCGCCAGACCCCAACCCACTCCGCAAGACCCCAACCCACTCCGCCAGACCCGAACCCACTCCGCCAGACCCCAACCCACTCCGCCAGACCCTAACCCACTCCGCCAGTCCCAAACCCACTCCGCCCGACCCAAACCCACTCCGCCAGACCCAAACCCACTCCGCCAGACCCAAACCAACTCCGCCAGACCCCAACCCACTCCGTCAGGCCCCAAACCCACTCCGCCAGACCCAAACCCACTCCGCCAGACCCAAACCCACTCCGCCAGACCTAAACCCACTCCGCCAGACCCAAACCCACTCCGCCAGAACCGAACCCACTCCGCCAGACCCGAAGCAACTCCGCCAGACCACAACCCATTCCGCCAGACCCGAACCCACACTGACAGACCCGAACCCACTCCGTCAGACCCGAACCCACTCCTCTAGACCCTAACCCTACCCACCAGATCCGAACCCACTCCGCCAGAACCGAACCCACTCCGCAAGACCCCAACCCACTCCGCAAGACCCCAACCCACTCCGCCAGACCCGAACCCACTCCGCCAGACCCCAACCCACTCCGCCAGACCCCAACCCACTCCGCCAGACCCAAACCCACTCCGCCAGACCCAAACCCACTCCGCCAGACCCAAACCCAATCCGCCAAACCCAAACCAACCCCGCCAGACCCCAACCCACTCCGTCAGGCCCGAACCCACTCCGCCAGACCCTAACCAACTCCGCCAGACCCGAACCCACTCCGCTAGACCCGAACCCGCTCCGCCAGACCCCAACCCACTCCGCCAGACCCCAACCCACGCCGCCAGACCCCAACCCACTCCGCCAGACCCCAACCAACTCCGCCAGACCCCAACCCACTCCGTCAGGCCCGAACCCACTCCGCCAGACCCGAACCAACTCCGCCAGACCCGAACCCACTACGCTAGACCCGAACCCGCTCCGCCAGACCCCAACCCACTCCGCCAGACCCCAACCCACGCCGCCAGACCCCAACCCACTCCGCCAGACCCCAACCCACTCCGACAGACCATAACCCACTCCGCCAGACCCGAACCCACTCCGCCAGACACGAACCCACTCCGCCAGACCCTAACCCACTCCGCCAGAGTCAAACCCACTCCGCCAGACTCCAACCCGCTCCGCCAGACCCCAACCCACTCTGCCAGACCCCAACCCACTCCGCCAGACCCCAACCCACTCCGCCAGACCCGAACCCACTCCGCCAGTCCCCAACCCACTTCGCCAGACCCGAACCAACTCCGCCAGACCCGAACCCACTCCGGCAGACCTGAACCCACTCCGCCAGACCCGAACCCACTCCGCCAGACCCGAACCCACTCCGCCAGACACCAACCCACTCCGCAAGACCCCAACCCACTCCGCAAGACCCCAACCCACTCCGCCAGACCCGAACCCACTCCGCCAGACCCCAACCCACTCCGCCAGACCCGAACCCACTCCGCCAGACCCGAACCCTCTCCGCCAGATCCGAACCCACTCCGCCAGACCCGAACCCACTCCGCCAGACCCGAACGCACTCCGCAGAACCTAACCCACTCCGCCAGACCCGAACCCACTCCTCCAGACCCAAACCCTACCCGCCAGATCCGAACCCACTCCGCCAGACCCGAACCTACTCCGCCAGACCCAAACCCACTCCGCCAGACCCACACCCACTCCGCCAGACCCCAACCCACTGCGCCAGACACGAACCAACTCCACCAGACCCGAACCCACTCCGCCAGACCCAAACCCACTCCGCTAGACCCGAACCCACTCCGCCAGACCCGAACCAACACCGCCAGACCCGAACCCACTCCGCTAGACCCGAACCCACTCCGCCAGACCCCAACCCACTCCGCCAGACCCCAACCCACTCCGCCAGAACAAAATCCACTCCGCCAGACCCAAACCCACTCCGACAGACCATAACCCACTCCGCCAGACCCGAACCCACTCCGCCAGACCCGAACCCTCTCCGCCAGATCCGAACCCACTCCGCCAGACCCGAACCCACTCCGCCAGACCCGAACCCACTCCGCAGACCCTAACCCACTCCGCCAGACCCGAACCCACTCCTCCAGACCCAAACCCAACCCGCCAGATCCGAACCCACTCCGCCAGACCCGAACCTACTCCGCCAGACCCAAACCCACTCCGTCAGACCCAAACCCACTCCGCTAGACCCGAACCCACTCCGCCAGACCCGAACCAACTCCGCCAGACCCGAACCCACTCCGCTAGACCCGAACCCACTCCGCCAGACCCCAACCCACTCCGCCAGACCCGAACCCACTCCGACAGACCATAACCCACTCCGCCAGACCCGAACCCACTCCGCCAGACCCTAACCCACTCCGCCAGAGTCAAACCCACTCCGCCAGACCCCAACCCGCTCCGCCAGACCCCAACCCTCTCCGCCAGTCCCCAACCCACTCCGCCAGACCCCAACCCACTCCGCCAGACCCCAACCCACTCCGCCAGACCCGAACCCACTCCGCCAGACCCGAACCAACTCCGCCAGACCCGAACCCACTCCGCCAGACCGGAACCCACTCCACCAGACCCCAACCCACTCCGCAAGACCCCAACCCACTCCGCCAGACCCGAACCCACTCCGCCAGACCCCAACCCACTCCGCCAGACCCTAACCCACTCCGCCAGACCCAAACCCACTCCGCCCGACCCAAACCCACTCCGCCAGATCCAAACCCACTCCGCCAGACCCAAACCAACTCCGCCAGACCCCAACCCACTCCGTCAGGCCCCAAACCCACTCCGCCAGACCCAAACCCACTCCGCCAGACCCAAACCCACTCCGCCAGACCTAAACCCACTCCGCCAGACCCAAACCCACTCCGCCAGAACCGAACCCACTCCGCCAGACCCGAAGCAACTCCGCCAGATCACAACCCATTCCGCCAGACCCGAACCCACACCGACAGACCCGAACCCACTCCGCCAGACCCGAACCCACTCCTCTAGACCCTAACCCTACCCACCAGATCCGAACCCACTCCGCCAGAACCGAACCCACTCCGCAAGACCCCAACCCACTCCGCAAGACCCCAACCCACTCCGCCAGACCCGAACCCACTCCGCCAGACCCCAACCCACTCCGCCAGACCCCAACCCACTCCGCCAGACCCAAACCCACTCCGCCAGACCCAAACCCACTCCGCCAGACCCAAACCCAATCCGCCAAACCCAAACCAACCCCGCCAGACCCCAACCCACTCCGTCAGGCCCGAACCCACTCCGCCAGACCCTAACCAACTCCGCCAGACCCGAACCCACTCCGCTAGACCCGAACCCGCTCCGCCAGACCCCAACCCACTCCGCCAGACCCCAACCCACGCCGCCAGACCCCAACCCACTCCGCCAGACCCCAACCAACTCCGCCAGACCCCAACCCACTCCGTCAGGCCCGAACCCACTCCGCCAGACCCGAACCAACTCCGCCAGACCCGAACCCACTACGCTAGACCCGAACCCGCTCCGCCAGACCCCAACCCACTCCGCCAGACCCCAACCCACGCCGCCAGACCCCAACCCACTCCGCCAGACCCCAACCCACTCCGACAGACCATAACCCACTCCGCCAGACCCGAACCCACTCCGCCAGACACGAACCCACTCCGCCAGACCCTAACCCACTCCGCCAGAGTCAAACCCACTCCGCCAGACTCCAACCCGCTCCGCCAGACCCCAACCCACTCTGCCAGACCCCAACCCACTCCGCCAGACCCCAACCCACTCCGCCAGACCCGAACCCACTCCGCCAGTCCCCAACCCACTCCGCCAGACCCGAACCAACTCCGCCAGACCCGAACCCACTCCGGCAGACCTGAACCCACTCCGCCAGACCCCAACCCACTCCGCCAGACCCGAACCCACTCCGCCAGACACCAACCCACTCCGCAAGACCCCAACCCACTCTGCAAGACCCCAACCCACTCCGCCAGACCCGAACACACTCCGCCAGACCCCAACCCACTCCGCCAGACCCCAACCCACTCCGCCAGACGCAAACCCACTCCGCCAGACCCAAACCCACTCCGCCAGACCCAAACCCAATCCGCCAGACCCAAACCAACTCCGCCAGACCCCAACCCACTCCGTCAGGCCCCAAACCCACTCCGCCAGACCCAAAACCACTCCGCCAGACCCGAACCAACTCCACCAGACCCGAACCCACTCCGCCAGACCCAAACCCACTCCGCCAGACCCGAACCCACACCGACAGACCCGACCACACTGCGCCCGACCCAAACCCACTCAGCCAGACCCGAACCCACTCCGCCAGATCCGAACCCACTCCGCCAGACCCGAACCCACTCCGCCAGACCCGAACCCACTCCGCCAGACCCGAACCCTCTCCGCCAGATCCGAACCCATTCCGCCAGACCCGAACCCACTCCGCTAGACCCGAACCCACTCCGCAGAACCTAACCCACTCCGCCAGACCCGAACCCACTCCTCCAGACCCAAACCCTACCCGCCAGATCCGAACCCACTCCGCCAGACCCGAACCTACTCCGCCAGACCCAAACCCACTCCGCCAGACCCACACCCACTCCGCCAGACCCCAACCCACTGCGCCAGACACGAACCAACTCCACCTGACCCGAACCCACTCCGCCAGACCCAAACCCACTCCGCTAGACTCGAACCCACTCCGCCAGACCCGAACCAACACCGCCAGACCCGAACCCACTCCGCTAGACCCGAACCCACTCCGCCAGACCCCAACCCACTCCGCCAGACCCCAACCCACTCCGCCAGACCCCAACCCACTCCGCCAGACCCGAACCCACTCCGACAGACCATAACCCACTCCGCCAGACCCGAACCCACTCCGCCAGACACGAACCCACTCCGCCAGACCCTAACCCACTCCGCCAGTCAAACCCACTCCGCCAGACCCCAACCCGCTCCGCCAGACCCAACCCTCTCCGCCAGACCCGAACCCACTCCGCCAGACCCCAACCCACTCCGCCAGACCCCAACCCACTCCGCCAGACCCGAACCCACTCCGCCAGACCGGAACCAACTCCGCCAGACCCGAACCCACTCCGCCAGACCGGAACCCACTCCGCCAGACCCCAACCCACTCCGCAAGACCCCAACCCACTCCGCCAGACCCGAACCCACTCCGCCAGACCCCAACCCACTCCGCCAGACCCTAACCCACTCCGCCAGACCCAAACCCACTCCGCCCGAACCAAACCCACTCCGCCAGACCCAAACCCACTCCGCCAGACCCAAACCAACTCCGCCAGACCCCAACCCACTCCGTCAGGCCCCAAACCCACTCCGCCAGACCCAAAACCACTCTGCCAGACCCGGACCAACTCCACCAGACCCGAACCTACTCCGCCTGACCCAAACCCACTCCGCCAGAACCAAACGCACTCCGCCAGACCCGAACCAACTGCGCCAGACCCGAACCAACTCCACCAGACCCGAACCCACTCCGCCAGACCCAAACCCACTCCGCCTGACCCGAACCCACTCCGCCAGACCCGAACCAACTCCGCCAGACCCAAACCCACTCCGCCAAACCCGAACCCACTCCGCCAGACCCCAACCCACTCCGCCAGACCCCAACCCACTCCGCCAGACCCCAACCCACTCCGCCAGACCCGAACCCACTCCGACATACCCGAACTCTCTCCGCCAGACAAATTACCCACTCCGCCAGACCCGAACCAACTCCACCAGACCCGAACCCTCTCCGCCAGACACGAACCAACTCCGCCAGACCCGAACCCACTCCGCCAGACCCCAACCCACTCCGCCAGACCCGAACCCACTCCGCCAGTCCCCAACCCACTCCGCCAGACCCGAACCAACTCCGCCAGACCCGAACCCACTCCGGCAGACCTGAACCCACTCCGCCAGACCCGAACCCACTCCGCCAGACCCGAACCCACTCCGCCAGACACCAACCCACTCCGCAAGACCTCAACCCACTCCGCAAGACCCCAACCCACTCCGCCAGACCCGAACCCACTCCGCCAGACCCCAACCCACTCCGCCAGACCCCAACCCACTCCGCCAGACGCAAACCCACTCCGCCAGACCCAAACCCACTCCGCCAGACCCAAACCCAATCCGCCAGACCCAAACCAACTCCGCCAGACCCCAACCCACTCCGTCAGGCCCCAAAGCCACTCCGCCAGACCCAAAACCACTCCGCCAGACCCGAACCAACTCCACCAGACCCGAACCCACTCCGCCAGACCCAAACCCACTCCGCCAGACCCGAACCCACACCGACAGACCCGACCCCACTCCGCCCGACCCAAACCCACTCAGCCAGACCCGAACCCAATCCGCCAGATCCGAACCCACTCCGCCAGACCCGAACCCACTCCGCCAGACCCGAACCCACTCCGCCAGACCCGAACCCTCTCCGCCAGATCCGAACCCACTCCGCCAGACCCGAACCCACTCCGCCAGACCCGAACGCACTCCGCAGAACCTAACCCACTCCGCCAGACCCGAACCCACTCCTCCAGACCCAAACCCTACCCGCCAGATCCGAACCCACTCCGCCAGACCCGAACCTACTCCGCCAGACCCAAACCCACTCCGCCAGACCCACACCCACTCCGCCAGACCCAACCCACTGCGCCAGACACGAACCAACTCCACCAGACCCGAACCCACTCCGCCAGACCCAAACCCACTCCGCTAGACCCGAACCCACTCCGCCAGACCCGAACCAACACCGCCAGACCCGAACCCACTCCGCTAGACCCGAACCCACTCCGCCAGACCCCAACCCACTCCGCCAGACCCCAACCCACTCCGCCAGACCCCAACCCACTCCGCCAGACCCAAACCCACTCCGACAGACCATAACCCACTCCGCCAGACCCGAACCCACTCCGCCAGACCCGAACCCTCTCCGCCAGATCCGAACCCACTCCGCCAGACCCGAACCCACTCCGCCAGACCCGAACCCACTCCGCAGACCCTAACCCACTCCGCCAGACCCGAACCCACTCCTCCAGACCCAAACCCAACCCGCCAGATCCGAACCCACTCCGCCAGACCCGAACCTACTCCGCCAGACCCAAACCCACTCCGCCAGACCCACACCCACTCCGCCAGACCCCACCCCACTGCGCCAGACACGAACCAACTCCACCAGAACCGAACCCACTCCGTCAGACCCAAACCCACTCCGCTAGACCCGAACCCACTCCGCCAGACCCGAACCAACTCCGCCAGACCCGAACCCACTCCGCCAGACCCCAACCCACTCCGCCAGACCCCAACCCACTCCGCCAGACCCGAACCCACTCCGCCAGACCGGAACCAACTCCGCCAGACCCGAACCCACTCCGCCAGACCGGAACCCACTCCGCCAGACCCCAACCCACTCCGCAAGACCCCAACCCACTCCGCCAGACCCGAACCCACTCCGCCAGACCCCAACCCACTCCGCCAGACCCTAACCCACTCCGCCAGACCCAAACCCACTCCGCCCGAACCAAACCCACTCCGCCAGACCCAAACCCACTCCGCCAGACCCAAACCAACTCCGCCAGACCCCAACCCACTCCGTCAGGCCCCAAACCCACTCCGCCAGACCCAAAACCACTCTGCCAGACCCGGACCAACTCCACCAGACCCGAACCTACTCCGCCTGACCCAAACCCACTCCGCCAGAACCAAACGCACTCCGCCAGACCCGAACCAACTGCGCCAGACCCGAACCAACTCCACCAGACCCGAACCCACTCCGCCAGACCCAAACCCACTCCGCCTGACCCGAACCCACTCCGCCAGACCCGAACCAACTCCGCCAGACCCAAACCCACTCCGCCAAACCCGAACCCACTCCGCCAGACCCCAACCCACTCCGCCAGACCCCAACCCACTCCGCCAGACCCCAACCCACTCCGCCAGACCCGAACCCACTCCGACATACCCGAACTCTCTCCGCCAGACAAATTACCCACTCCGCCAGACCCGAACCAACTCCACCAGACCCGAACCCTCTCCGCCAGACACGAACCAACTCCGCCAGACCCGAACCCACTCCGCCAGACCCCAACCCACTCCGCCAGACCCGAACCCACTCCGCCAGTCCCCAACCCACTCCGCCAGACCCGAACCAACTCCGCCAGACCCGAACCCACTCCGGCAGACCTGAACCCACTCCGCCAGACCCGAACCCACTCCGCCAGACCCGAACCCACTCCGCCAGACACCAACCCACTCCGCAAGACCCCAACCCACTCCGCAAGACCCCAACCCACTCCGCCAGACCCGAACCCACTCCGCCAGACCCCAACCCACTCCGCCAGACCCCAACCCACTCCGCCAGACGCAAACCCACTCCGCCAGACCCAAACCCACTCCGCCAGACCCAAACCCAATCCGCCAGACCCAAACCAACTCCGCCAGACCCCAACCCACTCCGTCAGGCCCCAAAGCCACTCCGCCAGACCCAAAACCACTCCGCCAGACCCGAACCAACTCCACCAGACCCGAACCCACTCCGCCAGACCCAAACCCACTCCGCCAGACCCGAACCCACACCGACAGACCCGACCCCACTCCGCCCGACCCAAACCCACTCAGCCAGACCCGAACCCAATCCGCCAGATCCGAACCCACTCCGCCAGACCCGAACCCACTCCGCCAGACCCGAACCCACTCCGCCAGACCCGAACCCTCTCCGCCAGATCCGAACCCACTCCGCCAGACCCGAACCCACTCCGCCAGACCCGAACGCACTCCGCAGAACCTAACCCACTCCGCCAGACCCGAACCCACTCCTCCAGACCCAAACCCTACCCGCCAGATCCGAACCCACTCCGCCAGACCCGAACCTACTCCGCCAGACCCAAACCCACTCCGCCAGACCCACACCCACTCCGCCAGACCCCAACCCACTGCGCCAGACACGAACCAACTCCACCAGACCCGAACCCACTCCGCCAGACCCAAACCCACTCCGCTAGACCCGAACCCACTCCGCCAGACCCGAACCAACACCGCCAGACCCGAACCCACTCCGCTAGACCCGAACCCACTCCGCCAGACCCCAACCCACTCCGCCAGACCCCAACCCACTCCGCCAGACCCCAACCCACTCCGCCAGACCCAAACCCACTCCGACAGACCATAACCCACTCCGCCAGACCCGAACCCACTCCGCCAGACCCGAACCCTCTCCGCCAGATCCGAACCCACTCCGCCAGACCCGAACCCACTCCGCCAGACCCGAACCCACTCCGCAGACCCTAACCCACTCCGCCAGACCCGAACCCACTCCTCCAGACCCAAACCCAACCCGCCAGATCCGAACCCACTCCGCCAGACCCGAACCTACTCCGCCAGACCCTAACCCACTCCGCCAGACCCACACCCACTCCGCCAGACCCCACCCCACTGCGCCAGACACGAACCAACTCCACCAGAACCGAACCCACTCCGTCAGACCCAAACCCACTCCGCTAGACCCGAACCCACTCCGCCAGACCCGAACCAACTCCGCCAGACCCGAACCCACTCCGCTAGACCCGAACCCACTCCGCCAGACCCCAACCCACTCCGCCAGACCCGAACCCACTCCGACAGACCATAACCCACTCCGCCAGACCCGAACCCACTCCGCCAGACCCTAACCCACTCCGCCAGAGTCAAACCCACTCCGCCAGACCCCAACCCGCTCCGCCAGACCCCAACCCTCTCCGCCAGTCCCCAACCCACTCCGCCAGACCCCAACCCACTCCGCCAGACCCCAACCCACTCCGCCAGACCCGAACCCACTCCGCCAGACCCGAACCAACTCCGCCAGACCCGAACCCACTCCGCCAGACCGGAACCCACTCCGCCAGACCCCAACCCACTCCGCAAGACCCCAACCCACTCCGCCAGACCCGAACCCACTCCGCCAGACCCCAACCAACTCCGCCAGACCCTAACCCACTCCGCCAGACCCAAACCCACTCCGCCCGACCCAAACCCACTCCGCCAGACCCAAACCCACTCCGCCAGACCCAAACCAACTCCGCCAGACCCCAACCCACTCCGTCAGGCCCCAAACCCACTCCGCCAGACCCAAACCCACTCCGCCAGACCCAAACCCACTCCGCCAGACCTAAACCCACTCCGCCAGACCCAAACCCACTCCGCCAGAACCGAACCCACTCCGCCAGACCCGAAGCAACTCCGCCAGATCACAACCCATTCCGCCAGACCCGAACCCACACCGACAGACCCGAACCCACTCCGCCAGACCCGAACCCACTCCTCTAGACCCTAACCCTACCCACCAGATCCGAACCCACTCCGCCAGAACCGAACCCACTCCGCAAGACCCCAACCCACTCCGCAAGACCCCAACCCACTCCGCCAGACCCGAACCCACTCCGCCAGACCCCAACCCACTCCGCCAGACCCCAACCCACTCCGCCAGACCCAAACCCACTCCGCCAGACCCAAACCCACTCCGCCAGACCCAAACCCAATCCGCCAAACCCAAACCAACCCCGCCAGACCCCAACCCACTCCGTCAGGCCCGAACCCACTCCGCCAGACCCTAACCAACTCCGCCAGACCCGAACCCACTCCGCTAGACCCGAACCCGCTCCGCCAGACCCCAACCCACTCCGCCAGACCCCAACCCACGCCGCCAGACCCCAACCCACTCCGCCAGACCCCAACCAACTCCGCCAGACCCCAACCCACTCCGTCAGGCCCGAACCCACTCCGCCAGACCCGAACCAACTCCGCCAGACCCGAACCCACTACGCTAGACCCGAACCCGCTCCGCCAGACCCCAACCCACTCCGCCAGACCCCAACCCACGCCGCCAGACCCCAACCCACTCCGCCAGACCCCAACCCACTCCGACAGACCATAACCCACTCCGCCAGACCCGAACCCACTCCGCCAGACACGAACCCACTCCGCCAGACCCTAACCCACTCCGCCAGAGTCAAACCCACTCCGCCAGACTCCAACCCGCTCCGCCAGACCCCAACCCACTCTGCCAGACCCCAACCCACTCCGCCAGACCCCAACCCACTCCGCCAGACCCGAACCCACTCCGCCAGTCCCCAACCCACTCCGCCAGACCCGAACCAACTCCGCCAGACCCGAACCCACTCCGGCAGACCTGAACCCACTCCGCCAGACCCCAACCCACTCCGCCAGACCCGAACCCACTCCGCCAGACACCAACCCACTCCGCAAGACCCCAACCCACTCTGCAAGACCCCAACCCACTCCGCCAGACCCGAACACACTCCGCCAGACCCCAACCCACTCCGCCAGACCCCAACCCACTCCGCCAGACGCAAACCCACTCCGCCAGACCCAAACCCACTCCGCCAGACCCAAACCCAATCCGCCAGACCCAAACCAACTCCGCCAGTCCCCAACCCACTCCGTCAGGCCCCAAACCCACTCCGCCAGACCCAAAACCACTCCGCCAGACCCGAACCAACTCCACCAGACCCGAACCCACTCCGCCAGACCCAAACCCACTCCGCCAGACCCGAACCCACACCGACAGACCCGACCACACTGCGCCCGACCCAAACCCACTCAGCCAGACCCGAACCCACTCCGCCAGATCCGAACCCACTCCGCCAGACCCGAACCCACTCCGCCAGACCCGAACCCACTCCGCCAGACCCGAACCCTCTCCGCCAGATCCGAACCCATTCCGCCAGACCCGAACCCACTCCGCTAGACCCGAACCCACTCCGCAGAACCTAACCCACTCCGCCAGACCCGAACCCACTCCTCCAGACCCAAACCCTACCCGCCAGATCCGAACCCACTCCGCCAGACCCGAACCTACTCCGCCAGACCCAAACCCACTCCGCCAGACCCACACCCACTCCGCCAGACCCCAACCCACTGCACCAGACACGAACCAACTCCACCTGACCCGAACCCACTCCGCCAGACCCAAACCCACTCCGCTAGACTCGAACCCACTCCGCCAGACCCGAACCAACACCGCCAGACCCGAACCCACTCCGCTAGACCCGAACCCACTCCGCCAGACCCCAACCCACTCCGCCAGACCCCAACCCACTCCGCCAGACCCCAACCCACTCCGCCAGACCCGAACCCACTCCGACAGACCATAACCCACTCCGCCAGACCCGAACCCACTCCGCCAGACACGAACCCACTCCGCCAGACCCTAACCCACTCCGCCAGTCAAACCCACTCCGCCAGACCCCAACCCGCTCCGCCAGACCCAACCCTCTCCGCCAGACCCGAACCCACTCCGCCAGACCCCAACCCACTCCGCCAGACCCCAACCCACTCCGCCAGACCCGAACCCACTCCGCCAGACCGGAACCAACTCCGCCAGACCCGAACCCACTCCGCCAGACCGGAACCCACTCCGCCAGACCCCAACCCACTCCGCAAGACCCCAACCCACTCCGCCAGACCCGAACCCACTCCGCCAGACCCCAACCCACTCCGCCAGACCCTAACCCACTCCGCCAGACCCAAACCCACTCCGCCCGAACCAAACCCACTCCGCCAGACCCAAACCCACTCCGCCAGACCCAAACCAACTCCGCCAGACCCCAACCCACTCCGTCAGGCCCCAAACCCACTCCGCCAGACCCAAAACCACTCTGCCAGACCCGGACCAACTCCACCAGACCCGAACCTACTCCGCCTGACCCAAACCCACTCCGCCAGAACCAAACGCACTCCGCCAGACCCGAACCAACTGCGCCAGACCCGAACCAACTCCACCAGACCCGAACCCACTCCGCCAGACCCAAACCCACTCCGCCTGACCCGAACCCACTCCGCCAGACCCGAACCAACTCCGCCAGACCCAAACCCACTCCGCCAAACCCGAACCCACTCCGCCAGACCCCAACCCACTCCGCCAGACCCCAACCCACTCCGCCAGACCCCAACCCACTCCGCCAGACCCGAACCCACTCCGACATACCCGAACTCTCTCCGCCAGACAAATTACCCACTCCGCCAGACCCGAACCAACTCCACCAGACCCGAACCCTCTCCGCCAGACACGAACCAACTCCGCCAGACCCGAACCCACTCCGCCAGACCCGAACCCACTCCGCCAGACCCCAACCCACTCCGCCAGACCCAAACCCACTCCGCCAGACCCAAACCCACTCCGCCAGACCCAAACCCACTCCGCCAGACACAAACAAACTCCGCCAGACCCAAACCCACTCCGTCAGGCCCCAAACCCACTCCGCCAGACCCAAACCCACTCCGCCAGACCCAAACCCACTCCGCCAGACCCAAACCCACTCCGCCAGACCCAAAACCACTCCGCCAGACCACAACCCACTCCGCCAGACCCGAACCCACACCGACAGACCCGACCCCACTCCACCCGACCCAAACCCACTCAGCCAGACCCGAACCCACTCCGCCAGATCCGAACCCACTCCGCCAGACCCGAACCCACTCCGCCAGACCCGAACCCACTCCGCCAGACACGAACCCTCTCCGCCAGATGCGAACCCACTCCGCCAGATTCGAACCCACTCCGCCAGACCCGAACCCACTCCGCCAGACCCGAACCCACTCCGCAGACCCTAACCTACTCCGCCAGACCCGAACCCACTCCTCCAGACCCAAACCCTACCCGCCAGATCCGAACCCACTCCGCCAGACCCGAACCCACTCCGCTAGACCCAAACCCACTCCGCCAGACCCAAACCCACTCCGCCAGACCCCAACCCACTCCGCCAGACCCCAACCCATTCCGCCAGATCCCAACCCACTCCGCCAGACCCGAACCCACTCCGACAGACCCGAACCCACTCCGCCAGACCATAACCCACTCCGCCAGACCCGAACCCACACCGACAGACCCGAACCCACTCCGCCAGACCCGAACCCACTCCTCTAGACCCTAACCCTACCCACCAGATCCGAACCCACTCCGCCAGAACCGAACCCACTCCGCCAGACCCCAACCCACTCCGCCAGACCCCAACCCACTCCGCCAGACCCCAACCCACTCCGACATACCCAAACCCTCTCCGCCAGACAAATAACCCACTCCGCCAGACCCGAACCAACTCCACCAGACCCGAACCCTCTCCGCCAGACACGAACCAACTCCGCCAGACCCGAACCCACTCCGCCAGACCCGAACCCACTCCGCCAGACCCCAACCCACTCCGCCAGACCCAAACCCACTCCGCCAGACCCAAACCCACTCCGCCAGACCCAAACCCACTCCGCCAGACACAAACCAACTCCGCCAGACCCAAACCCACTCCGTCAGGCCCCAAACCCACTCCGCCAGACCCAAACCCACTCCGCCAGACCCAAACCCACTCCGCCAGACCCAAACCCACTCCGCCAGACCCAAAACCACTCCGCCAGACCACAACCCACTCCGCCAGACCCGAACCCACACCGACAGACCCGACCCCACTCCACCCGACCCAAACCCACTCAGCCAGACCCGATCCCACTCCGCCAGACCCGAACCCACTCCGCCAGACCCGAACCCACTCCGCCAGACCCGAACCCTCTCCGCCAGATGCGAACCCACTCCGCCAGACCCGAACCCACTCCGCAGACCCTAACCTACTCCGCCAGACCCGAACCCACTCCTCCAGACCCAAACCCTACCCGCCAGATCCGAACCCACTCCGCCAGACCCGAACCCACTCCGCCAGACCCAAACCCACTCCGCCAGACCCAAACCCACTCCGCCAGACCCCAACCCACTCCGCCAGACCCCAACCCATTCCGGCAGATCCCAACCCACTCCGCCAGACCCGAACCCACTCCGACAGACCCGAACCCACTCCGCCAGACCATAACCCACTCCGCCAGACCCGAACCCACACCGACAGACCCGAACCCACTCCGCCAGACCCGAACCCACTCCTCTAGACCCTAACCCTACCCACCAGATCCGAACCCACTCCGCCAGAACCGAACCCACTCCGCAAGACCCCAACCCACTCCGCAAGACCCCAACCCACTCCGCCAGACCCGAACCCACTCCGCCAGACCCCAACCCACTCCGCCAGACCCCAACCCACTCCGCCAGACCCAAACCCACTCCGCCAGACCCAAACCCACTCCGCCAGACCCAAACCCAATCCGCCAAACCGAAACCAACTCCGCCAGACCCCAACCCACTCCGTCAGGCCCGAACCCACTCCGCCAGACCCGAACCAACTCCGCCAGACCCGAACCCACTACGCTAGACCCGAACCCGCTCGGCCAGACCCCAACCCACTCCGCCAGACCCCAACCCACGCCGCCAGACCCCAACCCACTCCGCCAGACCCCAACCCACTCCGACAGACCATAACCCACTCCGCCAGACCCGAACCCACTCCGCCAGACACGAACCCACTCCGCCAGACCCTAACCCACTCCGCCAGAGTCAAACCCACTCCGCCAGACTCCAACCCGCTCCGCCAGACCCCAACCCACTCTGCCAGACCCCAACCCACTCCGCCAGACCCCAACCCACTCCGCCAGACCCGAACCCACTCCGCCAGTCCCCAACCCACTCCGCCAGACCCGAACCAACTCCGCCAGACCCGAACCCACTCCGGCAGACCTGAACCCACTCCGCCAGACCCGAACCCACTCCGCCAGACCCGAACCCACTCCGGCAGACCCAAACCCACTCCGCCAGATCCAAACCCAATCCGCCAGACCCAAACCAACTCCGCCAGACCCCAACCCACTCCGTCAGGCCCCAAACCCACTCCGCCAGACCCAAAACCACTCCGCCAGACCCGAACCAACTCCACCAGACCCGAACCCACTCCGCCAGACCCAAACCCACTCCGCCAGACCCGAACCCACACCGACAGACCCGACCCCACTCCGCCCGACCCAAACCCACTCAGCCAGACCCGAACCCACTCCGCCAGATCCGAACCCACTCCGCCAGACCCGAACCCACTCCGCCAGACCCGAACCCACTCCGCCAGACCCGAACCCTCTCCGCCAGATCCGAACCCACTCCGCCAGACCCGAACCCACTCCGCCAGACCCGAACGCACTCCGCAGAACCTAACCCACTCCGCCAGACCCGAACCCACTCCTCCAGACCCAAACCCTACCCGCCAGATCCGAACCCACTCCGCCAGACCCGAACCTACTCCGCCAGACCCAAACCCACTCCGCCAGACCCACACCCACTCCGCCAGACCCCAACCCACTGCGCCAGACACGAACCAACTCCACCAGACCCGAACCCACTCCGCCAGACCCAAACCCACTCCGCTAGACCCGAACCCACTCCGCCAGACCCGAACCAACACCGCCAGACCCGAACCCACTCCGTTAGACCCGAACCCACACCGACAGACCCGAACCCACTCCGCCAGACCCGAACCCACTCCTCTAGACCCTAACCCTACCCACCAGATCCGAACCCACTCCGCCAGAACCGAACCCACTCCGCCAGACCCCAACCCACTCCGCCAGACCCCAACCCACTCCGCCAGACCCCAACCCACTCCGACATACCCAAACCCTCTCCGCCAGACAAATAACCCACTCCGCCAGACCCGAACCAACTCCACCAGACCCGAACCCTCTCCGCCAGACACGAACCAACTCCGCCAGACCCGAACCCACTCCGCCAGACCCGAACCCACTCCGCCAGACCCCAACCCACTCCGCCAGACCCAAACCCACTCCGCCAGACCCAAACCCACTCCGCCAGACCCAAACCCACTCCGCCAGACACAAACCAACTCCGCCAGACCCAAACCCACTCCGTCAGGCCCCAAACCCACTCCGCCAGACCCAAACCCACTCCGCCAGACCCAAACCCACTCCGCCAGACCCAAACCCACTCCGCCAGACCCAAAACCACTCCGCCAGACCACAACCCACTCCGCCAGACCCGAACCCACACCGACAGACCCGACCCCACTCCACCCGACCCAAACCCACTCAGCCAGACCCGATCCCACTCCGCCAGACCCGAACCCACTCCGCCAGACCCGAACCCACTCCGCCAGACCCGAACCCTCTCCGCCAGATGCGAACCCACTCCGCCAGACCCGAACCCACTCCGCAGACCCTAACCTACTCCGCCAGACCCGAACCCACTCCTCCAGACCCAAACCCTACCCGCCAGATCCGAACCCACTCCGCCAGACCCGAACCCACTCCGCCAGACCCAAACCCACTCCGCCAGACCCAAACCCACTCCGCCAGACCCCAACCCACTCCGCCAGACCCCAACCCATTCCGGCAGATCCCAACCCACTCCGCCAGACCCGAACCCACTCCGACAGACCCGAACCCACTCCGCCAGACCATAACCCACTCCGCCAGACCCGAACCCACACCGACAGACCCGAACCCACTCCGCCAGACCCGAACCCACTCCTCTAGACCCTAACCCTACCCACCAGATCCGAACCCACTCCGCCAGAACCGAACCCACTCCGCAAGACCCCAACCCACTCCGCAAGACCCCAACCCACTCCGCCAGACCCGAACCCACTCCGCCAGACCCCAACCCACTCCGCCAGACCCCAACCCACTCCGCCAGACCCAAACCCACTCCGCCAGACCCAAACCCACTCCGCCAGACCCAAACCCAATCCGCCAAACCGAAACCAACTCCGCCAGACCCCAACCCACTCCGTCAGGCCCGAACCCACTCCGCCAGACCCGAACCAACTCCGCCAGACCCGAACCCACTACGCTAGACCCGAACCCGCTCGGCCAGACCCCAACCCACTCCGCCAGACCCCAACCCACGCCGCCAGACCCCAACCCACTCCGCCAGACCCCAACCCACTCCGACAGACCATAACCCACTCCGCCAGACCCGAACCCACTCCGCCAGACACGAACCCACTCCGCCAGACCCTAACCCACTCCGCCAGAGTCAAACCCACTCCGCCAGACTCCAACCCGCTCCGCCAGACCCCAACCCACTCTGCCAGACCCCAACCCACTCCGCCAGACCCCAACCCACTCCGCCAGACCCGAACCCACTCCGCCAGTCCCCAACCCACTCCGCCAGACCCGAACCAACTCCGCCAGACCCGAACCCACTCCGGCAGACCTGAACCCACTCCGCCAGACCCGAACCCACTCCGCCAGACCCGAACCCACTCCGCCAGACACCAACCCACTCCGCAAGACCCCAACCCACTCCGCAAGACCCCAACCCACTCCGCCAGACCCAAACCCACTCCGCCAGACCCAAACCCAATCCGCCAGACCCAAACCAACTCCGCCAGACCCCAACCCACTCCGTCAGGCCCCAAACCCACTCCGCCAGACCCAAAACCACTCCGCCAGACCCGAACCAACTCCACCAGACCCGAACCCACTCCGCCAGACCCAAACCCACTCCGCCAGACCCGAACCCACACCGACAGACCCGACCCCACTCCGCCCGACCCAAACCCACTCAGCCAGACCCGAACCCACTCCGCCAGATCCGAACCCACTCCGCCAGACCCGAACCCACTCCGCCAGACCCGAACCCACTCCGCCAGACCCGAACCCTCTCCGCCAGATCCGAACCCACTCCGCCAGACCCGAACCCACTCCGCCAGACCCGAACGCACTCCGCAGAACCTAACCCACTCCGCCAGACCCGAACCCACTCCTCCAGACCCAAACCCTACCCGCCAGATCCGAACCCACTCCGCCAGACCCGAACCTACTCCGCCAGACCCAAACCCACTCCGCCAGACCCACACCCACTCCGCCAGACCCCAACCCACTGCGCCAGACACGAACCAACTCCACCAGACCCGAACCCACTCCGCCAGACCCAAACCCACTCCGCTAGACCCGAACCCACTCCGCCAGACCCGAACCAACACCGCCAGACCCGAACCCACTCCGTTAGACCCGAACCCACTCCGCCAGACCCCAACCCACTCCGCCAGACCCCAACCCACTCCGCCAGACCCCAACCCACTCCGCCAGACCCGAACCCACTCCGACAGACCATAACCCACTCCGCCAGACCCGAACCCACTCCGCCAGACACGAACCCACTCCGCCAGACCCCAACCCACTCCGCAAGACCCCAACCCACTCCGCCAGACCCGAATGCACTCCGCCAGACCCCAACCCACTCCGCCAGACCCTAACCCACTCCGCCAGACCCAAACCCACTCCGCCCGAACCAAACCCACTCCGCCAGACCCAAACCCACTCCGCCAGACCCAAACCAACTCCGCCAGACCCCAACCCACTCCTTCAGGCCCCAAACCCACTCCGCCAGACCCAAAACTACTCTGCCAGACCCGGACCAACTCCACCAGACCCGAACCCACTCCGCCAGACCCAAACCCACTCCGCCAGAACCAAACGCACTCCGCCAGACCTGAACCAACTGCGCCAGACCCGAACCAACTCCACCAGACCCGAACCCACTCCGCCAGACCCAAACCCACTCCGCCTGACCCGAACCCACTCCGCCAGACCCGAACCAACTCCGCCAGACCCAAACCCACTCCGCCAAACCCGAACCCACTCCACCAGACCCCAACCCACTCCGCCAGACCCCAACCCACTCCGCCAGACCCGAACCCACTCCGACATACCCGATCCCTCTCCGCCAGACAAATAACCCACTCCGCCAGACCCGAACCAACTCCACCAGACCCGAACCCTCTCCGCCAGACACGAACCAACTCCGCCAGACCCGAACCCACTCCGCCAGACCCGAACCCACTCCGCCAGACCCCAACCCACTCCACCAGACCCAAACCCACTCCGCCAGACCCAAACCCACTCCGCCAGACCCAAACCCACTCCGCCAGACACAAACCAACTCCGCCAGACCCAAACCCACTCCGTCAGGCCCCAAACCCACTCCGCCAGACCAAAACCCACTCCGCCAGACCCAAACCCACTCCGCCAGACCCAAACCCACTCCGCCAGACCCAAAACCACTCCGCCAGACCACAACCCACTCCGCCAGACCCGAACCCACACCGACAGACCCGACCCCACTCCACCCGACCCAAACCCACTCAGCCAGACCCGAACCCACTCCGCCAGAGCCGAACCCACTCCGCCAGACCGGAACCCACTCCGCCAGACCCGAACCCACTCCGCCAGACCCGAACCCTCTCCGCCAGATGCGAACCCACTCCGCCAGATTCGAACCCACTCCGCCAGACCCGAACCCACTCCGCCAGACCCGAACCCGCTCCGCCAGACCCCAACCCACTCCGCCAGACCCCAACCCACGCCGCCAGACCCCAACCCACTCCGCCAGACCCCAACCAACTCCGCCAGACCCCAACCCACTCCGTCAGGCCCGAACCCACTCCGCCAGACCCGAACCAACTCCGCCAGACCCGAACCCACTACGCTGGACCCGAACCCCTTCCGCCAGACCCCAACGCACTCCGCCAGACCCCAACCCACGCCGCCAGACCCCAACCCACTCCGCCAGACCCCAACCCACTCCGACAGACCATAACCCACTCCGCCAGACCCGAACCCACTCCGCCAGACACGAACCCACTCCGCCAGACCCTAACCCACTCCGCCAGAGTCAAACCCACTCCGCCAGACTCCAACCCGCTCCGCCAGACCCCAACCCACTCTGCCAGACCCCAACCCACTCCGCCAGACCCCAACCCACTCCGCCAGACCCGAACCCACTCCGCCAGTCCCCAACCCACTCCGCCAGACCCGAACCAACTCCGCCAGACCCGAACCCACTCCGGCAGACCTGAACCCACTCCGCCAGACCCGAACCCACTCCGCCAGACCCGAACCCACTCCGCCAGACACCAACCCACTCCGCAAGACCCCAACCCACTCCGCAAGACCCCAACCCACTCCGCCAGACCCGAACCCACTCCGCCAGACCCCAACCCACTCCGCCAGACCCCAACCCACTCCGCCAGACGCAAACCCACTCCGCCAGACCCAAACCCACTCCGCCAGACCCAAACCCAATCCGCCAGACCCAAACCAACTCCGCCAGACCCCAACCCACTCCGTCAGGCCCCAAACCCACTCCGCCAGACCCAAAACCACTCCGCCAGACCCGAACCAACTCCACCAGACCCGAACCCACTCCGCCAGACCCAAACCCACTCCGCCAGACCCGAACCCACACCGACAGACCCGACCCCACTCCGCCCGACCCAAACCCACTCAGCCAGACCCGAACCCACTCCGCCAGATCCGAACCCACTCCGCCAGACCCGAACCCACTCCGCCAGACCCGAACCCACTCCGCCAGACCCGAACCCTCTCCGCCAGATCCGAACCCACTCCGCCAGACCCGAACCCACTCCGCCAGACCCGAACGCACTCCGCAGAACCTAACCCACTCCGCCAGACCCGAACCCACTCCTCCAGACCCAAACCCTACCCGCCAGATCCGAACCCACTCCGCCAGACCCGAACCTACTCCGCCAGACCCAAACCCACTCCGCCAGACCCACACCCACTCCGCCAGACCCCAACCCACTGCGCCAGACACGAACCAACTCCACCAGACCCGAACCCACTCCGCCAGACCCAAACCCACTCCGCTAGACCCGAACCCACTCCGCCAGACCCGAACCAACACCGCCAGACCCGAACCCACTCCGCTAGACCCGAACCCACTCCGCCAGACCCCAACCCACTCCGCCAGACCCCAACCCACTCCGCCAGACCCCAACCCACTCCGCCAGACCCGAACCCACTCCGACAGACCATAACCCACTCCGCCAGACCCGAACCCACTCCGCCAGACACGAACCCACTCCGGCAGACCCTAACCCACTCCGCCAGAGTCAAACCCACTCCGCCAGACCCCAACCCGCTCCGCCAGACCCAACCCTCTCCGCCAGACGCGAACCCACTCCGCCAGACCCCAACCCACTCCGCCAGACCCCAACCCACTCCGCCAGACCCGAACCCACTCCGCCAGACCCGAACCAACTCCGCCAGACCCGAACCCACTCCGCCAGACCGGAACCCACTCCGCCAGACCCCAACCCACTCCGCAAGACCCCAACCCACTCCGCCAGACCCGAACGCACTCCGCCAGACCCCAACCCACTCCGCCAGACCCTAACCCACTCCGCCAGACCCAAACCCACTCCGCCCGAACCAAACCCACTCCGCCAGACCCAAACCCACTCCGCCAGACCCAAACCAACTCCGCCAGACCCCAACCCACTCCGTCAGGCCCCAAACCCACTCCGCCAGACCCAAAACCACTCTGCCAGACCCGGACCAACTCCACCAGACCCGAACCCACTCCGCCAGACCCAAACCCACTCCGCCAGAACCAAACGCACTCCGCCAGACCCGAACCAACTGCGCCAGACCCGAACCAACTCCACCAGACCCGAACCCACTCCGCGAGACCCAAACCCACTCCGCCTTACCCGAACCCACTCCGCCAGACCCGAACCAACTCCGCCAGACCCAAACCCACTCCGCCAAACCCAAACCCACTCCGCCAGACCCCAACCCACTCCGCCAGACCCCAACCCACTCCGCCAGACCCGAACCCACTCCGACATACCCGATCCCTCTCCGCCAGACAAATAACCCACTCCGCCAGACCCGAACCAACTCCACCAGACCCGAACCCTCTCCGCCAGCCACGAACCAACTCCGCCAGACCCGAACCCACTCCGCCAGACCCCAACCCACTCCGCCAGACCCCAACCCACTCCGCCAGACCCAAACCCACTCCGCCAGACCCAAACCCACTCCGCCAGACCCAAACCCACTCCGCCAGACACAAACCAACTCCGCCAGACCCAAACCCACTCCGTCAGGCCCCAAACCCACTCCGCCAGACCAAAACCCACTCCGCCAGACCCAAACCCACTCCGCCAGACCCAAACCCACTCCGCCAGACCCAAAACCACTCCGCCAGACCACACCCCACTCCGCCAGACCCGAACCCACACCGACAGACCCGACCCCACTCCACCCGACCCAAACCCACTCAGCCAGACCCGAACCCACTCCGCCAGATCCGAACCCACTCCGCCAGACCCGAACCCACTCCGCCAGACCCGAACCCACTCCGCCAGACCCGAACCCTCTCCGCCAGATGCGAACCCACTCCGCCAGATTCGAACCCACTCCGCCAGACCCGACCCACTCCGCCAGACCCGAACCCACTCCGCAGACCCTAACCCACTCCGCCAGACCCGAACCCACTCCTCCAGACCCAAACCCTACCCGCCAGATCCGAACCCACTCCGCCAGACCCGAACCCACTCCGCCAGACCCGAACCCACTCCGCCAGAGCCTAACCCACTCCGCCAGACCCAAACCCACTCCGCCAGACCCCAACCCACTCCGCCAGACCCCAACCCACTCTGCCAGACCAGAACCCACTCCGCCAGACCCCAACCCACTCCGCCAGACCCCAACCCACTCCGCCAGACCCGAACCCACTCCGCCAGACCCGAACCAACTCCGCCAGACCCTAACCCACTCCGCCAGACCGGAACCCACTCCGCCAGACCCCAACCCACTCCGCCAGTCCCGAACCCACTCCGTCAGACCCGAACCCAGTCCGCCACACCCAAACCCACTCCGCCAGACCCAAACCCACTCCGCCAGACCCGAACCCTCTCCGCCAGACCCAAACCCACTCCGCCAGACCCGAACCCACTCCGCCAAACCCGAACCCACTCCGCCAGACCACAACCCACTCCGCCAGACCCGAACCCACACCGACAGACCCGAACCCACTCCGCCAGACCCGAACCCACTCCGCCAGACCCGAACCCACTCCGCCAGACCCGAACCCTCTCCGCCAGATCCGAACCCACTCCGCCAGATGCGAACCCACTCCGTCAGACCCGAACCCACTCCGCCAGACCCTAACCCACTCCGCCAGACCCGAACCCACTCCGCCAGACCCAAACCCACTCCGCCAGACCCTAACCCACTCCGCCAGACCCAAACCCACTCCGCCAGACCCAAACCCACTCCGCCAGACCCAAACCCACTCCGCCAGAACCGAACCCACTCTGCCAGACCCGAAGCAACTCCGCCAGACCACAACCCATTCCGCCAGACCCGAACCCACTCCTCCAGACCCTAACCCTACCCACCAGATCTGAACCCACTCCGCCAGACCCGAACCCACTCCGCCAGACCCGAACCCACTCCGCCAGACCCAAACCCACTCCGCCAGACCCCAACCCACTGCGTCAGACCCGAACCAACTCCGCCAGATCCAAACCCACTCCGCCAGACCCGAACCAACTCCGCCAGACGCAAACCCACTCCGCCAGACCCCAACCCAGTCCGCCACACCCAAACCCACTCCGCCAGACCCCATCCCACTCCGCCAGACCCAAACCCACTCTGCCAGACCCGAATCCACTCCGCCAGACCCGAACCCACTCCGCCAGACCCGAACCAACTCCGCCAGACCCGAACCCACTCCGCCAGACCCGAACCCACTGCGCCAGACCACAACCCACTCCGCCAGACCCGAACCCACTCCGCCAGACCCGAACCCAGTCCGCCACACCCAAACCCACTCCGCCAGACCCAAACCCACTCCGCCAGACCCAAACCCTCTCCGCCAGACCCGAACCCACTCCGCCAGACCCAAACCCACCCGCCAGACCCAAACCCACTCCACCAGACCCCAACCCACTGCGCCAGACCCGAACCAACTCCGCCAGATTTGAACCCACTCCGCCAGACCCGAACCAACTCCGCCAGACGCGAACCCACTCCGCCAGACCCCAACCCAGTCCGCCACACCCAAACCCACTCCGCCAGACCCCATCCCACTCCGCCAGACCCAAACCCACTCCGCCAGACCCGAATCCACTCCGCCAGACCCGAACCCACTCCGCCAGACCCGAACCAACTCCGCCAGACCCGAACCCACTCCGCCAGACCCGAACCCACTCCGCCAGACCCCAACCAACTCCGCCAGACCCGAACCCACTCCGCCAGACCCGAACCCAGTCCGCCACACCCAAACCCACTCCGCCAGACCCAAACCCACTCCGCCAGACCCAAACCCTCTCCGCCAGACCCAAACCCACTCCGCCAGACCCGAACCCTCTCCGCCAGACCCAAACCCACTCCGCCAGACCCGAACCCACCCCGCCAAACACGAACCCACTCCGCCAGACCACAACCCACTCCGCCAGACCCGAACCCACACCGACAGACCCGAACCCACTCCGCCAGACCCGAACCCTCTCCGCCAGACCCGAACCCACTCCGCCAGACCCGAACCCTCTCCGCCAGATCCGAACCCACTCCGCCAGAGCCGAACCCACTCCGCCAGACCCGAACCCACTCCGCCAGACCCGAACCAACTCCGCCAGACCCAAACCCACTCCGCCAGACCCAAACCCACTCCGCCAGACCCAAACCCACTCCGCCAGGCCCAAACCAACTCCGCCAGACCCAAACCCCCTCCGCCAGACCCAAACCCACTCCGCCAGACCCAAACCCACTCCGCCAGAACCGAACCCACTCCGCCAGACCCGAACCAACTCCGCCAGACCACAACCCACTCCGCCAGACCCGAACCCACACCAACAGACACGAACCCACTCCGCCAGTCCCGAACCCACTCCTCCAGACCCAAACCCTACCCGCCAGATCCGAACCCACTCCGCCAGATCCGAACCCACTCCGCCAGACCCAAACCCACTCCTCCAGACCCAAACCTACTCCGCCAGACCCCAACCCACTGCGCCAGACCCGAACCAACTCCGCCAGACCCGAACCCACTCCGCCAGACCCGAACCAACTCCGCCAGACCCGAACCCACTCCGCCAGACCCCAACCCACTCCGCCGAACCCCAACCCACTCCGCCAGACCCGAATCCACTCCGACAGACCCCAACCCACTCCGCCGAACCCCAACCCACTCCGCCAGACCCGAACCCACTCCGCCAGACCATAACCCACTCTGCCGGACCCGGACCCACTCCGCCAGACCCCAACCCACTCCGCCAGACCTCAACCCACTCCGCCAGAACCCAACCCACTTTGCCAGACCCGAACCAACTCCGCCAGACCCCAACCCACTCCGCCAGACCCCAACCCACTCCGCCAGACCCAAACCCACTCCGCCAGACCCAAACCAACTCCGCCAGACCCTAACCCACTCCGCCAGACCTGAACCCACTCCGCCAGACCCCAACCCACTCCGCCAGTCCCGAACCCACTCCGTCAGACCCGAACCCAGTCCGCCACACCCAAACCCACTCCGCCAGACCCAAACCCACTCCGCCAGACCCGAACCCTCTCCGCCAGACCCAAACCCACTCCGCCAGACCCGAACCCACTCCGCCAAACCCGAACCCACTCCGCCAGACCACAACCCACTCCGCCAGACCCGAACCCACACCGACAGACCCGAACCCACTCCGCCAGACCCGAACCCACTCCGCCAGACCCGAACCCACTCCGCCAGACCCGAACCCTCTCCGCCAGATCCAAACCCACTCCGCCAGATGGGAACCCACTCCGCCAGACCCGAACCCACTCCGCCAGACCCTAACCCACTCCGCCAAACCCAAACCCACTCCGCCAGACCCAAAACCACTCCGCCAGACCCAAACCCACTCCGCCAGACCCAAACCCACTCCGCCAGACCCAAACCCACTCCGCCAGACCCCAACCCACTGCGCCAGACCCGAACCAACTCCGCCAGATCGGAACCCACTCCGCCAGACCCGAACCAACTCCGCCAGACGCGAACCCACTCCGCCAGACCCCAACCCAGTCCGCCACACCCAAACCCACTCCGCCAGACGCCATCCCACTCCGCCAGACCCAAACCCACTCTGCCAGACCCGAATCCACTCCGCCAGACCCGAACCCACTCCGGCAGACCCGAACCAACTCCGCCAGACCCGAACCCACTCTGCCAGACCCGAACCCAGTCCGCCACACCCAAACCCACTCCGCCAGACCCAAACCCACTCCGCCAGACCCAAACCCTCTCCGCCAGACCCGAACCCACTCCGCCAGACCCAAACCCACTCCACCAGACCCCACCCCACTGCGCCAGACCCGAACCAACTCCGCCAGATTTGAACCCACTCCGCCAGACCCGAACCAACTCCGCCAGACGCGAACCCACTCCGCCAGACCCCAACCCAGTCCGCCAGACCCGAACCCACTCCGCCAGACCCGAACCCACACCGACAGACCTGAACCCACTCCGCCAGACCCGAACCCAATCCGCCAGACCCGAACCCACTCCGCCAGACCCGAACCCTCTCCGCCAGATCCGAACCCACTCCGCCAGAGCCGAACCCACTCCGCCAGACCCGAACCCACTCCGCCAGACCCTAACCCACTCCGCCCAACCCGAACCCACTCGGCCAGACCCAAACCCACTCCGCCAGACCCGAACCAACTCCGCCAGACCCTAACCCACTCCGCCAGACCCAAACCCACTCCGCCAGACCCAAACCCACTCCGCCAGGCCCAAACCAACTCCGCCAGACCCAAACCCCCTCCGCCAGACCCAAACCCACTCCGCCAGACCCAAACCCACTCCGCCAGAACCGAACCCACTGCGCCAGACCCGAAACAACTCCGCCAGACCCGAACCCACTCCGCCAGACCCGAACCCACTCCGCCAGACCCCAACCCAGTCCGCCACACCCAAACCCACTCCGCCAGACGCCATCCCACTCCGCCAGACCCAAACCCACTCTGCCAGACCCGAATCCACTCCGCCAGACCCGAACCCACTCCGGCAGACCCGAACCAACTCCGCCAGACCCGAACCCACTCTGCCAGACCCGAACCCAGTCCGCCACACCCAAACCCACTCCGCCAGACCCAAACCCACTCCGCCAGACCCAAACCCTCTCCGCCAGACCCGAACCCACTCCGCCAGACCCAAACCCACTCCACCAGACCCCACCCCACTGCGCCAGACCCGAACCAACTCCGCCAGATTTGAACCCACTCCGCCAGACCCGAACCAACTCCGCCAGACGCGAACCCACTCCGCCAGACCCCAACCCAGTCCGCCAGACCCGAACCCACTCCGCCAGACCCGAACCCACACCGACAGACCTGAACCCACTCCGCCAGACCCGAACCCAATCCGCCAGACCCGAACCCACTCCGCCAGACCCGAACCCTCTCCGCCAGATCCGAACCCACTCCGCCAGAGCCGAACCCACTCCGCCAGACCCGAACCCACTCCGCCAGACCCTAACCCACTCCGCCCAACCCGAACCCACTCGGCCAGACCCAAACCCACTCCGCCAGACCCGAACCAACTCCGCCAGACCCTAACCCACTCCGCCAGACCCAAACCCACTCCGCCAGACCCAAACCCACTCCGCCAGGCCCAAACCAACTCCGCCAGACCCAAACCCCCTCCGCCAGACCCAAACCCACTCCGCCAGACCCAAACCCACTCCGCCAGAACCGAACCCACTGCGCCAGACCCGAAACAACTCCGCCAGACCCGAACCCACTCCGCCAGACCCGAACCAACTCCGCCAGACCCGAACCCACTCCGCCAGACCCCAACCCACTCCGCCGAACCCCAACCCACTCCGCCAGACCCGAACCCACTCCGCCAGACCATAACCCACTCCGCCGGACACGAACCCACTCCGCCAGACCCGAACCCACTCCGCCAGACCCGAACCCACTCCGCCAGACCCCAACCCACTCCGCCAGACCCCAACCCACTCCGCCAGAACCCAACCCAATCTGCCAGACCCCAACCCACTCCGCCAGACCCCAACCCACTCCGCCAGACCCCAACCCACTCTGCCAGACCCAAACCCACTCCGCCAGACCCAAACCAACTCCGCCAGACCCAAACCCACTCCGTCAGGCCCCAAACCCACTCCGCCAGACCCAAAACCACTCCGCCAGACCCGAACCAACTCCACCAGACCCGAACCCACTCCGCCAGACCGGAACCAACTCCGCCAGACCCGAACCCACTCCGCCAGACCCGAACCCACTCTGCCAGACCCCAACCCACTCCGCCAGACCCAAACCCACTCCGCCAGACCCAAACCAACTACGCCAGACCCAAACCCACTCCGTCAGGCCCCAAGCCCACTCCGCCAGACCCAAACCCACTCCGCCAGACCCTAACCCACTCCGCCAGACCCGAACCCACTCCGCCAGACCCAAACCCACTCCGCCAGACCCGAACCAACTCCGCCAGACCCAAATCCACTCCGCCAGACCCAAACCCACTCCGCCAGACCCAAACCCACTCCGCCAGGCCCAAACCAACTCCGCCAGACCCGAACCCACTCCGCCAGACCCGAACCAACTCCGCCAGACCACAACCCACTCGCCAGACCCGAACCCAAACCGACAGACCCGAACCCACTCCGCCAGACCCGAACCCACTCCTCCAGACCCAAACCCTACCCGCCAGATCCGAACCCACTCCGCCAGACCCGAACCCACTCCACCAGACCCAAACCCACTCCGCCAGACCCAAACCTACTCCGCCAGACCCCAACCCAATGCGCCAGACCCGAACCAACTCCGCCAGAACCGAACCCACTCCGCCAGACCCGAACCAACTCCGCCAGACCCGAACCCACTCCGCCAGACCCCAACCCACTCCGCCGAACCCCAACCCACTCCGCCAGACCCCAACCCACTCCACCAGACCCCAAACCCACTCCGCCAGACCCGAACCCACTCCGCCAGACCATAACCCACTCCGCCGGACCCGAACCCACTCCGCCAGACCCCAACCCACTCCGCCAGACCCCAACCCACTCCGCTAGAACCGAACCCACTCAGCCAGACCCAAACCAACTCCGCCAGACCCAAACCCACTACGTCAGGCCCCAAACCCACTCCGCCAGACCCAAACCCACTCCGCCAGATCCTAACCCACTCCGCCAGACCCGAACCCACTCCGCCAGACCCTAACCCACTCTGCAGACCCTAACCCACTCCGCCAGATCCGAACCCACTCCGCCAGACCCAAACCCACTCCGCCAGACCCGAACCTACTCCGCCAGACCCAAACACACTCTGCCAGACCCAAACCCACTCCGCCAGACCCAAACCCACTCCGCCAGGCCCAAACCAACTCCGCCAGACCCAAACCCCCTCCGCCAGACCCAAACCCACTCCGCCAGACCCAAACCCACTCCGCCAGAACTGAACCCACTCCGCCAGACACGAACCCACTCCGCCAGACCCGAACCCAATCCTCCAGGCCCCAACCCTACCCGCCAGGTCCGAACCCACTCCGCCAGACCCGAACCCACTCCGCCAGATCCGAACCCACTCCGCCAGACCCAAACCCACTCCGCCAGACGCGAACCCACTCCGCCAGACCCGAACCCACTCCGCCAGACCCGAAGCAACTCCGCCAGACCCGAACACACTCCGGCATACCCAAATCCACTCCGCCAGACCCAAACCCACTCCGCCAGGCCCGAACCAACTCCACCAGACCCGAACCCACTCCGCCAGAACGGAACCAACTCCGCCAGACCCGAACCCACTCCGCCAGACCCGAACCCACTCTGCCAGACCCCAACCCACTCCGCCAGACCCAAACCCACTCCGCCAGACCCAAACCAACTACGCCAGACCCAAACCCACTCCGTCAGGCCCCAAGCCCACTCCGCCAGACCCAAACCCACTCCGCCAGACCCTAACCCACTCCGCCAGACCCGAACCCACTCCGCCAGACCCAAACCCACTCCGCCAGACCCGAACCAACTCCGCCAGACCCAAATCCACTCCGCCAGACCCAAACCCACTCCACCAGACCCAAACCCACTCCGCCAGGCCCAAACCAACTCCGCCAGACCCGAACCCACTCCGCCAGACCCGAACCAACTCCGCCAGACCACAACCCACTCGCCAGACCCGAACCCAAACCGACAGACCCGAACCCACTCCGCCAGACCCGAACCCACTCCTCCAGACCCAAACCCTACCCGCCAGATCCGAACCCACTCCGCCAGACCCGAACCCACTCCACCAGACCCAAACCCACTCCGCCAGACCCAAACCTACTCCGCCAGACCCCAACCCAATGCGCCAGACCCGAACCAACTCCGCCAGAACCGAACCCACTCCGCCAGACCCGAACCAACTCCGCCAGACCCGAACCCACTCCGCCAGACCCCAACCCACTCCGCCGAACCCCAACCCACTCCGCCAGACCCCAACCCACTCCACCAGACCCCAAACCCACTCCGCCAGACCCGAACCCACTCCGCCAGACCATAACCCACTCCGCCTGACCCGAACCCACTCCGCCAGACCCCAACCCACTCCGCCAGACCCCAACCCACTCCGCTAGAACCGAACCCACTCAGCCAGACCCAAACCAACTCCGCCAGACCCAAACCCACTACGTCAGGCCCCAAACCCACTCCGCCAGACCCAAACCCACTCCGCCAGATCCTAACCCACTCCGCCAGACCCGAACCCACTCCGCCAGACCCTAACCCACTCTGCAGACCCTAACCCACTCCGCCAGATCCGAACCCACTCCGCCAGACCCAAACCCACTCCGCCAGACCCGAACCTACTCCGCCAGACCCAAACACACTCTGCCAGACCCAAACCCACTCCGCCAGACCCAAACCCACTCCGCCAGGCCCAAACCAACTCCGCCAGACCCAAACCCCCTCCGCCAGACCCAAACCCACTCCGCCAGACCCAAACCCACTCCGCCAGAACTGAACCCACTCCGCCAGACACGAACCCACTCCGCCAGACCCGAACCCAATCCTCCAGGCCCCAACCCTACCCGCCAGGTCCGAACCCACTCCGCCAGACCCGAACCCACTCCGCCAGATCCGAACCCACTCCGCCAGACCCAAACCCACTCCGCCAGACGCGAACCCACTCCGCCAGACCCGAACCCACTCCGCCAGACCCGAAGCAACTCCGCCAGACCCGAACACACTCCGGCATACCCAAATCCACTCCGCCAGACCCAAACCCACTCCGCCAGGCCCAAACCAACTCCGCCAGACCCAAACCCACTCCGCCAGACCCCAAACCCACTCCGCCAGACCCAAACTCATCCGCCAGACCCAAACCCACTCCGTCAGACCCAAACCCACTCCGCCAGACCGGAACCCACTCCGCCAGACCCGAACCAACTCCGCCAGACCCGAACCCAATCCGACAGACCCGGACCCACTCCGCCAGACCCCAACCCACTCCGCCAGTCCCGAACCCACTCCGCCAGAACCGAACCCACTCCGCCAAACCCGAACCCACTCCGCCAGACCACAACCCACTCCGCCAGACCCGAACCCACACCGACAGACCTGAACCCACTCCACCAGACCCGAACCCACTCCGCCAGACCCGAACCCACTCCGCCAGACCCGAACCCACTCCGCCAGACCCAAACCCACTCCGCCAATCCCAAACCCACTCCGCCAGACCCAAACCCACTCCGCCAGAACCGAACCCACTCCGCCAGACCCGAACCAACTCCACCAGACCACAACCCACTCCGCCAGACCCGAACCCACACCGACAGACCCGAACCCACTCCGCCAGACCCAAACCCACTCCGCCAGACCCGAACAGTCTCTGCCAGATCCGAACCCACTCCGCCAGACCCGAACCCACTCCGCCAGACCCGAACCCACTCCGCCAGACCCTAACTCAATCCGCCAGACCCGAACCCACTCCGCCAGACCCAAACCCACTCCGCCAGACCGAACCCCACTCCGCCAGGCCCAAGCCAACTGCGCCAGACCCAAACCCACTCCGCCAGACCCAAACCAACTCCGCCAGACCCAAACCCACTCCGCCAGACCCAAACCCACTCCGCCAGACCCAAACCCACTCCGCCAGAACCGAACCCACTCCGCCAGACCCGAACCAACTCCGTCAGACCACAACCCACTCCGCCAGACCCGAACACAAACTGACAGACCCGAACCCACTCCGCCAGACCCGAACCCACTCCTCCTGACCCAAACCCAACCCGCCAGATCCGAACCCACTCCGCCAGACCCGAACCCACTCCGCCAGACCCAAACCCACTCCGCCCGACCCAAACCTACTCCGCCAGACCCCAACCCACTGCGCCAGACCCGAACCTACTCCGCCAGACCCGAACCCACTCCGCCAGACCCGAACGAACTCCGCCAGACCCGAACCCACTCCGCCAGACCCCAACCCACTCCGCCGAACCCCAACCCACTCCGCCAGACCCCAACCCACTCCACCAGACCCCAAACCCACTCCGCCAGACCCGAACCCACTCCTCCAAACCCGAACCCACTCCTCCAGACCCAAACCCTACCCGCCAGATCCGAACCCACTCCGCCAGACCCGAACCCACTCCGCCAGACCCAAACCCACTCCGCCAGACCCAAACCTACTCCGCCAGACCCCAACCCACTGCGCCAGACCCGAACCAACTCCGCCAGACCTGAACCCACTCCGCCAGACCCGAACCAACTCCGCCAGACCCGAACCCACTCCGCCAGACCCCAACCCACTCCGCCGAACCCCAACCCACTCCGCCAGACCCCAACCCACTCCACCAGACCCCAAACCCACTCCGCCAGACCCGAACCCACTCCTCCAGACCCGAACCCACTCCACCAGACCCGAACCCAATCCGCCAGACCCGAACCCACTCCGCCAGACCCAAAGCCACTCCGCCAGACGCAAACCCAGTCCGCGAGGCCCATACCAACTCCGCCAGACCCAAACCCACTCCGCCAGACCCAAACCAACTCCGCCAGACCCGAACCAACTCCGCCAGACCACAACCCACTCCGCCAGACCCGAACCCACACCGACAGACCCGAACCCAGTCCGCCAGACCCGAACCCAATCCTCCAGGCCCCACCCCTACCCGCCAGGTCCGAACCCACTCCGCCAGACCCGAACCCACTCCGCCAGATCCGAACCCACTCCGCCAGACCCGAACCCAATCCTCCAGGCCCCAACCCTACCCGCCAGGTCCGAACCCACTCCACCAGACCCGAACCCACTCCGCCAGATCCGAACCCTCTCCTCCAGACCCAAACCCACTCCGCCAGACCCCAACCCACTCCGCCAGACCCGAACCCACTCCGCCAGACCCGAAGCAACTCCGCCAGACCCGAACCCACTCCGGCATACCCAAATCCACTCCGCCAGACCCAAACCCACTCCGCCAGGCCCAAACCAACTCCGCCAGACCCAAACCCACTCCGCCAGACCCCAAACCCACTCCGCCAGACCCAAACCAACTCCGCCAGACCCAAACCCACTCCGTCAGGCCCCAAACCCACTCCGCCAGACCCAAACCCACTCCGCCAGATCCTAACCCAGTCCGCCAGACCCGAACCCAATCCTCCAGGCCCCAACCCTACCCGCCAGGTCCGAACACACTCCGCCAGACCCGAACCCACTCCGCCAGATCCGAACCCACTCCGCCAGACCCGAACCCAATCCTCCAGGCCCCAACCCTACCCGCCAGGTCCGAACCCACTCCACCAGACCCGAACCCACTCCGCCAGATCCGAACCCACTCCTCCAGACCCAAACCCACTCCGCCAGACCCCAACCCACTCCGCCAGACCCGAACCCACTCCGCCAGACCCGAAGCAGCTCCGCCAGACCCGAACCCACTCCGGCATACCCAAATCCACTCCGCCAGACCCAAACCCACTCCGCCAGGCCCAAACCAACTCCGCCAGACCCAAACCCACTCTGCCAGACCCCAACCCCACTCCGCCAGACCCAAACCAACTCCGCCAGACCCAAACCCACTCCGTCAGGCCCCAAACCCACTCCGCCAGACCCAAACCCACTCCGCCAGATCCTAACCCAGTCCGCCAGACCGAACCCAATCCTCCAGGCCCCAACCCTACCAGCCAGGTCCGAACCCACTCCGCCAGACCCGAACCCAACCCGCCAGATCCGAACCCACTCCGCCAGACCCGAACCCACTCCGCCAGACCCAAACCCACTCCGCCCGACCCAAACCTACTCCGCCAGACCCCAACCCACTGCGCCAGACCCGAACCTACTCCGCCAGACCCGAACCCACTCCGCCAGACCCGAACGAACTCCGCCAGACCCGAACCCACTCCGCCAGACCCCAACCCACTCCGCCGAACCCCAACCCACTCCGCCAGACCCCAACCCACTCCACCAGACCCCAAACCCACTCCGCCAGACCCGAACCCACTCCTCCAAACCCGAACCCACTCCTCCAGACCCAAACCCTACCCGCCAGATCCGAACCCACTCCGCCAGACCCGAACCCACTCCGCCAGACCCAAACCCACTCCGCCAGACCCAAACCTACTCCGCCAGACCCCAACCCACTGCGCCAGACCCGAACCAACTCCGCCAGACCTGAACCCACTCCGCCAGACCCGAACCAACTCCGCCAGACCCGAACCCACTCCGCCAGACCCCAACCCACTCCGCCGAACCCCAACCCACTCCGCCAGACCCCAACCCACTCCACCAGACCCCAAACCCACTCCGCCAGACCCGAACCCACTCCTCCAGACCCGAACCCACTCCACCAGACCCGAAACCAATCCGCCAGACCCGAACCCACTCCGCCAGACCCAAAGCCACTCCGCCAGACGCAAACCCAGTCCGCGAGGCCCATACCAACTCCGCCAGACCCAAACCCACTCCGCCAGACCCAAACCAACTCCGCCAGACCCGAACCAACTCCACCAGACCACAACCCACTCCGCCAGACCCGAACCCACACCGACAGACCCGAACCCAGTCCGCCAGACCCGAACCCAATCCTCCAGGCCCCAACCCTACCCGCCAGGTCCGAACCCACTCCGCCAGACCCGAACCCACTCCGCCAGATCCGAACCCACTCCGCCAGACCCGAACCCAATCCTCCAGGCCCCAACCCTACCCGCCAGGTCCGAACCCACTCCACCAGACCCGAACCCACTCCGCCAGATCCGAACCCTCTCCTCCAGACCCAAACCCACTCCGCCAGACCCCAACCCACTCCGCCAGACCCGAACCCACTCCGCCAGACCCGAAGCAACTCCGCCAGACCCGAACCCACTCCGGCATACCCAAATCCACTCCGCCAGACCCAAACCCACTCCGCCAGGCCCAAACCAACTCCGCCAGACCCAAACCCACTCCGCCAGACCCCAAACCCACTCCGCCAGACCCAAACCAACTCCGCCAGACCCAAACCCACTCCGTCAGGCCCCAAACCCACTCCGCCAGACCCAAACCCACTCCGCCAGATCCTAACCCAGTCCGCCAGACCCGAACCCAATCCTCCAGGCCCCAACCCTACCCGCCAGGTCCGAACACACTCCGCCAGACCCGAACCCACTCCGCCAGATCCGAACCCACTCCGCCAGACCCGAACCCAATCCTCCAGGCCCCAACCCTACCCGCCAGGTCCGAACCCACTCCACCAGACCCGAACCCACTCCGCCAGATCCGAACCCACTCCTCCAGACCCAAACCCACTCCGCCAGACCCCAACCCACTCCGCCAGACCCGAACCCACTCCGCCAGACCCGAAGCAGCTCCGCCAGACCCGAACCCACTCCGGCATACCCAAATCCACTCCGCCAGACCCAAACCCACTCCGCCAGGCCCAAACCAACTCCGCCAGACCCAAACCCACTCTGCCAGACCCCAACCCCACTCCGCCAGACCCAAACCAACTCCGCCAGACCCAAACCCACTCCGTCAGGCCCCAAACCCACTCCGCCAGACCCAAACCCACTCCGCCAGATCCTAACCCAGTCCGCCAGACCGAACCCAATCCTCCAGGCCCCAACCCTACCAGCCAGGTCCGAACCCACTCCGCCAGACCCGAACCCAACCCGCCAGATCCGAACCCACTCCGCCAGACCCGAACCCACTCCGCCAGACCCAAACCCACTCCGCCCGACCCAAACCTACTCCGCCAGACCCCAACCCACTGCGCCAGACCCGAACCTACTCCGCCAGACCCGAACCCACTCCGCCAGACCCGAACGAACTCCGCCAGACCCGAACCCACTCCGCCAGACCCCAACCCACTCCGCCGAACCCCAACCCACTCCGCCAGACCCCAACCCACTCCACCAGACCCCAAACCCACTCCGCCAGACCCGAACCCACTCCTCCAAACCCGAACCCACTCCTCCAGACCCAAACCCTACCCGCCAGATCCGAACCCACTCCGCCAGACCCGAACCCACTCCGCCAAACCCAAACCCACTCCGCCAGACCCAAACCTACTCCGCCAGACCCCAACCCACTGCGCCAGACCCGAACCAACTCCGCCAGACCTGAACCCACTCCGCCAGACCCGAACCAACTCCGCCAGACCCGAACCCACTCCGCCAGACCCCAACCCACTCCGCCGAACCCCAACCCACTCCGCCAGACCCCAACCCACTCCACCAGACCCCAAACCCACTCCGCCAGACCCGAACCCACTCCTCCAGACCCGAACCCACTCCACCAGACCCGAAACCAATCCGCCAGACCCGAACCCACTCCGCCAGACCCAAAGCCACTCCGCCAGACGCAAACCCAGTCCGCGAGGCCCATACCAACTCCGCCAGACCCAAACCCACTCCGCCAGACCCAAACCAACTCCGCCAGACCCGAACCAACTCCACCAGACCACAACCCACTCCGCCAGACCCGAACCCACACCGACAGACCCGAACCCAGTCCGCCAGACCCGAACCCAATCCTCCAGGCCCCAACCCTACCCGCCAGGTCCGAACCCACTCCGCCAGACCCGAACCCACTCCGCCAGATCCGAACCCACTCCGCCAGACCCGAACCCAATCCTCCAGGCCCCAACCCTACCCGCCAGGTCCGAACCCACTCCACCAGACCCGAACCCACTCCGCCAGATCCGAACCCTCTCCTCCAGACCCAAACCCACTCCGCCAGACCCCAACCCACTCCGCCAGACCCGAACCCACTCCGCCAGACCCGAAGCAACTCCGCCAGACCCGAACCCACTCCGGCATACCCAAATCCACTCCGCCAGACCCAAACCCACTCCGCCAGGCCCAAACCAACTCCGCCAGACCCAAACCCACTCCGCCAGACCCCAAACCCACTCCGCCAGACCCAAACCAACTCCGCCAGACCCAAACCCACTCCGTCAGGCCCCAAACCCACTCCGCCAGACCCAAACCCACTCCGCCAGATCCTAACCCAGTCCGCCAGACCCGAACCCAATCCTCCAGGCCCCAACCCTACCCGCCAGGTCCGAACACACTCCGCCAGACCCGAACCCACTCCGCCAGATCCGAACCCACTCCGCCAGACCCGAACCCAATCCTCCAGGCCCCAACCCTACCCGCCAGGTCCGAACCCACTCCACCAGACCCGAACCCACTCCGCCAGATCCGAACCCACTCCTCCAGACCCAAACCCACTCCGCCAGACCCCAACCCACTCCGCCAGACCCGAACCCACTCCGCCAGACCCGAAGCAGCTCCGCCAGACCCGAACCCACTCCGGCATACCCAAATCCACTCCGCCAGACCCAAACCCACTCCGCCAGGCCCAAACCAACTCCGCCAGACCCAAACCCACTCTGCCAGACCCCAACCCCACTCCGCCAGACCCAAACCAACTCCGCCAGACCCAAACCCACTCCGTCAGGCCCCAAACCCACTCCGCCAGACCCAAACCCACTCCGCCAGATCCTAACCCAGTCCGCCAGACCGAACCCAATCCTCCAGGCCCCAACCCTACCAGCCAGGTCCGAACCCACTCCGCCAGACCCGAACCCACTCCGCCAGATCCGAACCCACTCCGCCAGACCCGAACCCAATCCTCCAGGCCCCAACCCTACCCGCCAGGTCCGAACCCACTCCACCAGACCCGAACCCACTCCGCCAGATCCGAACCCACTCCTCCAGACCCAAACCCACTCCGCCAGACCCCAACCCACTCCGCCAGACCCGAACCCACTCCGCCAGACCCGAAGCAACTCCGCCAGACCCGAACCCACTCCGGCCTACCCAAATCCACTCCGCCAGACCCAAACCCACTCCGCCAGGCCCAAACCAACTCCGCCAGACCCAAACCCACTCTGCCAGACCCCAAACCCACTCCGCCAGACCCAAACCAACTCCGCCAGACCCAAACCCACTCCGTCAGGCCCCAAACCCACTCCGCCAGACCCAAACCCACTCCGCCAGATCCTAACCCACTCCGCCAGACCCGAACCCACTCCGCCAGACCCAAACCCACTCCGCAGACCCAAACTCATCCGCCAGACCCAAACCCACTCCGCCAGACCCGAACCCACTCCGCCAGACCGGAACCCACTCCGCCAGGCCCGAATCAACTCCGCCAGAACCGAACCCAATCCGCCAGACCCGAACCCACTCCGCCAGACCCCAACCCACTCCGCCAGTCCCGAACCCACTCCGCCAGAACCGAACCCACTCCGCCAAACCCGAACACACTCCGCCAGACCACAACCCACTCCGCCAGACCCGAACCCACACCGACAGACCTGAACCCACTCCGCCAGACCCAAACCCACTCCGCCAGACCCGAACCCACTCCGCCAGACCCGAACCCACTCCGCCAGACCCTAACCCAATCCGCCAGACCCGAACCCACTCCGCCAGACCCAAACCCACTCCGCCTGACCGAAACCCACTCCGCCAGGCCCAAGCCAACTCCGCCAGACCAAAACCCACTCCGCCAGACCCAAACCAACTCCGCCAGACCCAAACCCACTCCGCCAGACCCAAACCCACTCCGCCAGACCCAAACCCACTCCGCCAGACCCAAACCCACTCCGCCAGACCCAAACCAGCTCCGCCAGACCCAAACCCACTCCGCCAGACCCGAACCCACACCGACAGACCCTAACCCACTCCGCCGGACCCGAACCCACTCCTCCAGACCCAAACCCACTCCGCCAGACCCGAACCAACTCCGCCAGACCCAAACCCACTCCGCCAGACCCAAACCCACTCCGCCAGACCCAAACCCACTCCGCCAAGCCCAAACCAACTCCGCCAGACCCAAACCCCCTCCGCCAGACCCAAACCCACTCCGCCAGACCCAAACCCACTCCGCCAGAACCAAACCCACTCCGCCAGACCCGAACCAACTCCGCCAGACCACAACCCACTCCGCCAGACCCGAACCCAAACCAACAGACCCGAACCCACTTCGCCAGACCCGAACCCAATCCTCCAGGCCCCAACCCTACCCGCCAGGTCCGAACCCACTCCGCCAGACCCGAACCCACTCCGCCAGATCCGAACCCACTCCGCCAGACCCGAACCCAGTCGCCCAGACACGAACCCACTCCGCCAGACCCGAACCCACACCGACAGACCTGAACCCACTCCGCCAGACCCAAACACACTCCGCCAGACCCGAACCCACTCCGCCAGTCCCAAACCCACTCCGCCAGACCCAAACCCACTCCGCCAGAACCGAACCCACTCCGCCAGACCCGAACCAACTCCACCAGACCACAACCCACTCCGACAGACCCGAACCCACACCGACAGACCCGAACCCACTCCGCCAGACCCGAACCCACTCCGCCAGACCCGAACACTCTCCGCCAGATCCGAACCCACTCCGCCAGACCCGAACCCACTCCGCCAGACCCGAACCCACTCCGCCAGACCCTAACCCAATCCGCCAGACCCGAACCCACTCCGCCAGACCCGAACCCACTCCGCCAGACCGAAACCCACTCCGCCAGGCCCAAGCCAACTCCGCCAGACCCAAACCCACTCCGCCAGACCCAAACCAACTCCGCCAGACCCAAACCCACTCCGCCAGACCCAAACCCACTCCGCCAGACCCGAACCAGCTCCGCCAAACCCGAACCCACTCCGCCAGACCCGAACCCACACCGACAGACCCTAACCCACTCCGCCAGACTCGAACCCACTCCGCCAGACCCAAACCCACTCCGCCAGACCCGAACCAACTCCACCAGACCCAATCCCACTCCGCCAGACCAAAACCCACTCCGCCAGGCCCAACTCCGCCAGACCCAAACCCCCTCCGCCAGACCCAAACCCACTCCGCCAGACCCAAACCCACTCCGCCAGAACCGAACCCACTCCGCCAGACCCGAACCAACTCCGCCAGACCACAACCCACTCCGCCAGACCCGAACCCAAACCGACAGACCCGAACCCACTCCGCCAGACCCGAACCCACTCCTCCAGACCCAAACCCTACCCGCCAGATCCGAACCCACTCCGCCAGACCCGAACCCACTCCACCAGACCCGAACCCACTCCGCCAGACCCCAACCCACTCCGCCAGACCCCAACCCACTCCGCCAGACCCCAACCCACTCCGCCTGACCCGAACCCAAACCAACAGACCCGAACCCACTCCGCCAGACCCGAACCCAATCCTCCAGGCCCCAACCCTACCCGCCAGGTCCGAACCCACTCCGCCAGACCCGAACCCACTGCGCCAGATCCGAACCCACTCCGCCAGACCCGAACCCACTCGCCCAGACACGAACCCACTCCGCCAGACGCGAAGCAACTCCGCCAGACCCGAACCCACTGCGGCATACCCAAATCCACTCCGCCAGACCCAAACCCACTCCGCCAGACCCCAAACCCACTCCGCCAGACCCAAACCAACTCCGCCAGAACCAAACCCACTCCGTCAGGCCCCAAACCCACTCCGCCAGACCCAAACCCACTCCGCCAGATCCTAACCCAGTCCGCCAGACCCGAACCCAATCCTCCAGGCCCCAACCCTAACCGCCAGGTCCGAACCCACTCCGCCAGACCCGAACCCACTCCGCCAGATCCGAACCCACTCCGCCAGACCCGAACCCAATCCTCCAGGCCCCAACCCTACCCGCCAGGTCCGAACCCACTCCACCAGACCCGAACCCACTCCGCCAGATCCGAACCCACTCCTCCAGACCCAAACCCACTCCGCCAGACCCCAACCCACTCCGCCAGACCCGAACCCACTCCGCCAGACCCGAAGCAACTCCGCCAGACCCGAACCCACTCCGGCATACCCAAATCCACTCCGCCAGACCCAAACCCACTCCGCCAGGCCCAAACCAACTCCGCCAGACCCAAACCCACTCTGCCAGACCCCAAACCCACTCCGCCAGACCCAAACCAACTCCGCCAGACCCAAACCCACTCCGTCAGGCCCCAAACCCACTCCGCCAGACCCAAACCCACTCCGCCAGATCCTAACCCAGTCCGCCAGACCCGAACCCACTCCGCCAGACCCGAACCAACTCCGCCAGACCACAACCCACTCCGCCAGACCCGAACCCAAACCGACAGACCCGAACCCACTCCGCCAGACCCGAACCCACTCCTCCAGACCCGAACCCACTCGCCCAGACACGAACCCACTCCGCCAGACCCGAAGCAACTCCGCCAGACCCGAACCCACTGCGGCATACCCAAATCCACTCCGCCAGACCCAAACCCACTCCGCCAGGCCCAAACCAACTCCGCCAGACCCAAACCCACTCCGCCAGACCCCAAACCCACTCCGCCAGGCCCAAACTCATCCGCCAGACCCAAACCCACTCCGCCAGACCCAAACCCACTCCGTCAGACCCGAACCCACTCCGCCAGACAGGAACCCACTCCGCCAGACCCGAACCAACTCCGCCAGACCCGAACCCAATCCGCCAGACCCGAACCCACTCCGCCAGACCCCAACCCACTCCGCCAGTCCCGAACCCACTCCGCCAGAACCGAACCCACTCCGCCAAACCCGAACCCACTCCGCCAGACCACAACCCACTCCGCCAGACCCGAACCCACACCGACAGACCTGAACCCACTCCGCCAGACCCAAACACACTCCGCCAGACCCGAACCCACTCCGCCAGACCCGAACCCACTCCGCCAGACCCGAACCCACTCCGCCAGTCCCAAACCCACTCCGCCAGACCCAAACCCACTCCGCCAGAACCGAACCCACTCCGCCAGACCCGAACCAACTCCACCAGACCACAACCCACTCCGACAGACCCGAACCCACACCGACAGACCCGAACCCACTCCGCCAGACCCGAACCCACTCCGCCAGACCCGAACACTCTCCGCCAGATCCGAACCCACTCCGCCAGACCCGAACCCACTCCGCCAGACCCGAACCCACTCCGCCAGACCCTAACCCAATCCGCCAGACCCGAACCCACTCCGCCAGACCCGAACCCACTCCGCCAGACCGAAACCCACTCCGCCAGGCCCAAGCCAACTCCGCCAGACCCAAACCCACTCCGCCAGACCCAAACCAACTCCGCCAGACCCAAACCCACTCCGCCAGACCCAAACCCACTCCGCCAGACCCGAACCAGCTCCGCCAAACCCGAACCCACTCCGCCAGACCCGAACCAACTCCACCAGACCCAATCCCACTCCGCCAGACCAAAACCCACTCCGCCAGACCCAAACCCACTCCGCCAGGCCCAACTCCGCCAGACCCAAACCCCCTCCGCCAGACCCAAACCCACTCCGCCAGACCCAAACCCACTCCGCCAGAACCGAACCCACTCCGCCAGACCCGAACCAACTCCGCCAGACCACAACCCACTCCGACAGACCCGAACCCACTCCGCCAGACCCAAACCCACTCCGCCAGACCCAAACCCACTCCGCCAGAACCGAACCCACTCCGCCAGACCCGAACCAACTCCGCCAGACCACAACCCACACCGACAGACCTAAACCCACTCCGCCAGACCCAAACCCACTCCGCCAGACCCGAACCCACTCCGCCAGACCCGAACCCACTCCGCCAGACCCGAACCCACTCCGCCAGACCCGAACCCAAACCGACAAACCCGAACCCACTCCGCCAGACCCAAACCCACTCCTCCAGACCCAAACCCTACCCGCCAGATCCGAACCCACTCCGCCAGACCCGAACCCACTCCGCCAGACCCGAACCCACTCCGCCAGACCCCAACCCACTCCGCCAGACCCCAACCCACTCCGCCAGACACCAACCCATTCCGCCAGACCCCAACCCACTCCGCCAGACCCGAACCCACTCTGCCAGACCCCAACCCACTCCGCCAGACCCCAACCCACTCCGCCAGACCCAAACCCACTCCGCCAGACCCAAACCCACACCGCCAGGCCCAAACCCACTCCGCCAGACCCAAACCAACTCCGCCAGACCCAAACCCACTCCGTCAGGCCCCAAACCCACTCCGCCAGACCCAAACCCACTCCGCCAGACCCGAAACCAACTCCACCAGACCCGAACCCACTCCGCCCGACCCGAACCAACTCCGTCAGACCCGAACCCACTCCGCCAGACCCGAACCCACTCCGCCAGACACCAACCCACTCCGCCAGACCCAAACCCACTCTGCCAGTCCCAAACCCACTCCGCCAGAACCGAACCCACTCCGCCAGATCCGAACCCACTCCGCCAGACCCAAACCCACTCCGCCAGACCCAAACCCACTCCGCCAGACCCGAACCAACTCCGCCATACCCCAACCCACTCCGCCAGACCCAAACCCACTCCGCCAGACCCAAACCCACTCCGCCAGACCCCAACCCTCTCCGCCAGACCCCAACCCACTCCGCCTGACCCGAACCCACTCCGACAGACCCGAACCCACTCCGCCAGACCCCAACCCTCTCCGCCAGACCCCAACCCACTCCGCCAGACCCGAACCCACTCCGACAGACCCGAACCCACTCCGCCAGACCATAACCCACTCCGCCAGACCCAAACCCACTCCGCCAGACCCGAACCCACTCCGCCAGACCCGAACCCACTCCGCCAGACCCCAACCAACTCCGTCAGACCCCAACCCACTCCGCCAGACCCGAACCCACTCCGACAGACCCGAACCCACTCCGCCAGACCACAACCCACTCCGCCAGACCCCAACCCACTCCGCCAGACCCAAACCCACTCCGCCAGACCCAAACCCATACCGCCAGACCCAAACCCACTCCGCCAGACCCAAACCAACTCCGCCAGATCCAAACCCACTCCGTCAGGCCCCAAACCCACTCCGCCAGACCCAAACCCACTCCGCCAGACCCAAAACCAACTCCGCCAGACCCGAACCCACTCCGCCAGACCCGAACCAACGCCAGACCCGAACCCACTCCGCCAGACCCGAACCCACTCCGCCAGACCCCAACCCACTCCGCCAGACCCAAACCCACTCCGCCAGACCCAAACCCACACCGCCAGGCCCAAACCCACTCCGCCAGACCCAAACCAACTCCGCCAGACCCAAACCCACTCCGGCAGGCCCCAAACCCACTTCGCCAGACCCAAACCCACTCCGCCAGACCCGAAACCAACTCCACCAGACCCGAAACCCACTCCGCCCGACCCGAACCTACTCCGCCAGACCCGAACCCACTCCGCCAGACCCGAACCCACTCCGCCAGACCCCAACCCACTCCGCCAGACCCAAACCCACTCTGCCAGTCCCAAACCCACTCCGCCAGAACCGAACCCACTCCGCCAGATCCGAACCCACTCCGCCAGACCCAAACCCACTCCGCCAGACCCAAATCCACTCCGCCAGACCCGAACCAACTCCGCCATACCCCAACCCACTCCGCCAGACCCAAACCCACTCCGCCAGACCCAAACCCACTCGGCCAGACCCCCAAACCCACTCCGCCAGACCCAAACCCACTCCGCCAGACCCAAACCCACTCCGCCAGACCCCAACCCTCTCCGCCAGACCCCAACCCACTCCGCCTGACCCGAACCCACTCTGACAGACCCGAACCCACTCCGCCAGACCCCAACCCTCTCCGCCAGACCCCAACCCACTCCGCCAGACCCGAACCCACTCCGACAGACCCGAACCCACTCCGCCAGACCATAACCCACTCCGCCAGACCCGAACCCACTCCGCCAGACCCGAACCCACTCCGCCAGACCCGAACCCACTCCGCCAGACCCCAACCAACTCCGCCAGACCCCAACCCACTCCGCCAGACCCGAACCCACTCCGACAGACCCGAACCCACTCCGCCAGACCACAACCCACTCCGCCAGACCCAAACCCACTCCGCCAGACCCAAACCAACTCCGCCAGATCCAAACCCACTCCATCAGGCCCCAAACCCACTCCGCCAGACCCAAACCCACTCTGCCAGACCCGAAACCAACTCCACCAGACCCGAACCCACTCCGCCAGACCCGAACCAACTCCGCCAGACCCGAACCCACTCCGCCAGACCCGAACCCACTCCACCAGATCCGAACCCTTTCCGCCAGACCCCAACCCACTCCGCAAGATCCCAACCCACTCCGCCAGACCCCAACCCACTCCGCCAGACCCGAACCCACTCCGCCAGACCCAAACCCACTCCGCCAGACCCAAACCCTCTCCGCCAGACCCAAACCAACTCCGCCAGACCCAAACCCACTCCGCCAGACCCCAACCCACTCCGCCAGACCCCAACCCACTCCGCCAGACCACAACCCACTCCGCCAGACCCAAACCCACTCCGCCAGACCCAAACCCACTCCGCCAGACACGAAACCAACTCCACCAGACCCGAACCCACTCCGCCAGACCCAAACCAACTCCGCCAGACCCGAACCCACTCCGCCAGACCCGAACCCACTCCGCCAGACCCCAACCCACTCCGCCAGACACAAACCCACTCCGCCAGACCCAAACCCACTCCGCCAGAACCGAACCCACTCCGCCAAACCCGAACCCACTCCGCCAGACCCCAACCCACTCCGCCAGACCCAAACCCACTCCGCCAGACCCGAACCAACTCCGCCAGACCCAAACCCACTCCGCCAGACCCAAACCCACTCCGCCAGACCCAAACCCATTCGGCCAAACCCAAACCCACTCCGCCAGACCCGAACCCACTCCGCCAGTCCCGAACCCACTCCGCCAGACCCGAACCAACTCCGCCAGACCCGAACCCACTCCGCCAGACCCGAACCCACTCCGCCAGACCACAACCCACTCCGCCAGACCCAAACCCACTCCGCCAGACCCCAACCCTCTCCGCCAGACCCAATCCCACTCCGCCAGACCCAAACCCACACCGCCAGACCCAAACTCACTCCGCCAGACCCCAACCCACTCCGCCAGACCCAAACCCACTCCGCCAGACCCAAACCCACTCCGCCAGACCCCAACCCACTCCGCCAGACCCCAACCCACTCCGCCAGACCCCAACCCACTCCGCCAGACCCCAACCCACTCCGCCAGACCCCAACCCACTCCGCCAGACCCCAACCCACTCCGCCAGACCCCAACCCACCCCGCCAGACCCCAACCCACTCCTCCAGACCCCAACCCACTCCGCCAGACCCAAACCCACACCGCCAGACCCAAATCCACTCCGCCAGACACAAACCCACTCCGCCAGACCCCAACCCACTGCGCCAGACCTGAACCAACTCCACCAGACCCGAACCCACTCCGCCAGACCCGAGCCAACTCTGCCAGAGCCGAACCCACTCCGCCAGACCCCAACCCACTCCGCCAGAGCCCAACCCACTCCGCCAGACCCCAACCCACTCCGCAATATCCCAACCCCCTCCGCCAGACCCCAACCCACTCCGCCAGACCCGAACCCACTCCGCCAGACCCAAACCCACTCCGCCAGACCCAAACCCTCTCCGCCAGACCCGAACCCACTCCGCCAGATCCGAACCCACTCCGCCAGACCCGAACCCACTCCGCAAGATCCAAATCCACTCCGCCAGACCCCAACCCACTCTGCCAGACCCGAACCCACTCCGCCAAACCCGAACCCACTCCGCCAGACCACAACCCACTCCGCCAGACCCGAACCCACACCGACAGACCCAAACCCACTCCGACAGACCCACACCCACTCCGCCAGACCCGAACCCACTCCGCCAGCCCCGAGCCAACTCCGCCAGACCCGAACCCACTCCGCCAGACCCCAACCCATTCCGCCAGACCCCAACCCACTCCGCCAGACCCCAACCCACTCCGCCAGACCCCAACCCACTCCGCCAGACCCCAACCCACTCTGACAGACCCGAACCCACTCCGCTAGACCATAACCCACTCCGCCAGACCCGAACCCACTCCGCCAGACCCGAACCCACTCCGCCAGACCCTAACCCACTCCGCCAGACCCAAACCCACTCCGCCAGACCCCAACCCACTCCGCCAGACCCCAACCCACTCGGTCAGACCCCAACCCACTCCGCCAGACCCGAACCCACTCCGCCAGACCCCAACCCACGCCGCCAGAACCAAACCAACTCCACCAGACCCAAACCCCCTCCGCCAGACCCAAACCCACTCCGCGAGACCCAAACCCACTCCGCCAGACCCGAACCCACTCCGCCAGATCCGAACCCACTCCGCCAGACCCCAACCCACTCCGCAAGATCCCAACCCACTCCGCCAGACCCCAACCCACTCCGCCAGACCCGAACCCACTCCGCCAGACCCAAACCCACTCCGCCAGACCCAAACCCTTTCCGCCAGACCCAAACCAACTCCGCCAGACGCAAACCCCCTCCGCCAGACCCAAACCCACTCCGCGAGACCCAAACCCACTCCGCCAGACCCGAACCCACTCCGCCAGATCCGAACCCACTCCGCCAGACCCGAACCCACTCCGCCAGACCCGAACCCACTCCGCCAGACCCCAACCCACTCCACCAGACCCCAACCCACTCCGCCAGACCCCAACCCACTCCGCCAGACCCGAACCCACTCCGCCAGACCACAACCCACTCCGCCAGACCCAAACCCACTCCGCCAGACCCAAACCCACTCCGCCAGACCCAAACCCATACCGCCAGACCCAAACCCACTCCGCCAGACCCTAACCAACTCTGCCAGATCGAAACCCACTCCGTCAGGCCCCAAACCCACACCGCCAAACCCAAACCCACTCCGCCAGACCCAAACCCACTCCGCCAGACCCCAACCCACTGCGCCAGAGCCGAACCAACTCCACCAGACCCGAACCCACTCCGCCAGACCCGAGCCAACTCTGCCAGACCCGAACCCACTCCGCCAGACCCCAACCCACTCCGCCAGACCCCAACCCACTCCGCTAGATGCCAACCCACTCCGCCAGACCCCAACCCACTCCGCCAGACCCGAACCCACTCCGACAGACCCGAACCCACTCCGCTAGAACATAACCCACTCCGCCAGACCCGAACCCACTCCGCCAGACCCGAGCCAACTCTGCCAGACCCCAACCCACTCCGCCAGACCCCAACCCACTCCGCCAGACCCCAACCCACTCCGCCAGACCCCAACCCACTCCGCCAGACCCCAACCCACTCCGCCAGACCCGAACCCACTCCGACAGACCCGAACCCACTCCGCTAGACCATAACCCACTCCGCCAGACCCGAACCCACTCCGCCAGACCCGAACCCACTCCGCCAGACCCAAACCTACTCCGCCAGACCCGAACCCACTCCGCCAGACCCCAACCCACTCCGCCAGACCCCAACCCACTCCGCCAGACCCCAACCCACTCCACCAGACCCGAACCCACTCCGCCAGACCCCAACCCACTCCGCCAGACCCAAACCAACTCCACCAGACCCAAACCCCCTCCGCCAGACCCAAACCCACTCCGCGAGACCCAAACCCACTCCGCCAGACCCGAACCCACTCCGCCAGATCCGAACCCACTCCGCCAGACCCCAACCCACTCCGCAAGATCCCAACCCACTCCGCCAGACCCCAACCCACTCCGCCAGACCCGAACCCACTCCGCCAGACCCGAACCCACTCCGCCAGACCCAAACCCTCTCCGCCAGACCCAAACCAACTCCGCCAGACCCAAACCCCCTCCGCCAGACCCAAACCCACTCCGCGAGACCCAAACCCACTCCGCCAGACCCAAACCCACTCCGCCAGATCCGAACCCACTCCGCCAGACCCGAACCCACTCCGCCAGACACAAACCCACTCCGCCAGACCCCAACCCACTGTGCCAGACCCGAACCCACTCCGCCAAACCTGAACCCACTCCGCCAGACCACAACCCACTCCGCCAGACCCAAACCCACTCCGCCAGACCCCAACCCACTCCGCCAGACCCCAACCCACTCGGTCAGACCCCAACCCACTCCGCCAGACCCGAACCCACTCCGCCAGACCCCAACCCACGCCGCCAGAACCAAACCAACTCCACCAGACCCAAACCCCCTCCGCCAGACCCAAACCCACTCCGCGAGACCCAAACCCACTCCGCCAGACCCGAACCCACTCCGCCAGATCCGAACCCACTCCGCCAGACCCCAACCCACTCCGCAAGATCCCAACCCACTCCGCCAGACCCCAACCCACTCCGCCAGACCCGAACCCACTCCGCCAGACCCAAACCCACTCCGCCAGACCCAAACCCTTTCCGCCAGACCCAAACCAACTCCGCCAGACGCAAACCCCCTCCGCCAGACCCAAACCCACTCCGCGAGACCCAAACCCACTCCGCCAGACCCGAACCCACTCCGCCAGATCCGAACCCACTCCGCCAGACCCGAACCCACTCCGCCAGACCCGAACCCACTCCGCCAGACCCCAACCCACTCCACCAGACCCCAACCCACTCCGCCAGACCCCAACCCACTCCGCCAGACCCGAACCCACTCCGCCAGACCACAACCCACTCCGCCAGACCCAAACCCACTCCGCCAGACCCAAACCCACTCCGCCAGACCCAAACCCATACCGCCAGACCCAAACCCACTCCGCCAGACCCTAACCAACTCTGCCAGATCGAAACCCACTCCGTCAGGCCCCAAACCCACACCGCCAAACCCAAACCCACTCCGCCAGACCCAAACCCACTCCGCCAGACCCCAACCCACTGCGCCAGAGCCGAACCAACTCCACCAGACCCGAACCCACTCCGCCAGACCCGAGCCAACTCTGCCAGACCCGAACCCACTCCGCCAGACCCCAACCCACTCCGCCAGACCCCAACCCACTCCGCTAGACGCCAACCCACTCCGCCAGACCCCAACCCACTCCGCCAGACCCGAACCCACTCTGACAGACCCGAACCCACTCCGCTAGAACATAACCCACTCCGCCAGACCCGAACCCACTCCGCCAGACCCGAGCCAACTCTGCCAGACCCCAACCCACTCCGCCAGACCCCAACCCACTCCGCCAGACCCCAACCCACTCCGCCAGACCCCAACCCACTCCGCCAGACCCCAACCCACTCCGCCAGACCCGAACCCACTCCGACAGACCCGAACCCACTCCGCTAGACCATAACCCACTCCGCCAGACCCGAACCCACTTCGCCAGACCCGAACCCACTCCGCCAGACCCAAACCTACTCCGCCAGACCCGAACCCACTCCGCCAGACCCCAACCCACTCCGCCAGACCCCAACCCACTCCGCCAGACCCCAACCCACTCCACCAGACCCGAACCCACTCCGCCAGACCCCAACCCACTCCGCCAGACCCAAACCAACTCCACCAGACCCAAACCCACTCCGCCAGACCCGAACCCACTCCGCCAGACCCAAACCCACTCCGCCAGACCCAAACCCACTCCGCGAGACCCAAACCCACTCCGCCAGACCCGAACCCACTCCGCCAGATCCGAACCCACTCCGCCAGACCCCAACCCACTCCGCAAGATCCCAACCCACTCCGCCAGACCCCAACCCACTCCGCCAGACCCGAACCCACTCCGCCAGACCCGAACCCACTCCGCCAGACCCAAACCCTCTCCGCCAGACCCAAACCAACTCCGCCAGACCCAAACCCCCTCCGCCAGACCCAAACCCACTCCGCGAGACCCAAACCCACTCCGCCAGACCCAAACCCACTCCGCCAGATCCGATCCCACTCCGCCAGACCCGAACCCACTCCGCCAGACACAAACCCACTCCGCCAGACCCCAACCCACTGCGCCAGACCCGAACCAACTCCACCAGACCCGAACCCACTCCGCCAGACCCGAGCCAACTCTGCCAGACCCGAACCCACTCCGCCAGACCCCAACCCACTCCGCCAGACCCCAACCCACTCCGCCAGACCCCAACCCACTCCGCAAGATCCCAACCCACTCCGCCAGACCCCAACCCACTCCGCCAGACCCGAACCCACTCCGCCAGACCCAAACCCACTCCGCCAGACCCAAACCCTTTCCGCCAGACCCAAACCAACTCCGCCAGACGCAAACCCCCTCCGCCAGACCCAAACCCACTCCGCGAGACCCAAACCCACTCCGCCAGACCCGAACCCACTCCGCCAGATCCGAACCCACTCCGCCAGACCCGAACCCACTCCGCCAGACCCGAACCCACTCCGCCAGACCCCAACCCACTCCACCAGACCCCAACCCACTCCGCCAGACCCCAACCCACTCCGCCAGACCCGAACCCACTCCGCCAGACCACAACCCACTCCGCCAGACCCAAACCCACTCCGCCAGACCCAAACCCACTCCGCCAGACCCAAACCCATACCGCCAGACCCAAACCCACTCCGCCAGACCCTAACCAACTCTGCCAGATCGAAACCCACTCCGTCAGGCCCCAAACCCACACCGCCAAACCCAAACCCACTCCGCCAGACCCAAACCCACTCCGCCAGACCCCAACCCACTGCGCCAGAGCCGAACCAACTCCACCAGACCCGAACCCACTCCGCCAGACCCGAGCCAACTCTGCCAGACCCGAACCCACTCCGCCAGACCCCAACCCACTCCGCCAGACCCCAACCCACTCCGCTAGACGCCAACCCACTCCGCCAGACCCCAACCCACTCCGCCAGACCCGAACCCACTCTGACAGACCCGAACCCACTCCGCTAGAACATAACCCACTCCGCCAGACCCGAACCCACTCCGCCAGACCCGAGCCAACTCTGCCAGACCCCAACCCACTCCGCCAGACCCCAACCCACTCCGCCAGACCCCAACCCACTCCGCCAGACCCCAACCCACTCCGCCAGACCCCAACCCACTCCGCCAGACCCGAACCCACTCCGACAGACCCGAACCCACTCCGCTAGACCATAACCCACTCCGCCAGACCCGAACCCACTTCGCCAGACCCGAACCCACTCCGCCAGACCCAAACCTACTCCGCCAGACCCGAACCCACTCCGCCAGACCCCAACCCACTCCGCCAGACCCCAACCCACTCCGCCAGACCCCAACCCACTCCACCAGACCCGAACCCACTCCGCCAGACCCCAACCCACTCCGCCAGACCCAAACCAACTCCACCAGACCCAAACCCACTCCGCCAGACCCGAACCCACTCCGCCAGACCCAAACCCACTCCGCCAGACCCAAACCCACTCCGCGAGACCCAAACCCACTCCGCCAGACCCGAACCCACTCCGCCAGATCCGAACCCACTCCGCCAGACCCCAACCCACTCCGCAAGATCCCAACCCACTCCGCCAGACCCCAACCCACTCCGCCAGACCCGAACCCACTCCGCCAGACCCGAACCCACTCCGCCAGACCCAAACCCTCTCCGCCAGACCCAAACCAACTCCGCCAGACCCAAACCCCCTCCGCCAGACCCAAACCCACTCCGCGAGACCCAAACCCACTCCGCCAGACCCAAACCCACTCCGCCAGATCCGATCCCACTCCGCCAGACCCGAACCCACTCCGCCAGACACAAACCCACTCCGCCAGACCCCAACCCACTGCGCCAGACCCGAACCAACTCCACCAGACCCGAACCCACTCCGCCAGACCCGAGCCAACTCTGCCAGACCCGAACCCACTCCGCCAGACCCCAACCCACTCCGCCAGACCCCAACCCACTCCGCCAGACCCCAACCCACTCCGCAATATCCCAACCCCCTCCGCCAGACCCCAACACACTCCGCCAGACCCGAACCCACTCCGCCAGACCCAAACCCACTCCGCCAGACCCAAACCCTCTCCGCCAGACCCGAACCCACTCCGCCAGATCCGAACCCACTCCGCCATACCCGAACCCACTCCGCCAGATCCGAACCCACTCCGCCATACCCGAACCCACTCCGCAAGATCCAAATCCACTCCGCCAGACCCCAACCCACTCTGCCAGACCCGAACCCACTCCGCCAAACCTGAACCCACTCCGCCAGACCACAACCCACTCCGCCAGACCCGAACCCACACCGACAGACCCAAACCCACTCCGCCAGACCCACACCCACTCCGCCAGACCCGAACCCACTCCGCGAGACCCGAGCCAACTCCGCCAGACCCGAACCCACTCCGCCAGACCCCAACCCACTCCGCCAGACCCCAACCCACTCCGCCAGACCCCAACCCACTCCGCCAGACCCCAACCCACTCCGCCAGACCCCAACCCACTCCGACAGACCCGAACCCACTCCGCTCGACCATAACCCACTCCGCCAGACCCGAACCCACTCCGCCAGACCCGAACCCACTCCGCCAGACCCTAACCCACTCCGCCAGACCCAAACCCACTCCGCAGACCCCAACCCACTCCGCCAGACCCCAACCCACTCCGCCAGACCCCAACCCACTCCGCCAGACCCGAACCCACTCCGCCAGACCCCAACCCACGCCGCCAGAACCTAACAAACTCCACCAGACCCAAACCCCCTCCGCCAGACCCAAACCCAATCCGCGAGACCCAAACCCACTCCGCCAGACCCGAACCCACTCCGCCAGATCCGAACCCACTCCGCCAGACCCAAACCCACTCCGCAAGATCCCAACCCACTCCGCCAGACCCCAACCCACTCCGCAAGATCCCAACCCACTCCGCCAGACCCCAACCCACTCCGCCAGACCCGAACCCACTCCGCCAGACCCAAACCCACTCCGCCAGACCCAAACCCTCTCCGCCAGACCCAAACCAACTCCGCCAGACGCAAACCCCCTCCGCCAGACCCAAACCCACTCCGCGAGACCCAAACCCACTCCGCCAGACCCGAACCCACTCCGCCAGATCCGAACCCACTCCGCCAGACCCGAACCCACTCCGCCAGACCCGAACCCACTCCGCCAGACACCAACCCACTCCGCCAGACCCCAACCCACTCCGCCAGACCCCAACCCACTCCGCCAGACCCGAACCCACTCCGCCAGACCACAACCCACTCCGCCAGACCCAAACCCACTCTGCCAGACCCAAACCCACTCCGCCAGACCCAAACCCATACCGCCAGACCCAAACCCACTCCGCCAGACCCAAACCAACTCTGCCGGATCGAAACCCACTCCGTCAGGCCCCAAACCCACACCGCCAGACCCAAACCCACTCCGCCAGACCCAAACCCACTCCGCCAGACCCCAACCCACTGCGCCAGAGCCGAACCAACTCCACCAGACCCGAACCCACTCCGCCAGACCCGAGCCAACTCTGCCAGACCCGAACCCACTCCGCCAGACCCCAACCCAATCCGCCAGACCCCAACCCACTCCGCTAGACACCAACCCACTCCGCCAGACCCGAACCCACTCCGCCAGACCCGAACCCACTCCGACAGACCCGAACCCACTCCGCTAGAACATAACCCACTCCGCCAGACCCGAACCCACTCCGCCAGACCCGAGCCAACTCTGCCAGACCCCAACCCACTCCGCCAGACCCCAACCCACTCCGCCAGACCCCAACCCACTCCGCCAGACCCCAACCCACTCCGCCAGACCCCAACCCACTCCGCCAGACCCGAACCCACTCCAACAGACCCGAACCCACTCCGCTAGACCATAACCCACTCCGCCAGACCCGAACCCACTCCGCCAGACCCGAACCCACTCCGCCAGACCCAAACCCACTCCGCTAGACCCGAACCCACTCCGCCAGACCCCAACCCACTCCGCCAGACCCCAACCCACTCCGCCAGACCCCAACCCACTCCGCCAGACCCGAACCCACTCCGCCAGACCCCAACCCACTCCGCCAGACCCAAACCAACTCCACCAGACCCAAACCCCCTCCGCCAGACCCAAACCCACTCCGCGAGACCCAAACCCACTCCGCCAGACCCGAACCCACTCCGCCAGATCCGAACCCACTCCGCCAGACCCCAACCCACTCCGCAAGATCCCAACCCACTCCGCCAGACCCCAACCCACTCCGCCAGACCCGAACCCACTCCGCCAGACCCGAACCCACTCCGCCAGACCCAAACCCTCTCTGCCAGACCCAAACCAACTCCGCCAGACCCAAACCCCCTCCGCCAGACCCAAACCCACTCCGCGAGACCCAAACCCACTCCGCCAGACCCAAACCCACTCCGCCAGATCCGAACCCACTCCGCCAGACCCGAACCCACTCCGCCAGACCCGAACCCACTCCGCCAGACCCCAACCCACTCCGCCAGACCCCAACCCACTCCGCCCGACCCCAACCCACTCCGCCAGACCCGAACCCACTCCGCCAGACCACAACCCACTCCGCCAGACCCAAACCCACTCCGCCAGACCCAAACCCACTCCGCCAGACCCAAACCCATACCGCCAGACCCAAACCCACTCCGCCAGACCCTAACCAACTCTGCCAGATCGAAACCCACTCCGTCAGGCCCCAAACCCACACCGCCAGACCCAAACCCACTCCGCCAGACCCAAACCCACTCCGCCAGACCCCAACCCACTGCGCCAGAGCCGAACCAACTCCACCAGACCCGAACCCACTCCGCCAGAACCGAGCCAACTCTGCCAGACCCGAACCCACTCCGCCAGACCCCAACCCACTCCGCCAGACCCCAACCCACTCCGCCAGACCCCAACCCACTCCGCCAGACCCCAACCCAATCCGCCAGACCCGAACCCACTCCGACAGACCCGAACCCACTCCGCTAGAACATAACCCACTCCACCAGACCCGAACCCACTCCGCCAGACCCGAGCCAACTCTGCCAGACCCGAACCCACTCCGCCAGACCCCAACCCACTCCGCCAGACCCCAACCCACTCCGCCAGACCCCAACCCACTCCGCCAGACCCCAACCCACTCCGCCAGACCCGAACCCACTCCGACAGACCTGAACCCTCTCCGCTAGACCATAACCCACTCCGCCAGACCCGAACCCACTCCGCCAGACCCGAACCCACTCCGCCAGACCCCAACCCACTCCGCCAGACCCGAACCCACTCCGCCAGACCCCAACCCACTCCGCCAGACCCCAAGCCACTCCGCCAGACCCGAACCCACTCCGCCAGACCCCAACCCACTCCGCCAGACCCAAACCAACTCCACCAGACCCAAACCCCCTCCGCCAGACCCAAACCCACTCCGCGAGACCCAAACCCACTCCGCCAGACACGAACCCACTCCGCCAGATCCGAACCCACTCCGCCAGACCCCAACCCACTCCGCAAGATCCCAACCCACTCCGCCAGACCCTAACCCACTCTGCCAGACCCGAACCCACTCCGCCAGACCCAAACCCACTCCGCCAGAGCCAAACCCTCTCCGCCAGACCCAAACCAACTCCGCCAGACCCAAACCCCCTCCGCCAGACCCAAACCCACTCCTCGAGACCCAAACCCACTCCGCCAGACCCGAACCCACTCCGCCAGATCCGAACCCACTCCGCCAGACCCGAACCCACTCCGCCAGACCCGAACCCACTCCGCCAGACCCCAACCCACTCCGCGAGACCCAAACCCACTCCGCCAGACCCGAACCCACTCCGCCAGATCCGAACCCACTCCGCCAGACCCCAACCCACTCCGCAAGATCCCAACCCACTCCGCCAGACCCCAACCCACTCCGCCAGACCCGAACCCACTCCGCCAGACCCAAACCCACTCCGCCAGACCCAAACCCTCTCCGCCAGACCCAAACCAACTCCGCCAGACCCAAACCCCCTCCGCCAGACCCAAACCCACTCCGCGAGACCCAAACCCACTCCGCCAGACCCGAACCCACTCCGCCAGATCCGAACCCACTCCGCCAGACCCGAACCCACTCCGCCAGACCCGAACCCACTCCGCCAGACCCCAACCCACTCCGCCAGACCCGAACCCACTCCGCCAGACCACAACCCACTCCGCCAGACCAAAACCCACTCCGCCAGACCCAAACCCATACCGCCAGACCCAAACCCACTCCGCCAGACCCAAACCAACTCTGCCAGATCCAAACCCACTCCGTCAGGCCCCAAACCCACACCGCCAGACCCAAACCCACTCCGCCAGACCCAAACCCACTCCGCCAGACCCCAACGCACTGCGCCAGAGCCGAACCAACTCCGCCAGACCCGAACCCACTCCGCCAGACCCGAGCCAACTCTGCCAGACCCGAACCCACTCCGCCAGACCCCAACCCACTCCGCCAGACCCCAACCCAATCCGCCAGACCCCAACCCACTCCGCCAGACCCCAACCCACTCCGCCAGACCCAAACCCACTCCGACAGACCCGAACCCACTCCGCTAGAACATAACCCACTCCGCCAGACCCGAACCCACTCCGCCAGACCCGAACCCACTCCGCCAGACCCCAACCCACTCCGCCAGACCCAAACCCACTCCGCCAGACCCCAACCCACTCCGCCAGACCCCAAGCCACTCCGCCAGACCCCAACCCACTCCGCCAGACCCGAACCCACTCCGCCAGACCCCAACCCACTCCGCCAGACCCAAACCAACTCCTCCAGACCCAAACCCCCTCCGCCAGACCCGAACCCACTCCGCGAGACCCGAACCCACTCCGCCAGACCCGAACCCACTCCGCCAGATCCGAACCCACTCCGCCAGACCCCAACCTACTCCGCAAGATCCCAACCCACTCCGCCAGACCCCAACCCACTCCGCCAGACGCGAACCCACTCCGCCAGACCCAAACCCACTCCGCCAGACCCAAACCCTCTCCGCCAGACCCAAACCAACTCCGCCAGACCCAAACCCCCTCCGCCAGACCCAAACCCACTCCGCGAGACCCAAACCCACTCCGCCAGACCCGAACCCACTCCGCCAGATCCGAACCCACTCCGCCAGACCCGAACCCACTCCGCAAGATCCAAATCCACTCCGCCAGACCCCAACCCACTCTGCCAGACCCGAACCCACTCCGCCAAACCCGATCCCACTCCGCCAGACCACAACCCACTCCGCCAGACCCGAACCCACTCCGCCAGACCCAAACCCACTCCGCCAGACCCGAAACCAACTCGACCAGACACGAACCCACTCCGCCAGACCCGAACCAACTCCGCCACACCGGAACCCACTCCGCCAGACCCGAACCCACTCCGCCAGACCCCAACCCACTCCGCCAGACCCAAACCCACTCCGCCAGTCCCAAACCCACTCCGCCAGAACCGAACCCACTCCGCAAGATCCAAATCCACTCCGCCAGACCCCAACCCACTCTGCCAGAACCGAACCCACTCCGCCAATCCCGAACCCGCTCCGCCAGACCCCGAACCCACTCCGCCAGACCCCAACCCACCCCGCCAGACCCCAACCCACTCCGCCAGACCCCAACCCACTCCGCCAGACCCCAACCCACTCTGCCAGACCCCAACCCACTCCGCCAGACCCCAACCCACTCCGCCAGACCCAAACCCACTCCGCCAGACCCAAACCCACACCGCCAGACCCAAACCCACTCCGCCAGACCCAAACCAACTCCGCCAGACCCAAACCCACTCCGTCAGGCCCCAAACCCACTCCGCCAGACCCAAACCCACTCCGCCAGACCCGAAACCAACTCCACCAGACCCGAACCCACTCCGCCAGACCCGAACCAACTCCGCCACACCGGAACCCACTCCGCCAGACCCGAACCCACTCCGCCAGACCCCAACCCACTCCGCCAGACCCAAACCCACTCCGCCAGTCCCAAACCCACTCCGCCAGAACCGAACCCACTCCGCAAGATCCAAATCCACTCCGCCAGACCCCAACCCACTCTGCCAGACCCGAACCCACTCCGCCAAACCCGAACCCACTCCGCCAGACCACAACCCACTCCGCCAGACCCGAACCCACACCGACAGACCCGAACCCACTCCGCCAGACCCACACCCACTCCGGCAGACCCGAACCCACTCCGCCACACCCGAACCCACTCCGCCAGACCCAAACCAACTCCGCCAGACCCAAACCCACTCCGCCAGACCCAAACCCACACCGCCAGACCCAAACCAACTCCGCCAGACCCAAACCAACTCCGCCAGACCCCAACTCACTCCGTCAGGTGCCAAACCCACTCCGCCAGACCCGAACCCACTCCGCCAGACCCAAACCCACTCCGCCAGACCCAAACCCACTCCGCCAGACCCGAACCAACTCCGCCAGACCCGAACCCACTCCGCCAGACCCAAACCCACTCCGCCAGACCCAAACCCACTCGGCCAAACCCAAACCCACTCCGCCAGACCCGAACCCACTCCGCCAGACCCGAACCCACTCCGCCAGACCCGAACCAACTCCGCCAGACCCGAACCCACTCCACCAGACCCAAACCCACTCCGTCAGGCCCCAACCCACTCCGCCAGACCCCAACCCACACCGCCAGACCCCAACCCACTCCGCCAGACCCGAACCCACTCCGCCAGACCACAACCCACTCCGCCAGACCCGAACCCACACCGACAGACCCGAACCCACTCCGCCAGACCCACACCCACTCCGCCACACCCGAACCCACTCCGCCAGACCCAAACCCACTCCGACAGACCCAAACCCACTCCGCCAGACCCAAACCCACTCCGCCAGACCCGAACCAACTCCACCAGACCCGAACCCACTCCGCCAGACCCGAACCAACTCCGCCAGACCCGAGCCCACTCCGCCAGATCCCAACCCACTCCACCAGACCCCAACCCACAACGCCAGACCCCAACCCACTCCGCCAGACCCCAACCCACTCCGCCAGACCCGAACCCACTCCGACAGACCCAAACCCACTCCGCCAGACCATAACCCACTCCGCCAGACCCCAACCCACTCCGCCAGACCCGAACCCACTCCGCCATACCCGAACCGACTCCGCCAGACCCCAACCCACTCCGCCAGACCCCAACCCACCCCGCCAGACCCCAACCCACTCCGCCAGACCCCAACCCACTCCGCCAGGCGGCAACCCACTCTGCCAGACCCCAACCCACACCGCCAGACCCCAACCCACTCCGCCAGACCCAAACCCACTCCGCCAGACCCAAACCCACACCGCCAGACCCAAACCCACTCCGCCAGACCCAAACCAACTCCGCCAGACCCAAACCCACTCCGTCAGGCCCCAAACCCACTCCGCCAGACCCAAACCCACTCCGCCAGACCCGAAACCAACTCCACCAGACCCGAACCCACTCCGCCAGACCCGAACCAACTCCGCCACACCGGAACCCACTCCGCCAGACCCGAACCCACTCCGCCAGACCCGAACCCACTCCGCCAGACCCCAACCCACTCCGCCAGACCCAAACCCACTCCGCCAGTCCCAAACCCACTCCGCCAGAACCGAACCCACTCCGCAAGATCCAAATCCACTCCGCCAGACCCCAACCCACTCTGCCAGACCCGAACCCACTCCGCCAAACCCGAACCCACTCCGCCAGACCACAACCCACTCCGCCAGACCCGAACCCACACCGACAGACCCGAACCCACTCCGCCAGACCCACACCCACTCCGGCAGACCCGAACCCACTCCGCCACACCCGAACCCACTCCGCCAGACCCCAACCCACTCCGCCAGACCCCAACCCACTCCGCCAGACCCCAACCCACTCCGCCAGACCCCAACCCACACCGCCAGACCCAAACCAACTCCGCCAGACCCAAACCCACTCCGCCAGACCCGAACCCACTCCGCCAGACCCAAACCCACTCCGCCAGACCCAAACCCACTCCGCCAGACCCGAACCAACTCCGCCAGACCCGAACCCACTCCGCCAGACCCAAACCCACTCCGCCAGACCCAAACCCACTCGGGCAAACCCAAACCCACTCCGCCAGACCCGAACCCACTCCGCCAGACCCGAACCCACTCCGCCAGACCCGAACCAACTCCGCCAGACCCAAACCCACTCCACCAGACCCAAACCCACTCCGCCAGGCCCCAAACCACTCCGCCAGACCCCAACCCACACCGCCAGACCCCAACCCACTCCGCCAGACCCAAACCCACTCCGCCAGACCGATACCCACACCGCCAGACCCAAACCCACTCCGCCAGACCCAAACCAACTCCGCCAGACCCCAACCCACTGCGCCAGACCCCAACCAACTCCGCCAGACCCGAACCCACTCCGCCAGACCCGAGCCAACTCCGCCAGACCCTAACCCACTCCGCCAGACCCCAACCCACTCCGCCAGACCCCAACCCACTCCGCCAGACACCAACTCACTCCGCCAGACCCCAACCCACTCCGCCAGACCCGAACCCACTCCGACAGACCCGAACCCACTCCGCTAGACCATAACCCACTCCGCCAGACCCGAACCCACTCCGCCAGACCCGAACCCACTCCGCCAGACCCAAACCCACTCCGCCAGACCCAAACCCACTCCGCCACACCCAAACCCCCTCCGCCAGACCCAAACCCACTCCGCGAGACCCAAACCCACTCCGCCAGACCCGAACCCACTCCGCCAGATCCGAACCCACTCCGCCAGACCCCAACCCACTCCGCAAGATCCCAACCCACTCCGCCAGACCCCAACCCACTCCGCCAGACCCGAACCTACTCCGCCAGACCCAAACCCACTCCGCCAGACCCAAACCCTCTCCGCCAGACCCAAACCAACTCCGCCAGACCCAAACCCCCTCCGCCAGACCCAAACCCACTCCGCGAGACCCAAACCCACTCCGCCAGACCCGAACCCACTCCGCCAGATCCGAACCCACTCCGCCAGACCCGAACCCACTCCGCAAGATCCAAATCCACTCCGCCAGACCCCAACCCACTCCGCCAGACCCGAACACACTCCGCCAAACCCGAACCCACTCCGCCAGACCACAACCCACTCCGCCAGACCCGAACCCACACCGACAGACCCGAACCCACTCCGCCAGACCCACACCCACTCCGCCACACCCGAACCCACTCCGCCACACCCGAACCCACTCCGCCAGACCCAAACCCACTCCGCCAGACCCCAACCCCCTCCGCCAGACCCAAACCCACTCCGCCAGACCCAAACCCACACCGCCAGACCCAAACCAACTCCGCCAGACCCAAACCAACTCCGCCAGACCCCAACTCACTCCGTCAGGTGCCAAACCCACTCCGCCAGACCCGAACCCACTCCGCCAGACCCAAACCCACTCCGCCAGACCCAAACCCACTCCGCCAGACCCGAACCAACTCCGCCAGACCCGAACCCACTCCGCCAGACCCCAACCCACTCCGCCAGACCCAAACCCACTCCGCCAGACCGAAACCCACACCGCCAGACCCAAACCCACTCCGCCAGACCCAAACCCACTCAGCCAGACCCCAACCCACTGCGCCAGACCCGAACCAACTCCGCCAGACCCGAACCCACTCCGCCAGACCCGAGCCAACTCCGCCAGACCCTAACCCACTCCGCCAGACCCCAACCCACTCCGCCAGACCCCAACCCACTCCGCCAGACACCAACCCACTCCGCCAGACCCCAACCCACTCCGCCAGACCCGAACCCACTCCGACAGACCCGAACCCACTCCGCCAGACCATAACCCACTCCGCCAGACCCGAACCCACTCCGCCAGACCCGAACCCACTCCGCCAGACCCAAACCCACTCCGCCAGACCGAAACCCACTCCGCCAGACCCCAACCCACTCCGCCAGACCCCAACCCACTCCGCCAGACCCCAACCCACTCCGCCAGACCCGAATCCACTCCGCCAGACCCCAACCCACTCCGCCAGACCCAAACCAACTCCGCCAGACCCAAACCCCCTCCGCCAGACCCAAACCCACTCCGCGAGACCCAAACCCACTCCGCCAGACCCGAACCCACTCCGCCAGATCCGAACCCACTCCGCCAGACCCCAACCCACTCCGCAAGATCCCAACCCACTCCGCCAGACCCCAACCCACTCCGCCAGACCCGAACCCACTCCGCCAGACCCAAACCCACTCCGCTAGACCCAAACCCACTGCGCCAGACCCCAACCAACTCCGCCAGACCCGAACCCACTCCGCCAGACCCGAGCCAACTCCGCCAGACCCTAACCCACTCCGCCAGACCCCAACCCACTCCGCCAGACCCCAACCCACTCCGCCAGACACCAACCCACTCCGCCAGACCCCAACCCACTCCGCCAGACCCGAACCCACTCCGACAGACCCGAACCCACTCCGCTAGACCATAACCCACTCCGCCAGACCCGAACCCACTCCGCCAGACCCGAACCCACTCCGCCAGACCCAAACCCACTCCGCCAGACCCAAACCCACTCCGCCACACCCAAACCCCCTCCGCCAGACCCAAACCCACTCCGCGAGACCCAAACCCACTCCGCCAGACCCGAACCCACTCCGCCAGATCCGAACCCACTCCGCCAGACCCCAACCCACTCCGCAAGATCCCAACCCACTCCGCCAGACCCCAACCCACTCCGCCAGACCCGAACCTACTCCGCCAGACCCAAACCCACTCCGCCAGACCCAAACCCTCTCCGCCAGACCAAAACCAAATCCGCCAGACCCAAACCCCCTCCGCCAGACCCAAACCCACTCCGCGAGACCCAAACCCACTCCGCCAGACCCGAACCTACTCCGCCAGATCCGAACCCACTCCGCCAGACCCGAACCCACTCCGCAAGATCCAAATCCACTCCGCCAGACCCCAACCCACTCTGCCAGACCCGAACACACTCCGCCAAACCCGAACCCACTCCGCCAGACCACAACCCACTCCGCCAGACCCGAACCCACACCGACAGACCCGAACCCACTCCGCCAGACCCACACCCACTCCGCCACACCCGAACCCACTCCGCCACACCCGAACCCACTCCGCCAGACCCAAACCCACTCCGCCAGACCCCAACCCCCTCCGCCAGACCCAAACCCACTCCGCCAGACCCAAACCCACACCGCCAGACCCAAACCAACTCCGCCAGACCCAAACCAACTCTGCCAGACCCCAACTCACTCCGTCAGGTGCCAAACCCACTCCGCCAGACCCGAACCCACTCCGCCAGACCCAAACCCACTCCGCCAGACCCAAACCCACTCCGCCAGACCCGAACCAACTCCGCCAGACCCGAACCCACTCCGCCAGACCCCAACCCACTCCGCCAGACCCAAACCCACTCCGCCAGACCGAAACCCACACCGCCAGACCCAAACCCACTCCGCCAGACCCAAACCCACTCCGCCAGACCCCAACCCACTGCGCCAGACCTGAACCAACTCCGCCAGACCCGAACCCACTCCGCCAGACCCGAGCCAACTCCGCCAGACCCTAACCCACTCCGCCAGACCCCAACCCACTCCGCCAGACCCCAACCCACTCCGCCAGACACCAACCCACTCCGCCAGACCCCAACCCACTCCGCCAGACCCGAACCCACTCCGACAGACCCGAACCCACTCCGCCAGACCCGAACCCACTCCGCCAGACCCGAACCCACTCCGCCAGACCCAAACCCACTCCGCCAGACCCAAACCCACTCCGCCAGACCGAAACCCACTCCGCCAGACCCCAATCCACTCCGCCAGACCCCAACCCACTCCGCCAGACCCCAACCCACTCCGCCAGACCCGAACCCACTCCGCCAAACCCCAACCCACTCCGCCAGACCCAAACCAACTCCGCCAGACCCAAACCCCCTCCGCCAGACCCAAACCCACTCCGCGAGACCCAAACCCACTCCGCCAGACCCGAACCCACTCCGCCAGATCCGAACCCACTCCGCCAGACCCCAACCCACTCCGCAAGATCCCAACCCACTCCGCCAGACCCCAACCCACTCCGCCAGACCCGAACCTACCCCGCCAGACCCAAACCCACTCCGCCAGACCCAAACCCTCTCCGCCAGACCCAAACCAACTCCGCCAGACCCAAACCCCCTCCGCCAGACCCAAACCCACTCCGCGAGACCCAAACCCACTCCGCCAGACCCGAACCCACTCCGCCAGATCCGAACCCACTCCGCCAGACCCGAACCCACTCCGCCAGACCCACACCCACTCCGCCAGACCCGAACCCACTCCGCCACACCCGAACCCACTCCGCCAGACCCAAACCCACTCCGCTAGACCCAAACCCACTCCGCCAGACCCCAACCCACTGCACCAGACCCGAACCAACTCCACCAGACCCGAACCCACTCCGCCAGACCCGAACCAACTCCGCCAGACCCGAACCCACTCCGCCAGACCCCAACCCACTCCGCCAGACCCCAACCCACTCCGCCAGACCCCAACCCACTCCGCCAGACCCCAACCCACTCCGCCAGACCCGAACCCACTCCGACAGACCCGAACCCACTCCGCCAGACCATAACCCACTCCGCCAGACCCGAACCCACTCCGCCAGACCCGAACCCACTCCGCCAGACCCCAACCCACTGCGCCAGACCTGAACCAACTCCGCCAGACCCGAACCCACTCCGCCAGACCCGAGCCAACTCCGCCAGACCCTAACCCACTCCGCCATACCCCAACCCACTCCGCCAGACCCCAACCCACTCCGCCAGACACCAACCCACTCCGCCAGACCCCAACCCACTCCGCCAGACCTGAACCCACTCCGCTAGACCATAACCCACTCCGCCAGACCCGAACCCACTCCGCCAGACCCAAACCCACTCCGCCAGACCAAAACCCACTCCGCCAGACCCCAACCCACTCCGCCAGACCCCAACCCACTCCGCCAGACCCCAACCCACTCCGCCAAACCCGAACCCACTCCGCCAGACCCCAACCCACTCCGCCAGACCCAAACCAACTCCACCAGACCCAAACCCCCTCCGCCAGACCCAAACCCACTCCGCGAGACCCAAACCCACTCCGCCAGACCCGAACCCACTCCGCCAGATCCGAACCCACTCCGCCAGACCCCAACCCACTCCGCAAGATCCCAACCCACTCCGCCAGACCCCAACCCACTCCGCCAGACCCGAACCTAGTCCGCCGGACCCAAACCCACTCCGCCAGACCCAAACCCTCTCCGCCAGACCCAAACCAACTCCGCCAGACCCAAACCCCCTCCGCCAGACCCAAACCCACTCCGCGAGACCCTAACCCACTCCGCCAGACCCGAACCCACTCCGCCAGATCCGAACCCACTCCGCCAGACCCGAACCCACTCCGCAAGATCCAAATCCACTCCGCCAGACCCCAACCCACTCTTCCAGACCCGAACCCACCCCGCCAAACCCGAACCCACTCCGCCAGACCACAACCCACTCCGCCAGACCCGAACCCACACCGACAGACCCGAACCCACTCCGCCAGACCCACACCCACTCCGCCAGACCCGAACCCACTCCGCCACACCCGAACCCAGTCCGCCAGACCCAAACCCACTCCGCCAGACCCAAACCCACTCCGCCAGACCCCAACCCACTGCACCAGACCCGAACCAACTCCACCAGACCCGAACCCACTCCGCCAGACCCGAACCAACTCCGCCAGACCCGAAACCACTCCGCCAGATCCCAACCCACTCCGCCAGACCCCAACCCACTCCGCCAGACCCCAACCCACTCCGCCAGACCCCAACCCACTCCGCCAGACCCGAACCCACTCCGACAGACCCGAACCCACTCCGCCAGACCATAACCCACTCCGCCAGACCCCAATCCACTCCGCCAGACCCGAACCCACTCCGCCAGACCCGAACCCACTCCGCAGACCCCAACCCACTCCGCCAGACCCCAACCCACCCCGCCAGACCCCAACCCACTCCGCCAGACCCCAACCCACTCTGCCAGACCCCAACCCACTCCGCCAGACCCCAACCCACTCCGCCAGACCCCAACCCACTCCGCCAGACCCAAACCCACTCCGCCAGACCCAAACCCGCACCACCAGACCCAAACCCACTCCGCCAGACCCAAACCAACTCCGCCAGACCCAAACCCACTCCGTCAGGCCCCAAACCCACTCCGCCAGAACCGAACCCACTCCGCAAGATCCAAATCCACTCCGCCACACCCCAACCCACTCCGCGAGACCCGAACCCACTCCGCCAAACCCGAACCCACTCCGCCAGACCACAACCCACTCCGCCAGACCCGAACCCTCACCGACAGACCCGAACCCACTCCGGCAGACCCACACCCACTCCGGCAGACCCGAACCCACTCCGCCACACCGGAACCCACTCCGCCAGACCCCAACCCACTCCGCCAGACCCCAACCCACTCCGCCAGACCCCAACCCACTCCGCCAGACCCCAACCCACTCCGCCAGACCCAAACCCACTCCGCCAGACCCAAACCCACACCGCCAGACCCAAATCAACTCCGCCAGACCCAAACCAACTCCGCCAGACCCCAACTCACTCCGTCAGGCGCCAAACCCCCTCCGCCAGACCCAAACCCACTCCGCGAGACCCAAACCCACTCCGCCAGACCCGAACCCACTCCGCCAGGTCCGAACCCACTCCGCCAGACCCCAACCCACCCCGCAAGATCCCAACCCACTCCGCCAGACCCCAACCCACTCCGCCAGACCCGAACCTACTCCGCCAGACCCAAACCCACTCCGCCAGACCCAAACCCTCTCAGCCAGACCCAAACCAACTCCGCCAGACCCAAACCCCCTCCGCCAGACCCAAACCCACTCCGCGAGACCCAAACCCACTCCGCCAGACCCGAACCCACTCCGCCAGATCCGAACCCACTCCGCCAGACCCGAACCCACTCCGCAAGATCCAAATCCACTCCGCCAGACTCCAACCCACTCTGCCAGACCCGAACCCACTCCGCCAAACCCGAACCCACTCCGCCAGACCACAACCCACTCCGCCAGACCCGAACCCAGACCGACAGACCCGAACCCACTCCGCCAGACCCACACCCACTCCGCCAGACCCGAACCCACTCCGCCACACCCGAACCCACTCCGCCAGACCCAAACCCACTCCGCTAGACCCAAACCCACTCCGCCAGACCCCAACCCACTGCACCAGACCCGAACCAACTCCACCAGACCCGAACCCACTCCGCCAGACCCGAACCAACGCCGCCAGACCCGAACCCACTCCGCCAGACCCCAACCCACTCCGCCAGACCCCAACCCACTCCGCCAGACCCCAACCCACTCCGCCAGACCCCAACCCACTCCGACAGACCCGAACCCACTCCGCCAGACCATAACCCACTCCGCCAGACCCCAACCCATTCCGCCAGACCCGAACCCACTCCGCCAGACCCGAACCCACTCCGCCAGACCCCAACCCACTCCGCCAGACCCCAACCCACCCCGCCAGACCCCAACCCACTCCGCCAGACCCCAACCCACTCCGCCAGACCCCAACCCACTCTGCCAGACCCCAACCCACTCCGCCAGACCCCAACCCACTCCGCCAGACCCCAACCCACTCCGCCAGACCCAAACCCACTCCGCCAGACCCAAACCCACACCGCCAGACCCAAACCCTCTCCGCCACACCCGAACCAACTCCGCCACACCCGGACCCACTCCGCCAAGCCCGAACCCACTCCGCCAGACCCCAACCCACTCCGCCAGACCCAAACCCACTCCGCCAGTCCCAAACCCACTGCGCCAGAACCGAACCCACTCCGCCAGACCCGAACCCACTCCGCCAGACCCCAACCCACTCCGCCAGACCCAAACCCATTCCGCCAGACCTGAACCAACTCCGCCAGACCCCAACCCACTCCGCCAGACCCAAACCCACTCCGCCAGACCCAAACCCACTCGGCCAGACCCAAACCCACTCCGCCAGACCCAAACCCACTCCGCCAGACCCAAACCCACTCCGCCAGACCCCAACCCACTCCGCCAGACCCCAACCCACTCCGCCAGACCCGAACCCACTCCGACAGACCCAAAACCACTCCGCCAGACCATAACCCACTCCGCCAGACCCGAACCCACTCCGCCAGACCCGAACCCACTCCGCCAGACCCGAACCCACTCCGCCAGACCCCAACCCACTCCGCCAGACCCCAACCCACTCCGCCAGACCCCAACCCACTCCGACAGACCCGAACCCACTCCGCCAGACCACAACCCACTCCGCCAGACCCCAACCCACTCCGCCAGACCCAAACCCACTCCGCCAGACCCAAACCCACTCCGCCAGACCCCAACCCACTCCGCCAGACCCAAACCCACTCCGCCAAACCCAAACCCACACCGCCAGTCCCAAACTCACTCCGCCAGACCCCAACCCACTCCGCCAGACCCAAACCCACTCCGCCAGACCCGAACCCACTCCGCCAGAACCCAACCCACTCCGCCAGACCCCAACCCACTCCGCCAGACCCCAACCCACTCCGCCAGACCCCAACCCACTCCGCCAGACCCGAACCCACTCCGCCAGACCACAACACACTCCGCCAGACCCCAACCCACTCCGCCAGACCCAAACCCACTCCGCCAGACCCAAACCCACTCCGCCAGAACCGAACCCACTCCGCCAAACCCAAACCCACTCCGCCAGACCCGAACCCACTCCGCCAGACCCAAACCCACTCCGCCAGACCCGAACCAACTCCGCCAGACCCTTACCCACTCCGCCAGACCCAAACCCACACCGCCAGACCCAAACTCACTCCGCCAGACCCCAACCCACTCCGCCAGACCCAAACCCACTCCGCCAGACCCAAACCCACTCCGCCAGACCCCAACCCACTCTGCCAGACCCCAACCCACTCCGCCAGACCCCAACCCACTCCGCCAGACCCAAACCCACTCCGCCAGACCCGAACCAACTCCGCCAGACCCAAACCCACTCCGCCAGACCCAAACCCACTCCGCCAGAGCCAAACCCACTCGGCCACACCCAAACCCACTCCGCTAGACCCGAACCCACTCCGCCAGACCCGAACCCACTCCGCCAGACCCGAACCAACTCCACCAGACCCGAACCCACACCGCCAGACCCGAACCCACTCCGCCAGACCCCAACCCACTCCGCCAGACCCCAACCCACACCGCCAGACCCCAACCCACTCCGCCAGACCCAAACCCACTCCGCCAGACCCAAACCCACACCGCCAGACCCAAACCCACTCCGCCAGACCCGAACCAACTCCGCCAGACCCCAACCCACTCCGCCAGACCCCAACCCACTGCACCAGACCCGAACCAACTCCACCAGACCCGAACCCACTCCGCCAGACCCGAACCAACTCCGCCAGACCCGAACCCACTCCGCCAGACCCCAACCCACTCCGCCAGACCCCAACCCACTCCGCCAGACCCCAACCCACTCCGCCAGACCCCAACCCACTCCGACAGACCCGAACCCACTCCGACAGACCCGAACCCACTCCGCCAGACCATAACCCACTCCGCCAGAACCCAACCCACTCCGCCAGACCCGAACCCACTCCGCCAGACGCGAACCCACTCCGCCAGACCCCAACCCACTCCGCCAGACCCCAACCCACCCCGCCAGACCCCAACCCACTCCGCCAGACCCCAACCCACTCCGCCAGACCCCAACCCACTCTGCCAGACCCCAACCCACTCCGCCAGACCCCAACCCACTCCGCCAGACCCAAACCCACTCCGCCAGACCCAAACCCACACCACCAGACCCAAACCCACTCCGCCACACCCGAACCAACTCCGCCACACCCGAACCCACTCCGCCAAGCCCGAACCCACTCCGCCAGACCCCAACCCACTCCGCCAGACCCAAACCCACTCCGCCAGTCCCAAACCCACTCCGCCAGAACCGAACCCACTCCGCCAGACCCGAACCCACTCCGCCAGACCCAAACCCACTCCGCCAGACCCAAACCCACTCCGCCAGACCCAAACCCACTCCGCCAGACCCAAACCCACACCGCCAGACCCAAACTCACTCCGCCAGACCCCAACCCACTCCGCCAGACCCAAACCCACTCCGCCAGACCCAAACCCACTCCGCCAGACCCCAACCCACTCTGCCAGACCCCAACCCACTCCGCCAGACCCCAACCCACTCCGCCAAACCCAAACCCACTCTGCCAGACCCGAACCAACTCTGCCAGACCCAAACCCACTCCGCCAGACCCAAACCCACTCCGCCAGAGCCAAACCCACTCGGCCACAACCAAACCCACTCCGCCAGACCCGAACCCACTCCGCCAGACCCGAACCCACTCCGCCAGACCCGAACCAACTCCACCAGACCCGAACCCACACCGCCAGACCCGAACCCACTCCGCCAGACCCCAACCCACTCCGCCAGACCCCAACCCACACCGCCAGACCCCAACCCACTCCGCCAGACCCCAACCCACACCGCCAGACCCAAACCCACACCGCCAGACCCAAACCCACTCCGCCAGACCCGAACCAACTCCGCCAGACCCTAACCCACTCCGCCAGACCCCAACCCACTGCACCAGACCCGAACCAACTCCACCAGACCCGAACCCACTCCGCCAGACCCGAACCAACTCCGCCAGACCCGAACCCACTCCGCCAGACCCCAACCCACTCCGCCAGACCCCAACCCACTCCGCCAGACCCCAACCCACTCCGACAGACCCCAACCCACTCCGACATACCCGAACCCACTCCGACAGACCCGAACCCACTCCGCCAGACCATAACCCACTCCGCCAGACCCCAACCCACTCCGCCAGACCCCAACCTGCTCCGCCAGACCCAAACCCACTCCGCCAAACCCAAACCCACACCGCCAGTCCCAAACTCACTCCGCCAGACCCCAACCCACTCCGCCAGACCCAAACCCACTCCGCCAGACCCGAACCCACTCCGCCTGACCCGAACCCACTCCGCCAGACCCCAACCCACTCCGCCAAACCCAAACCCACACCGCCAGTCCCAAACTCACTCCGCCAGACCCCAACCCACTCCGCCAGACCCAAACCCACTCCGCCAGACCCGAACCCACTCCGCCAGAACCCAACCCACTCCGCCAGACCCCAACCCACTCCGCCAGACCCCAACCCACTCCGCCAGACCCCAACCCACTCCGCCAGACCCGAACCCACTCCGCCAGACCACAACACACTCCGCCAGACCCCAACCCACTCCGCCAGACCCAAACCCACTCCGCCAGACCCAAACCCACTCCGCCAGAACCGAACCCACTCCGCCAAACCCAAACCCACTCCGCCAGACCCGAACCCACTCCGCCAGACCCAAACCCACTCCGCCAGACCCGAACCAACTCCGCCAGACCCTTACCCACTCCGCCAGACCCAAACCCACACCGCCAGACCCAAACTCACTCCGCCAGACCCCAACCCACTCCGCCAGACCCAAACCCACTCCGCCAGACCCAAACCCACTCCGCCAGACCCCAACCCACTCTGCCAGACCCCAACCCACTCCGCCAGACCCCAACCCACTCCGCCAGACCCAAACCCACTCCGCCAGACCCGAACCAACTCCGCCAGACCCAAACCCACTCCGCCAGACCCAAACCCACTCCGCCAGAGCCAAACCCACTCGGCCACACCCAAACCCACTCCGCTAGACCCGAACCCACTCCGCCAGACCCGAACCCACTCCGCCAGACCCGAACCAACTCCACCAGACCCGAACCCACACCGCCAGACCCGAACCCACTCCGCCAGACCCCAACCCACTCCGCCAGACCCCAACCCACACCGCCAGACCCCAACCCACTCCGCCAGACCCAAACCCACTCCGCCAGACCCAAACCCACACCGCCAGACCCAAACCCACTCCGCCAGACCCGAACCAACTCCGCCAGACCCCAACCCACTCCGCCAGACCCCAACCCACTGCACCAGACCCGAACCAACTCCACCAGACTCGAACCCACTCCGCCAGACCCGAACCAACTCCGCCAGACCCGAACCCACTCCGCCAGACCCCAACCCACTCCGCCAGACCCCAACCCACTCCGCCAGACCCCAACCCACTCCGCCAGACCCCAACCCACTCCGACAGACCCGAACCCACTCCGACAGACGCGAACCCACTCCGCCAGACCATAACCCACTCCGCCAGAACCCAACCCACTCCGCCAGACCCGAACCCACTCCGCCAGACGCGAACCCACTCCGCCAGACCCCAACCCACTCCGCCAGACCCCAACCCACCCCGCCAGACCCCAACCCACTCCGCCAGAACCCAACCCACTCCGCCAGACCCCAACCCACTCTGCCAGACCCCAACCCACTCCGCCAGACCCCAACCCACTCCGCCAGACCCAAACCCACTCCGCCAGACCCAAACCCACACCGCCAGACCCAAACCCACTCCGCCACACCCGAACCAACTCCGCCACACCCGAACCCACTCCGCCAAGCCCGAACCCACTCCGCCAGACCCCAACCCACTCCGCCAGACCCAAACCCACTCCGCCAGTCCCAAACCCACTCCGCCAGAACCGAACCCACTCCGCCAGACCCGAACCCACTCCGCCAGACCCAAACCCACTCCGCCAGACCCAAACCCACTCCGCCAGACCCAAACCCACTCCGCCAGACCCAAACCCACACCGCCAGACCCAAACTCACTCCGCCAGACCCCAACCCACTCCGCCAGACCCAAACCCACTCCGCCAGACCCAAACCCACTCCGCCAGACCCCAACCCACTCTGCCAGACCCCAACCCACTCCGCCAGACCCCAACCCACTCCGCCAAACCCAAACCCACTCTGCCAGACCCGAACCAACTCTGCCAGACCCAAACCCACTCCGCCAGACCCAAACCCACTCCGCCAGAGCCAAACCCACTCGGCCACAACCAAACCCACTCCGCCAGACCCGAACCCACTCCGCCAGACCCGAACCCACTCCGCCAGACCCGAACCAACTCCACCAGACCCGAACCCACACCGCCAGACCCGAACCCACTCCGCCAGACCCCAACCCACTCCGCCAGACCCCAACCCACACCGCCAGACCCCAACCCACTCCGCCAGACCCCAACCCACACCGCCAGACCCAAACCCACACCGCCAGACCCAAACCCACTCCGCCAGACCCGAACCAACTCCGCCAGACCCTAACCCACTCCGCCAGACCCCAACCCACTGCACCAGACCCGAACCAACTCCACCAGACCCGAACCCACTCCGCCAGACCCGAACCAACTCCGCCAGACCCGAACCCACTCTGCCAGACCCCAACCCACTCCGCCAGACCCCAACCCACTCCGCCAGACCCCAACCCACTCCGACAGACCCCAACCCACTCCGACATACCCGAACCCACTCCGACAGACCCGAACCCACTCCGCCAGACCATAACCCACTCCGCCAGACCCCAACCCACTCCGCCAGACCCCAACCTGCTCCGCCAGACCCAAACCCACTCCGCCAAACCCAAACCCACACCGCCAGTCCCAAACTCACTCCGCCAGACCCCAACCCACTCCGCCAGACCCAAACCCACTCCGCCAGACCCGAACCCACTCCGCCTGACCCGAACCCACTCCGCCAGACCCCAACCCACTCCGCCAGACCCCAACCCACTCCGCCAGACCCCAACCCACTCCGCCAGACCCGAACCCACTCCGCCAGACCACAACACACTCCGCCAGACCCCAACCCACTCCGCCAGACCCAAACCCACTCCGCCAGACCCAAACCCACTCCGCCAGAACCGAACCCACTCCGCCAAACCCGAACCCACTCCGCCAAACCCAAACCCACTCCGCCAGACCCGAACCCACTCCGCCAGACCCAAACCCACTCCGCCAGACCAGAACCAACTCCGCCAGACCCTTACCCACTCCGCCAGACCCGAACCCACTCCGCCAGACCACAACCCACTCCGCCAGACCCAAACCCACTCCGCCAGACCCCAACCCACTCCGCCAGACCCAAACCCACTCCGCCAGACCCAAACCCACACCGCCAGACCCAAACTCACTCCGCCAGACCTAACCCGCTCCGCCAGACCCGAACCCACTCCGCCAGACCCGAACCCACTCCGCCAGACCTAACCCGCTCCGCCAGACCCGAACCCACTCCGCCAGACCCGAACCCAATCCGCCAGACCCCAACCCACTCCGCCAGACCCCAACCCACTCCGACAGACTCGAACCCACTCCGCCAGTGCATAACCCACTCCGCCAGACCCGAACCCACTCCGCCAGACCCGAACCCACTCCGCCAGACCCAAACCCACTCCGCCAGAGCCAAACCCACTCCGACAGACCCGAACCCACTCCGCCAGACCATAACCCACTCCGCCAGACCCGAACCCACTCCGCCAGAACCGAACCCACTCCGCCAGACCCGAACCCACTCCGCCAGACCCCAACCCACTCCGCCAGACCCCAACCCACTCCGCCAGACCTGAACCCACTCCGACAGACCCCAACCCACTCCGCCAGACCACAACCCACTCCGCCAGACCCCAACCCACTCCGCCAGACCCAAACCCACTCCGCCAGACCCAAACCCATACCGCCAGACCCAAACCCACTCCGCCAGACTCAAACCAACTCCGCCAGATCCAAACCCACTCCGTCAGGCCCCAAACCCACTCCGCCAGACCCAAACCCACTCCGCCAGACCCGAAACCAACTCCACCAGACCCGAACCCACTCCGCCAGACCCGAACCAACTCCGCCAGACCCGAACCCACTCCGCCAGACCCGAACCCACTCCGCCAGACCCCAACCCACTCCGCCAGACCCAAACCCACTCCGCCAGACCCAAACCCACTCCGCCAGACCCAAACCCACTCCGCCAGACCCGAACCAACTCCGCCAGACCCGAACCCACTCCGCCAGACCCAAACCCACTCTGCCAGACCCAAACCCACTCGGCCAAACCCAAACCCACTCCGCCAGACCCGAACCCACTCCGCCAGACCCGAACCCACTCCGCCAGACCCGAACCAACTCCGCCAGACCCGAACCCACTCCGCCAGACCCGAACCCACTCCGCCAGACCACAACACACTCCGCCAGACCCAAACCCACTCCGCCAGACCCCAACCTACTCCGCCAGACCCAAACCCACTCCGCCAGACCCAAACCCACACCGCCAGACCCAAACTCACTCCGCCAGACCCCAACCCACTCGGCCAAACCCAAACCCACTCCGCCAGACCTGAACCCACTCCGACAGACCCCAACCCACTCCGCCAGACCACAACCCACTCCGCCAGACCCCAACCCACTCCGCCAGACCCAAACCCACTCCGCCAGACCCAAACCCATACCGCCAGACCCAAACCCACTCCGCCAGACTCAAACCAACTCCGCCAGATCCAAACCCACTCCGTCAGGCCCCAAACCCACTCCGCCAGACCCAAACCCACTCCGCCAGACCCGAAACCAACTCCACCAGACCCGAACCCACTCCGCCAGACCCGAACCAACTCCGCCAGACCCGAACCCACTCCGCCAGACCCGAACCCACTCCGCCAGACCCCAACCCACTCCGCCAGACCCAAACCCACTCCGCCAGACCCAAACCCACTCCGCCAGACCCAAACCCACTCCGCCAGACCCGAACCAACTCCGCCAGACCCGAACCCACTCCGCCAGACCCAAACGCACTCTGCCAGACCCAAACCCACTCGGCCAAACCCAAACCCACTCCGCCAGACCCGAACCCACTCTGCCAGACCCGAACCCACTCCGCCAGACCCGAACCAACTCCGCCAGACCCGAACCCACTCCGCCAGACCCGAACCCACTCCGCCAGACCACAACCCACTCCGCCAGACCCAAACCCACTCCGCCAGACCCCAACCTACTCCGCCAGACCCAAACCCACTCCGCCAGACCCAAACCCACACCGCCAGACCCAAACTCACTCCGCCAGACCCCAACCCACTCGGCCAAACCCAAACCCACTCCGCCAGACCCGAACCCACTCCGCCAGACCCGAACCCACTCCGCCAGACCCGAACCAACTCCGCCAGACCACAACCCACTCCGCCAGACCGGAACCCACATCGACAGACCCGAACCCACTCCGCCAGACCCGAACCCACTCCTCCAGACCCAAACCCTACCCGCCAGATCCGAACCCACTCCGCCAGACCCCAACCCACTCCGCCAGACCCCAACCCACTCCGCCAGACCCCAACCCACTCCGCCAGACCCAAACCCACTCTGCCAGACCCAAACCCACTCCGCCAGACCCAAACCAACTCCGCCAGACCCAAACTCACTCCGTCAGGCCCCAAACCCACTCCGCCAGACCCGAACCCACTCCGCCAGACCCGAACCCACTCGGCCAAACCCAAACCCACTCCGCCAGACCCGAACCCACTCCGCCAGACCCGAACCTACTCCGCCAGACCCGAACCAACTCCGCCAGACCCAAACCCACTCCGCCAGGCCCAAACCAACTCCGCCAGACCCAAACCCACTCCGCCAGACCCAAACCCACTCCGCCAGACCCAAACCCACTCCGCCAGAACCGAACCCACTCCGCCAGACCCAAACCCTACCCGCCAGATCCGAACCCACTCCGCCAGATCCGAACCCACTCCGCCAGACCCAAACCCACTCCGCCAGACACGAACCCACTGCGCCAGACCCGAACCAACTCCACCAGACCCGAACCCACTCTGCCAGACCCAAACCCACTCCGCCAGACCCGAACCCACTCCGCCAGACCCCAACCCACTCCGCCAGACCACAACCCACTCCGCCAGACCCGAACCCACTCCGACAGACCCGAACCCACTCCGCCAGACAATAACCCACTCCGCCAGACCCAAACCCACTCCGCCAGACCCGAACCCACTCCGCCAGACCCGAACCCACTCCGCCAGACCCAAACCCATTCCGCCAGACCCAACCCACTCCGCCAGACCCGAACCAACTCCGCCAGACCCAAACCCACTCGGCCAAACCCAAACCCACTCCGCCAGACCCGAACCCACTCCGCCAGAGCATAACCCACTCCACCAGACCCGAACCCACTCCGCCAGACCCGAACCCACTCCGCCAGACCCAAACCCACTGCGCCAGAGACAAACCCACTCCGCCAGACCCAAACCCACTCCGCCAGAACCGAACCCACTCCGCCAGACCCGAACCAACTCCGCCAGACCACAACCCACTCCGCCAGACCCGAACCCACACCGACAGACCCGAACCCACTCCGCCAGACCCGAACCCACTCCGCCAGACCCCAACCCACTCTGCCAGACCCCAACCCACTCCGCCAGACCACAACCCACTCCGCCAGACCCGAACCCACTCCGACAGACCCGAACCCACTCCGCCAGACAATAACCCACTCCGCCAGACCCGAACCCACTCCGCCAGACCCAAGCCCACTCCGCCAGACCCGAACCCACTCCGCCAGACCCTAACCCACTCCGCCAGACCTAACCCGCTCCGTCAGACCCGAACCCACTCCGCCAGACCCGAACCCAATCCGCCAGACCCCAACCCACTCCGCCAGACCCGAACCCACTCCGACAGACTCGAACCCAATCCGCCAGAGCATAACCCACTCCGCCAGACCCGAACCCACTCCGCCAGACCCGAACCCACTCCGCCAGACCCAAACCCACTCCGCCAGAGCCAAACCCACTCCGACAGACCCGAACCCACTCCGCCAGACCATAACCCACTCCGCCAGACCCGAACCCACTCCGCCAGACCCGAACCCACTCCGCCAGACCCGAACCCACTCCGCCAGACCCCAACCCACTCCGCCAGACCCCAACCCACTCCGCCAGACCCGAACCCACTCCGACAGACCCGAACCAACTCCGCCAGACCCAAACCCATACCGCCAGACCCAAACCCACTCCGCCAGACCCAAACCAACTCCGCCAGATCCAAACCCACTCCGTCAGGCACCAAACCCACTCCGCCAGACCCAAACCCACACCGCCAGACCCGAAACCATCTCCACCAGACCCGAACCCACTCCGCCAGACCCGAACCAACTCCGCCAGACCCGAACCCACTCCGCCAGACCCGAACCCACTCCGCCAGACCCCAACCCACTCCGCCAGACCCAAACCCACTCCGCCAGACCCAAACCCACTCCGCCAGACCCAAACCCACTCCGCCAGACCCGAACCAACTCCGCCAGACCCAAACCCACTCCACCAGACCCTAACCCACTCCGCCAGACCCAAACCCACTCGGCCAAACCCAAACCCACTCCGCCAGACCCGAACCCACTCCGCCAGACCCGAACCCACTCCGCCAGACCCGAACCAACTCCGCCAGACCCGAACCCACTCCGCCAGACCCGAACCCACTCCGCCAGACCACAACCCACTCCGCCAGACCCCAACCCACTCCGCCAGACCCCAACCAATTCCGCCAGACCCAAACCCACTCCGCCAGACCCAAACCCACACCGCCAGACCCAAACTCACTCCGCCAGACCCCAACCCACTCCGCCAGACCCCAACCCACTCCGCCAGACCCGAACCCACTCCGCCAGACCACAACCCACTCCGCCAGACCCCAACCCACTCCGCCAGACCCAAACCCACTCCGCCAGACCCGAACCAACTTCGCCAGACCACAACCCACTCCGCCAGACCCGAACCCACACCGACAGACCCGAACCCACTCCGCCAGACCCGAACCCACTCCGCCAGACCCCAACCCACTCTGCCAGACCCCAACCCACTCCGCCAGACCACAACCCACTCCGCCAGACCCGAACCCACTCCGACAGACCCGAACCCACTCCGCCAGACAATAACCCACTCCGCCAGACCCGAACCCACTCCGCCAGACCCAAACCCACTCCGCCAGACCCGAACCCACTCCGCCAGACCCTAACCCACTCCGCCAGACCTAACCCGCTCCGTCAGACCCGAACCCACTCCGCCAGACCCGAACCCAATCCGCCAGACCCCAACCCACTCCGCCAGACCCGAACCCACTCCGACAGACTCGAACCCACTCCGCCAGAGCATAACCCAATCTGCCAGACCCGAACCCACTCCGCCAGACCCGAACCCACTCCGCCAGACCCAAACCCACTCCGCCAGAGCCAAACCCACTCCGACAGACCCGAACCCACTCCGCCAGACCATAACCCACTCCGCCAGACCCGAACCCACTCCGCCAGACCCGAACCCACTCCGCCAGACCCGAACCCACTCCGCCAGACCCCAACCCACTCCGCCAGACCCCAACCCACTCCGCCAGACCCGAACCCACTCCGACAGACCCGAACCAACTCCGCCAGACCCAAACCCATACCGCCAGACCCAAACCCACTCCGCCAGACCCAAACCAACTCCGCCAGATCCAAACCCACTCCGTCAGGCACCAAACCCACTCCGCCAGACCCAAACCCACTCCGCCAGACCCGAAACCATCTCCACCAGACCCGAACCCACTCCGCCAGACCCGAACCAACTCCGCCAGACCCGAACCCACTCCGCCAGACCCGAACCCACTCCGCCAGACCCCAACCCACTCCGCCAGACCCAAACCCACTCCACCAGACCCAAACCCACTCCGCCAGACCCAAACCCACTCCGCCAGACCCGAACCAACTCCGCCAGACCCAAACCCACTCCACCAGACCCTAACCCACTCCGCCAGACCCAAACCCACTCGGCCAAACCCAAACCCACTCCGCCAGACCCGAACCCACTCCGCCAGACCCGAACCCACTCCGCCAGACCCGAACCAACTCCGCCAGACCCGAACCCACTCCGCCAGACCCGAACCCACTCCGCCAGACCACAACCCACTCCGCCAGACCCCAACCCACTCCGCCAGACCCCAACCAACTCCGCCAGACCCAAACCCACTCCGCCAGACCCAAACCCACACCGCCAGACCCAAACTCACTCCGCCAGACCCCAACCCACTCCGCCAGACCCCAACCCACTCCGCCAGACCCGAACCCACTCCGCCAGACCACAACCCACTCCGCCAGACCCCAACCCACTCCGCCAGACCCAAACCCACTCCGCCAGACCCAAACCCATATCGCCAGACCCAAACCCACTCTGCCAGACCCAAACCAACTCCGCCAGATCCAAACCCACTCCGTCAGGCCCCAAACCCACTCCGCCAAATGCAAACCCACTCCGCCAGACCCGAAACCAACTCCACCAGACCCGAACCCACTCCGCCAGACCCGAACCAACTCCGCCAGACCCGAACCCACTCCGCCAGACCCGAACCCACTCCGCCAGACCACAACCCACTCCGCCAGACCCAAACCCACTCCGCCAGACCCCAACCTACTCCGCCAGACCCAAACCCACTCCGCCAGACCCAAACCCACACCGCCAGACCCAAACTCACTCCGCCAGACCCCAACCCACTCCGCCAGACCCAAACCCACTCCACCAGACCCAAACCCATTCCGCCAGACCCAAACCCACTCGGCCAAACCCAAACCCACTCCGCCAGACCCGAACCCACTCCGCCAGACCCGAACCCACTCCGCCAGACCCGAACCAAATCCGCCAGACCCAAACCCACTCCGCGAGGCCCAAACCAACTCCGCCAGACCCAAACCCACTCCGCCAGACCCAAACCCACTCCGCCAGACCCGAACCCACTCCGCCAGACCCGAACCAAATCCGCCAGACCCGAACCCACTCCGCCAGACACGAACCCACTCCGCCAGATCCAAACCCACTCCGCCAGACCCAAACCCACTCCGCCAGACACGAACGCACTGCGCCAGAACCGAACCCACTCCGCCAAACCCGAACCCACTCCGCCAGACCCTAACCCACTTCGCCAGACCCAAACCCACTCCGCCAGACCCAAACCCACTCCGCCTTACCCAAACCCACACCGCCAGACCCGAACCAACTCCGCCAGACCCCAACCCACTCCGCCAGACCAAAACCCACTCCGCCAGACCCAAACCCACTCGGCCAGACCCAAACCCACTCCGCCAGACCCGAAACCACTCCGCCAGACCACAACCCACTCCGCCAGACCCCAACCCACTCCGCCAGACCCCAACCCACTCCGCCAGACCCCAACCCACTCCGCCAGACCCGAACCCACTCCGCCAGACCACAACCCACTCCGCCAGACCCCAACCCACTCCGCCAGACCCAAACCCACTCCGCCAGACCCAAACCCATACCGCCAGACCCAAACCCACTCTGCCAGACCCAAACCAACTCCGCCAGATCCAAACCCACTCCGTCAGGCCCCAAACCCACTCCGCCAAACCCAAACCCACTCCGCCAGACCCGAAACCAACTCCACCAGACCCGAACCCACTCCGCCAGACCCGAACCAACTCCGCCAGACCCGAACCCACTCCGCCAGACACGAACCCACTCCGCCAGACCCCAACCCACTCCGCCAGACCCAAACCCACTCCGCCAGACCCAAACCCACTCCGCCAGAACCGAACCCACTCCGCCAAACCCGAACCCACTCCGCCAGACCCTAACCCACTTCGCCAGACCCAAACCCACTCCGCCAGACCCGAACCAACTCCGCCAGACCCAAACCCACTCCGCCAGACCCAAACCCACTCCGCCAGACCCAAACCCACTCGGCCAAACCCAAACCCACTCCGCCAGACCCGAACCCACTCCGCCAGACCCGAACCCACTCCGCCAGACCCGAACCAACTCCGCCAGACCCGAACCCACTCCGCCAGACCCGAACCCACTCCGCCAGACCACAACCCACTCCGCCAGACCCAAACCCACTCCGCCAGACCCCAACCCACTCCGCCAGACCCAAACCCACTCCGCCAGACCCAAACCCACACCGCCAGACCCAAACTCACTCCGCCAGACCCCAACCCACTCCGCCAGACCCAAACCCACTCCGCCAGACTCAAACGCACTCCGCCAGACCCCAACCCACTCCGCCAGACGCCAACCCACTCCGCCAGACCCCAACCCACTCCGCCAGACCCAAACCCACTCCGCCAGACCCAAACCCACTCCGCCAGAACCGAACCCACTCCGCCAAACCCGAACCCACTCCGCCAGACCCTAACCCACTTCGCCAGACCCAAACCCACTCCGCCAGACCCGAGCCAACTCCGCCAGACCCAAACCCACTCCGCCAGACCCAAACCCACTCCGCCAGACCCAAACCCACTCGGCCAAACCCAAACCCACTCCGCCAGACCCGAACCCACTCCGCCAGACCCGAACCCACTCCGCCAGACCCGAAGCAACTCCACCAGACCCGAACCCACTCCGCCAGACCCGAACCCACTCCGCCAGACCACAACCCACTCCGCCAGACCCAAACCCACTCCGCCAGACCCCAACCCACTCCGCCAGACCCAAACCCACTCCGCCAGACCCAAACCCACACCGCCAGACCCAAACTCACTCCGCCAGACCCCAACCCACTCCGCCAAACCCAAACCCACTCCGCCAGTCCCAAACGCACTCCGCCAGACCCCAACCCACTCCGCCAGACGCCAACCCACTCCGCCAGACCCCAACCCACTCCGCCAGACCCCAACCCATTCCGCCAGACCCCAACCCACTCCGCCAGACCCCAACCCACTCCGCCAGACCCCAACCCACTCCGCCAGACCCCAACCCACTCCGCCAGACCCAAACCCACTCTGCCAGACCCAAACCCACACCGCCAGACCCAAACCCACTCCGCCAGACCCAAACCAACTCCGCCGGACCCAAACTCACTCCGTCAGGCCCCAAACCCACTCCGCCAGTCCCGAACCCACTCCGCCAGACCCAAACCCACTCCGCCAGACCCAAACCCACTCCGCCAGACCCGAACCAACTCCGCCAGACCCGAACCCACTCCGCCAGACCCAAACCCACTCCGCCAGACCCAAACCCACTCGGCCAACCCCAAGCCCACTCCGCCAGACCCGAACCCACTCCGCCAGACCCGAACCCACTCCGCCAGACCCGAACCAACTCCACCAGACTCGAACCCACTCCGCCAGACCCAAACCCATTCCTCCAGACCCCAACCCTCTCCGCCAGACCCCAACCCACACCGCCAGACCCCAACCCACTCCGCCAGACCCAAACCCACTCCGCCAGACCCAAACCCACACCGCCAGACCCCAACCCACTCCGCCAGACCCGAACCCACTCCGCCAGACCCCAACCCACTCCGCCAGACCCAAACCCACTCCACCAGACCCAAACCCACGCCGCCAGAACCGAACCCACTCCGCCAAACCCGAACCCACTCCGCCAGACCCAAACCCACTCCGCCAGACCCAAACCCACTCCGCCAGACCCGAAACAACTCCGCCAGACCCAAACCCACTCCGCCAGACCCCAACCCACTCCGCCAGACCCCAACCCACTCCGCCAGACCCCAACCCACTCCGCCAGACTCCAACCCACTCCGCCAGACCCCAACCTACTCCGCCAGACCCCAACCCACTCTGCCAGACCCAAACCCACACCGCCAGACCCAAACCCACTCCGCCAGACCCAACCCAACTCCGCCAGACCCAAACTCACTCCGTCAGGCCCCAAACCCACTCCGCCAGACCCGAACCCACTCCGCCAGACCCAAACCCACTCCGCCAGACCCAAACCCACTCCGCCAGACCCGAACCAACTCCGCCAGACCCGAACCCACTCCGCCATACCCAAACCCACTCCGCCAGACCCAAACCCACTCGGCCAAACCCAAGCCCACTCCGCCAGACCCCAACCCACTCCGCCAGACCCAGACCCACTCCGCCAGACCCAAACCCACGCCGCCAGAACCGAACCCACTCCACCAAACCCGAACCCACTCCGCCAGACCCGAACCCACTCCGCCAGACCCAAACCCACTCCGCCAGACCCGAACCAACTCCGCCAGACCCGAACCCACTCCGCCAGACCCGAACCCACTCCGCCAGACCCGAACCAACTCCGCCAGACCCGAACCCACTCCGCCAGACCCGAACCCACTCCGCCAGACCACAACCCACTCCGCCAGACCCAAACCCACTCCGCCAGACCCCAACCCACTCCGCCAGACCCGAACCCACTCCGCCAGACCCAAACCCACACCGCCAGACCCAAACTCACTCCGCCAGACCCCAACCCACTCCGCCAGACCCAAACGCACTCCGCCAGACCCAAACCCACTCCGCCAGACCCCAACCCACTCCGCCAGACCCAAACCCACTCCGCCAGACCCAAACCCACACCGCCAGACCCAAACTCACTCCGCCAGACCCCAACCCACTCCGCCAGACCCAAACGCACTCCGCCAGACCCAAACCCACTCCGCCAGACCCCAACCCACTCCGCCAGACCCCAACCCACTCCGCCAGACCCCAACCCACTCCGCCAGACCCCAACCCACTCCGCCAGACCCCAACCCACTCCGCCAGACCCCAACCCACTCCGCCAGACCCGAACCAACTCCGCCAGACCCGAACCCACTCCGCCAGACCCGAACCCACTCCGCCAGACCATAAACCCACTCCGCCAGACCCAAACCCACTCCGCCAGACCCCAACCCACTCCGCCAGACCCGAACCCACTCCGCCAGAACCAAACCCACACCGCCAGACCCAAACTCACTCCGCCAGACCCCAACCCACTCCGCCAGACCCAAACGCACTCCGCCAGACCCAAACCCACTCCGCCAGACCCCAACCCACTCCGCCAGACCCAAACCCACTCCGCCAGACCCAAACCCACACCGCCAGACCCAAACTCACTCCGCCAGACCCCAACCCACTCCGCCAGACCCAAACGCACTCCGCCAGACCCAAACCCACTCCGCCAGACCCCAACCCACTCCGCCAGACCCCAACCCATTCCGCCAGACCCCAACCCACTCCGCCAGACCCCAACCCACTCCGCCAGACCCCAACCCACTCCGCCAGACACAAACCCACTCTGCCAGACCCAAACCCACACCGCCAGACCCAAACCCACTCCGCCAGACCCAAACCAACTCCGCCAGACCCAAACTCACTCCGTCAGGCCCCAAACCCACTCCGCCAGACCCGAACCCACTCCGCCAGACCCAAACCCACTCCGCCAGACCCAAACCCACTCCGCCAGACCCGAACCAACTCCGCCAGACCCAAACCCACTCCGCCAGGCCCAAACCCACTCGGCCAAACCCAAACCCACTCCGCCAGACCCGAACCCACTCCGCCAGACCCAAACCCACTCCGCCAGACCCGAACCAACTCCACCAGACCCGAACCCACTCCGCCAGACCCCAACCCACTCCGCCAGACCCCAACCCACACCGCCAGACCCCAACCCACTCCGCCAGACCCAAACCCACTCCGCCAGACCCAAACCCACACCGCCAGACCCAAACCCACTCCGCCAGACCCAAACCAACTCCGCCAGACCCAAACTCACTCCGTCAGGCCCCAAACCCACTCCGCCAGACCCGAACCCACTCTGCCAGACCCAAACCCACTCCGCCAGACCAAAACCCACTCGGCCAAACCCAAACCCACTCCACCAGACCCGAACCCACTCGGCCAGACCCGAACCCACTCTGCCAGACCCGAACCAACTCCGCCAGACCCGAACCCACTCCGCCAGACCCGAACCCACTCTGCCAGACCCCAACCCACTCCGCCAGACCCCAACCCACACCGCCAGACCCCAACCCACTCCGCCAGATCCAAACCCACTCCGCCAGACACAAACCCACACCGCCAGACCCAAACCCACTCCGCCAGACCCAAACCAACTCCGCCAGACCCAAACCCACTCCGTCAGGTCCCAACCCCACTCCGCCAGACCCAAACCCACTCCGCCAGACCCGAAACCAACTCCACCAGAACCGAACCCACTCCGCCAGACCCAAACACTACCCGCCAGATCCGAACCCACTCCGCCAGATCCGACCCACTCCGCCAGACCCAAACCCACTCCGCCAGACACGAACCCACTGCGCCAGACGCGAACCAACTCCACCAGACCCGAACCCACTCTGCCAGACCCGAACCAACTCCGCCAGACCCGAACCCACTCCGCCAGACCCGAACCCACTCCGCCAGACCCCAACCCATTCCGCCAGACCCCAACCCACTCCGCCAGACCACTACCCACTCCGCCAGACCCGAACCCACTCCGCCAGACCCGAACCCACTCCGACACACCCGAACCCACTCCGCCAGACAATAACCCACTCCGCCAGACCCGAACCCACTCCGCCAGACCCGAACCCACTCCGCCAGACCCGAACCCACTCCGCCAGACCCAACCCACTCCGCCAGACCCCAACCCACTCCGCCAGACCCCAACCCACTCCGCCAGACCCAAACCCACTCCGCCAGACCCAAACCCACTCCGCCAGACCCAAACCCACTCCGCCAGGCCCAAACCAACTCCGCCAGACCCAAACCCACTCCGCCAGACCCAAACCCACTCCGCCAGACCACAACCCACTCCGCCAGACCACAACCCACTCCGCCAGACCCAAACCCACTCCGCCAGAACCGAACCCACTCCGCCAGACCCGAACCAACTCCGCCAGACCACAACCCACTCCGCCAGACCCGAACCCACACCGACAGACCCGAACCCACTCCGCCACACCCGAACCCACTCCTCCAGACCCAAACCCTACCCGCCAGATCCGAACCCACTCCGCCAGATCCGAACCCACTCCGCCAGACCCAAACCCACTCCGCCAGACACGAACCCACTGCGCCAGACCTGAACCAACTCCACCAGACCCGAACCCACTCCGCCAGACCCAAACCCACTCCGCCAGACATAAACCCACTCCGCCAGAACCGAACCCACTCCGCCAGACCCGAACCAACTCCGCCAGACCACAACCCACTCCGCCAGACCCGAACCCACACCGACAGACCCGAACCCACTCCGCCAGAACCCAACCCACTCCGCCAGACCCCAACCCACTCCGCCAGACCCAAACCCACTCCGCCAGACCACAACCCACTCCGCCAGACCCGAACCCACTCCGACAGTCCCGAACCCACTCCGCCAGACAATAACCCACTCCGCCAGCCCCGAACCCACTCCGCCAGACCCGAACCCACTCCGCCAGACCCGAACCCACTCCGCCAGACCCTAACCCACTCCGCCAGACCCAACCCGCTCCGCCAGACCCGAACCCACTCCTCCAGACCATAACCCACTCCGCCAGACCCGAACCCACTCCGCCAGACCCGAACCCACTCCGCCAGACCCCAACCCACTCCGGCAGACCCAAACCCACTCCGCCAGACCCAAACCCACTCCGCAGGACCCAAACCAACTCCGCCAGACCCAAACCCACTCCGTCAGGCCCCAAACCCACTCCGCCAGACCCAAACCCACTCCGCCAGAACCAAACCCCCTCCGCCAGACCCAAACCCACTCCGCCAGACCCGAACCCACTCCGCCAGACCACAACCCACTCCGACAGACCCAACCCCACTCCGCGAGACCCAAACCCACTCCGCCAGATCCGAACCCACTCCGCCAGACACGAACCCACTCCGCAAGACCCAAACCCACACCGACAGACCCAACCCCACTCCGCGAGACCCAAACCCACTCCGCCAGATCCGAACCCACTCCGCCAGACCCAAACCCACTCCGCCAGACCCCAACCCACTCCGCCAGACCCCAACCCACTCCGCCAGACCCCAACCCACACCGCCAGACCCCAACCCACTCCGCCAGACCCAAACCCACTCCGCCAGACCCAAACCCACACCGCCAGACCCAAACCCACTCCGCCAGACCCGAACCCACTCCGCCAGACCCGAACCCACTCCGCCAGACCCTAACCCACTCCGCCAGACCCAACCCGCTCCGCCAGACCCGAACCCACTCCGCCAGACCATAACCCACTCCGCCAGACCCGAACCCACTCCGCCAGACCCGAACCCACTCCGCCAGACCCCAACCCACTCCGCCAGACCTAAACCCACTCCGCCAGACCCAAACCCACTCCGCAGGACCCAACCAACTCCGCCAGACCCAAACCCACTCCGTCAGGCCCCAAACCCACTCCGCCAGACCCAAACCCACTCCGCCAGAACCAAACCCCCTCCACCAGACCCAAACCCACTCCGCCAGACCCGAACCCACTCCGCCAGACCACAACCCACTCCGCCAGACCCAAACCCACTCCGACAGACCCGAACCCACTCCGCCAGACCATAACCCACTCCGCCAGAGCCGAACCCACTCCGCCAGAGCCGAACCCACTCCGCCAGACCCAAACCCACTCCGCCAGACCCAAACCCACTCCGGCAGACCCCAACCCACTCCGCCAGACCCCAACCCACTCCGCCAGACCCCAACCCACTCCGCCAGACCCGAACCCACTCCGGCAGACTCCAACCCACTCCGCCAGACCCCAACCCAATCCGCCAGACCGAAACCCACTCCGCCAGACCCAAACCCACTCCGCCAGACCCAAACCCACTCCGCCAGACCCCAACCCACTCCGCCAGACTCCAACCCACTCCGCCAGACCCCAACCCACTCCGCCAGACCCAACCCACTCTGCCAGACCCCAACCCACTCCGCCAGACCCCAACCCACTCCGCCAGACCCAAACCCACTCCGCCAGACCCAAACCCACTCCGCCAGACCCAAACCCACTCCGCCAGGCCCAAACCAACTCCGCCAGACCCAAACCCACTCCACCAAACCGTAACCCACTCCGCCAGACCCAAACCCACTCCGCCAGAACCGAACCCACTCCGCCAGACCCGAACCAACTCCGCCAGACCACAACCCACTCCGCCAGACCCGAACCCACACCGACAGACCCGAACCCACTCCGCCACACCCGAACCCACTCCTCCAGACCCAAACCCTACCCGCCAGATCCGAACCCACTCCGCCAGACCCAAACCCACTCCGCCAGACACGAACCCACTGCGCCAGACCCGAACCAACTCCACCACACCCGAACCCACTCCGCCAGACCCAAACCCACTCCGCCAGACCCAAACCCACTCCGCCAGAACCGAACCCACTCCGCCAGACCCGAACCAACTCCGCCAGACCCAAACCCACTCCGCCAGACCATAACCCACTCCGCCAGAACCCAACCCACTCCGCCAGACCCGAACCCACTCCGCCAAACCCAAACCCACTCCGCCAGACCACAACCCACTCCGCCAGACCCGAACCCACACCGACAGACCCGAACCCACTCCGCCAGACCCACACCCACTCCGCCAGACCCGAACCCACTCCGCCAGACCCGAACCAACTCCGCCAGACCCAAACCCACTCCGCCAGACCCAAACCCACTCCGCCAGACCCCAATCCACTGCGCCAGACCAGAACCAAATCCACCAGCCCCGAACCCACTCCGCCAGACCCGAACCAACTCCGCCAGACCCGAACCCACTCCGCCAGACCCAAACCCACTCCGCCAGACCCAAACCCACTCCGGCAGACCCCAACCCACTCCGCCAGACCCCAACCCACTCCGCCAGACCCCAACCCACTCCGCCAGACCCGAACCCACTCCGGCAGACCCCAACCCACTCCACCAGACCCCAACCCAATCCGCCAGACCTAAACCCACTCCGCCAGACCCAAACCCACTCCGCCAGACCCAAACCCACTCCGCCAGACCCCAACCCACTCCGCCAGACTCCAACACACTCCGCCAGACCCCAACCCACTCCGCCAGACCCAACCCACTCCGCCAGACCCCAACCCACTCCGCCAGACCCCAACCCACTCCGCCAGACCCAAACCCACTCCGCCAGACCCAAACCCACTCCGCCAGACCCAAACCCACTCCGCCAGGCCCAAACCAACTCCGCCAGACCCAAACCCACTCCGCCAAACCCTAACCCACTCCGCCAGACCCAAACCCACTCCGCCAGAACCGAACCCACTCCGCCAGACCCGAACCAACTCCGCCAGACCACAACCCACTCCGCCAGACCCGAACCCACACCGACAGACCCGAACCCACTCCGCCACACCCGAACCCACTCCTCCGGACCCAAACCCTACCCGCCAGATCTGAACCCACTCCGCCAGACCCAAACCCACTCCGCCAGACACGAACCCACTGCGCCAGACCCGAACCAACTCCACCACACCCGAACCCACTCCGCCAGACCCAAACCCACTCCGCCAGACCCAAACCCACTCCGCCAGAACCGAAACAACTCCGCCAGACCCGAACCAACTCCGCCAGACCCGAACCCACTCTGCCAGACCATAACCCACTCCGCCAGACCCGAACCCACTCCGCCAGACCCAAACCCACTCCGCCAGATCCGAACCCACTCCGCCAGACCCGAACACACTCCGCAAGACCCAAACCCACTCTGCCAGAACCCAACCCACTCCGCCAGACCCGAACCCACTCCGCCAAACCCAAACCCACTCCGCCAGACCCGAACCCACTCCGCCAGACCCGAACCCACACCGACAGAGCCGAACCCACTCCGCCAGACCCACACCCACTCCGGCAGACCCGAACCCACTCCGCCAGACCCGAACCAACTCCGCCAGACCCAAACCCACTCCGCCAGACCCAAACCCACTCCGCCAGACCCCAATCCACTGCGCCAGACCAGAACCAAATCCACCAGCCCCGAACCCACTCCGCCAGACCCGAACCAACACCGCCAGACCCGAACCCACTCCGCCAGACCCGAACCCACTCCGCCAGACCCGAACCCACTCCGCCAGACCCCAACCCACTCTGCCAGAACCCAACCCACTCCGCCAGACCCAAACCCACTCCGCCAGACCCAAACCCACTCCGCCAGACCGAAACCAACGCCGCCAGACCCAAACCCACACCGTTAGGCCCCAAACCAACTCTGCCAGACCCGAACCCACTCCGCCAGACCCGAACCCACTCCGCCAGACCCCAACCCACTCCGCCAGAACCAAACCCACTCCGCCAGACACAATCCCACTCCGCCAGACCCAAACCCACTCCGTCAGACCCAAACCAACTCCGCCAGACCCAAACCCACTCCGTCAGGCCCCAAACCCACTCGGCCAGACCCAAACCCACTCCGCCAGACCCAAACCCACTCCGCCAGACCCAAACCCACTCCGCCTGACGCGAACCCACTCCGCCAGACCACAACCCACTCCACCAGACCCGAACCCGCACCCACAGACGCGACCCCATTCCGCCAGACCACAACCCACTCCGCCAGACACGAACCCACTCCGCCAGACCACAACCCACTCCGCCAGAACCGAACCCACTCTGCCAGACCCGAACCAACTCCGCCAGACCACAACCCACTCCGCCAGACCCGAACCCACATCGACAGACCCGAACCCACTCCGCCAGACCCGAACCCACTCCTCCAGACCCAAACCCTACCCGCCAGATCCGAACCCACTCCGCCAGACACGAAACCACTACGCCAGACCCGAACCAACTCCACCAGACCCGAACCCACTCCGCCAGACCCGAACCCACTCCGCCACACCCGAACCCACTGCGCCAGACCCCAACCCACTCCGCCAGACCCCAACCCACTCCGCCAGACCCCAACCCACTCCGCCAGACCCCAACCCACTCCGACAGACCCTAACCCACTCCGCCAGACTATAACCCACTCCGCCAGACCCGAACCCACTCCGCCAGACCATAACCCACTCCGCCAGACCCAAACCCACTCCGCCAGACCCACACCCACTCCGCCAGACCCCAACCCACTCTGCCAGACCCGAACCCACTCCGCCAGACCCGAACCCACTCCGCCAGACCCCAACCCACTCCACCAGACCCGAACCCACTCCGACAGACCCGAACCCACTCCGACAGACCCGAACCCACTCCTCCAAACCATAGCCCACACCGCCAGACCCGAACACACTCTGCCAGACCCGAACCCACTCCGCCAGACCAGAACCCACTCCGCCAGACCTTAACCCGCTCCGCCAGACCCCAACCCACTCCGCCAGACCCCAACCCACTCCGCCAAACCCCAACCCACTCCGCCAGACCCAAACCCACTCCGCCAGACCCAAACCCCCTCCGCCAGACCCAAACCCACTCCGCCAGACCCGAACCCACTCCGCCAGACCACAACCCACTCCGCCAGACCCGAACCCACACCGACAGACCCGACCCCACTCCGCGAGACCCAAACCCACTCCGCCAGACCCGAACCCACTCCGCCAGATCCGAACCCACTCCGCCAGATCAAACCCACTCCACCAGACCCCAACCCACTCCGCCAGACCCCAACCCACTCCGCCAGAGCCCAACCCACTCCGCCAGACCCGAACCCACTCCGACACAACCGAACCCACTCCGCCAGACCATAACCCACTCCGCTAAACCCAAACCCACTCCGCCAGACCCGAACCCTCTCCGCCAGACCCGAACCCACTCCGCCAGACCATAACCCACTCCGCTAAACCCAAACCCACTCCGCCAGACCCAAACCCACTCCGCCAGACCCAAACCCACTCCGCCAGACCCAAACCCACTCCGCCAGGCCCAAACCAACTCCGCCAGACCCAAACCCACTCCGCCAAACCGTAACCCACTCCGCCAGACCCAAACCCACTCCGCCAGAACCGAACCCACTCCGCCAGACCCGAACCAACTCCGCCAGACCACAATCCACTCCGCCAGACCCGAACCCACACCGACAGACCCGAACCCACTCCGCCACACCCGAACCCACTCCTCCAGACCCAAACCCTACCCGCCAGATCCGAACCCACTCCGCCAGACCCAAACCCACTCCGCCAGACCCGAACCCACTCCGCCAGACCCGAACCCAATCCGCCAGACCCCAACCCACTCCGCCAGACCCCAACCCACTCCGACAGACTCGAACCCACTCCGTCAGAGCATAACCCACTCCGCCAGACCCGAACCCACTCCGCCAGACCCAAACCCAATCCGCCAGACCCGAACCAACTCCGCCAGACCCGAACCCACTCCGCCAGACCCGAACCCACTCCGCCAGACCCGAACCCACTCCGACAGTCCCGAACCCACTCCGCCAGACCATAACCCACTCCGCCAGACCCGAACCCACTCCGTCAGACCCAAACCCACTCCGCCAGACCCGAACCCACTCCGCCAGACCCAAACCCACTCCGCCAGACCCAAACACACTCCGCAGGACCCAAACCAACTCCGCCAGACCCAAACCCACTCCGTCAGGCCCCAAACCCACTCCGCCAGACCCAAACCCACTCCGCCAGAACCAAACCCCCTCCGCCAGACACAAACCCACTCTGCCAGACCCCAACCCACTCCGCCAGACCCAAACCCACTCCGACAGACCCGAACCCACTCCGCCAGACCATAACCCACTCCGCCAGACCCGAACCCACTCCGCCAGACCCGAACCCACTCCGCCAGACCCAAACCCACTCCGCCAGACCCAAACCCACTCCGGCAGACCCCAACCCACTCCGCCAGACCCCAACCCACTCCGCCAGACCCCAACCCACTCCGCCAGACCCGAACCCACTCCGGCAGACACCAACCCACTCCGCCAGACCCCAACCCAATCCGCCAGACCCAAACCCACTCTGCCAGACCCAAACCCACTCCGCCAGACCCAAACCCACTCCGCCAGACCCCAACCCACTCCGCCAGACCACAACCCACTCCGCCAGACCCCAACCCACTCCGCCAGACCCGAACCCACTCCGGCAGACCCCAACCCACTCCGCCAGACCCCAACCCAATCCGCCAGACCCAAACCCACTCCGCCAGACCCAAACCCACTCCGCCAGACCCAAACCCACTCCGCCGGACCCAAACCAACTCCGCCAGACCCAAACCCACTCCGTCAGGCCCCAAACCCACTCCGCCAGACCCAAACCCACTCCGCCAGACCCGAGCCAACTCCGCCAGACCCGAACCCACTCCGCCAGACCCGAACCCACTCCGCCAGACCCCAACCCACTCCGCCAGAACCAAACCCACTCCGCCAGACCCAAACCCACTCCGCCAGACCCGAACCAACTCTGCCAGACCCGAACCCCCTCCGCCAGACCCGAACCCACTCCGCCAGACCCCAACCCACTCTGCCAGAACCAAACCCACTCCGCCAGACACAAGCCCACTCCGCCAGACCCAAACCCACTCCGCCAGACCCAAACCAACTCCGCCAGACCCAAACCCACTCCGTCAGGCCCCAAACCCACTCCGCCAGACCCAAACCCACTCCGCCAGAGCCCAACCCACTCCGCCAGACCCGAACCCACTCCGACACACCCGAACCCACTCCGCCAGACCATAACCCACTCCGCCACACCCAAACCCACTCCGCCAGACCCGAACCCTCTCCGCCAGACCCGAACCCACTCCGCCAGACCCTAACCCACTCCGCCAGACCCAACCCGCTCCGCCAGACCCGAACCCACTCCGCCAGACCCGAACCCAATCCGCCAGACCCCAACCCACTCCGCCAGACCCCAACCCACTCCGACAGACTCGAACCCACTCCGCCAGAGCATAACCCACTCCGCCAGACCCGAACCCACTCCGCCAGACCCAAACCCAATCCGCCAGACCCCAACCAACTCCGCCAGACCCGAACCCACTCCGCCAGACCCAAACCCACTCCGCCAGACCCGAACCCACTCCGCCAGAGCATAACCCACTCCGCCAGACCATAACCCACTCCGCCAGACCCGAACCCACTCCGCCAGACCCAAACCCACTCCGCCAGACCCGAACCCACTCCGCCGGACCCAAACCCACTCCGCCAGACCCAAACACACTCCGCAGGACCCAAACCAACTCCGCCAGACCCAAACCCACTCCGTCAGGCCCCAAACCCACTCCGCCAGACCCAAACCCACTCCGCCAGAACCAAACCCCCTCCGCCAGACACAAACCCACTCTGCCAGACCCCAACCCACTCCGCCAGACCCAAACCCACTCCGACAGACCCGAACCCACTCCGCCAGACCATAACCCACTCCGCCAGACCCGAACCCACTCCGCCAGACCCGAACCCACTCCGCCAGACCCGAACCCACTCCGCCAGACCCAAACCCACTCCGGCAGACCCCAACCCACTCCGCCAGACCCCAACCCACTCCGCCAGACCCCAACCCACTCCGCCAGACCCCAACCCACTCCGGCAGACACCAACCCACTCCGCCAGACCCCAACCCAATCCGCCAGACCCAAACCCACTCCGCCAGACCCAAACCCACTCCGCCAGACCCAAACCCACTCCGCCAGACCCCAACCCACTCCGCCAGACCACAACCCACTCCGCCAGACCCCAACCCACTCCGCCAGACCCGAACCCACTCCGGCAGACCCCAACCCACTCCGCCAGACCCCAACCCAATCCGCCAGACCCAAACCCACTCCGCCAGACCCAAACCCACTCCGCCAGACCCAAACCCACTCCGCCGGACCCAAACCAACTCCGCCAGACCCAAACCCACTCCGTCAGGCCCCAAACCCACTCCGCCAGACCCAAACCCACTCCGCCAGACCCGAGCCAACTCCGCCAGACCCGAACCCACTCCGCCAGACCCCAACCCACTCCGCCAGACCCCAACCCACTCCGCCAGAACCAAACCCACTCCGCTAGACCCAAACCCACTCCGCCAGACCCGAACCAACTCTGCCAGACCCGAACCCCCTCCGCCAGACCCGAACCCACTCCGCCAGACCCCAACCCACTCTGCCAGAACCAAACCCACTCCGCCAGACACAAGCCCACTCCGCCAGACCCAAACCCACTCCGCCAGACCCAAACCAACTCCGCCAGACCCAAACCCACTCCGTCAGGCCCCAAACCCACTCCGCCAGACCCAAACCCACTCCGCCAGACCCAAACCCACTCCGCCAGACCCAAACCCACTCCGCCTGACGCGAACCCACTCCGCGAGACCACAACCCACTCCGCCAGACCCGAACCCACACCCACAGACGCGACCCCATTCCGCCAGACCACAACCCACTCCGCCAGACCCGAACCCACTCCGCCAGACCACAACCCACTCCGCCAGAACCGAACCCACTCCGCCAGACCCGAACCAACTCCGCCAGACCACAACCCACTCCGCCAGACCCGAACCCACATCGACAGACCCGAACCCACTCCGCGAGACCCGAACCCACTCCTCCAGACCCAAACCCTACCCGCCAGATCCGAACCCACTCCGCCAGACACGAACCCACTGCGCCAGACCCGAACCAACTCCACCAGACCCGAACCCACTCCGCCAGACCCGAACCCACTCCGCCACACCCGAACCCACTCCGCCAGACCCCAACCCACTCCGCCAGACCCCAACCCACTCCGCCAGACCCCAACCCACTCCGCCAGACCCCAACCCACTCCGCCAGACCCCAACCCACTCCGCCATAACCAAACCCACTCCGCCAGACCCAAACCCACTCCGCCAGACCCAAACCAACTCCGCCAGACCCAAACCCACTCCGTCAGGCCCCAAACCCACCCCGCCAGACCCAAACCCACTCCGCCAGACCCGAACCCACTCCGCCAGACCCGAACCCACTCTGCCAGACCCGAACCCACTCCGCCAGACCCCAACCCACTCCGCCAGAACCAAACCCACTCCACCAGACCCAAACCCACTCCGCCAGACCCAAACCCACTCTGCCAGACCCAAACCAACTCCGCCAGACCCAAACCCACTCCGTCAGGCCCCAAACCCACTCCGCCAGACGCAAACCCACTCCGCCAGACCCGAACCAACTCCGCCAGACCCGAACCCACTCCGCCAGACCCGAACCCACTCAGCCAGACCCCAACCCACTCCACCAGAACCAAACCCACTCCGCCAGACCCAAACCCACTCCGCCAGACCCAAACCCACTCCGCCAGACCCAAACCAACTCCGCCAGACCTAAACCCACTCCGTCAGGACCCAAACCCACTCCGCCAGACCCAAATCCACTCCGCCAGACCCAAACTCACTCCGCCAGACCCCAACCCACTCCGCCAGACCCGAACCCACTCCGCCAGACCACAACCCACTCCGCCAGACCCGAACCCACACCGACAGACCCAACCCCATTCCGCCAGACCACAACCCACTCCGCCAGACCCGAACCCACTCCACCAGACCAAAACCCACTCCGCCAGACGCCAACCCACTCCGCCAGACCCCAACCCACTCCGCCAGGCCCAAACCCCCTCCGCCAGACCCAAACCCACTCCGCCAGACCCAAACCCACTCCGCCAGACCCAAACCAACTCCGCCAGACTCAAACCCACTCCGTCAGGCCCCAAACCCACTCCGCCAGACCCAGACCCACTCCGCCAGACCCAAACCCCCTCCGCCAGACCCAAACCCACTCCGCCAGACCCGAACCCATTCCGCCAGACCACAACCCACTCCGCCAGACTCGAACCCACACCGACAGACCCGACCCCACTCCGCGAGACCCAAACCCACTCCGCCAGACCCGAACCCACTCCGCCAGATCTGAACCCACTCCGCCAGACCCGAACCCACTCCAACAGACCCCAACCCACTCCGCAAGACCCCAACTCACTCCGCCAGACCCCAACCCACTCCGCCAGACCCGAACCCACTCCGACACACCCGAACCCACTCCGCCAGACCATAACCCACTCCGCCAGACCCCAACCCACTCCGCCAGACCCGAACCCACTCCGCCAGACCCGAACCCACTCCGCCAGACCCCAACCCACTCCGCCAGACCCAAACCCACTCTGACAGACCCGAACGCACTCCGCCAGACCATAACCCACTCCGCCAGACCCGAACCCACTCCGCCAGACCCGAACCCATTCCGACAGACCCCAACCCACTCCGCCAGACCCAAACCCACTCCGCCAGACCCCAACCCACTCCGCCAGACCCGAACCAACTCCGCCAGACCACAACCCACTCCGCCAGACCCGAACCCACATCGACAGACCCGAACCCACTCCGCGAGACCCGAACCCACTCCTCCAGACCCAAACCCTACCCGCCAGATCCGAACCCACTCCGCCAGACACGAACCCACTGCGCCAGACCCGAACCAACTCCACCAGACCCGAACCCACTCCGCCAGACCCGAACCCACTCCGCCACACCCGAACCCACTCCGCCAGACCCCAACCCACTCCGCCAGACCCCAACCCACTCCGCCAGACCCCAACCCACTCCGCCAGACCCCAACCCACTCCGCCAGACCCCAACCCACTCCGCCATAACCAAACCCACTCCGCCAGACCCAAACCCACTCCGCCAGACCCAAACCAACTCCGCCAGACCCAAACCCACTCCGTCAGGCCCCAAACCCACCCCGCCAGACCCAAACCCACTCCGCCAGACCCGAACCCACTCCGCCAGACCCGAACCCACTCTGCCAGACCCGAACCCACTCCGCCAGACCCCAACCCACTCCGCCAGAACCAAACCCACTCCACCAGACCCAAACCCACTCCGCCAGACCCAAACCCACTCTGCCAGACCCAAACCAACTCCGCCAGACCCAAACCCACTCCGTCAGGCCCCAAACCCACTCCGCCAGACGCAAACCCACTCCGCCAGACCCGAACCAACTCCGCCAGACCCGAACCCACTCCGCCAGACCCGAACCCACTCAGCCAGACCCCAACCCACTCCACCAGAACCAAACCCACTCCGCCAGACCCAAACCCACTCCGCCAGACCCAAACCCACTCCGCCAGACCCAAACCAACTCCGCCAGACCTAAACCCACTCCGTCAGGACCCAAACCCACTCCGCCAGACCCAAATCCACTCCGCCAGACCCAAACTCACTCCGCCAGACCCCAACCCACTCCGCCAGACCCGAACCCACTCCGCCAGACCACAACCCACTCCGCCAGACCCGAACCCACACCGACAGACCCAACCCCATTCCGCCAGACCACAACCCACTCCGCCAGACCCGAACCCACTCCACCAGACCAAAACCCACTCCGCCAGACGCCAACCCACTCCGCCAGACCCCAACCCACTCCGCCAGGCCCAAACCCCCTCCGCCAGACCCAAACCCACTCCGCCAGACCCAAACCCACTCCGCCAGACCCAAACCAACTCCGCCAGACTCAAACCCACTCCGTCAGGCCCCAAACCCACTCCGCCAGACCCAGACCCACTCCGCCAGACCCAAACCCCCTCCGCCAGACCCAAACCCACTCCGCCAGACCCGAACCCATTCCGCCAGACCACAACCCACTCCGCCAGACTCGAACCCACACCGACAGACCCGACCCCACTCCGCGAGACCCAAACCCACTCCGCCAGACCCGAACCCACTCCGCCAGATCTGAACCCACTCCGCCAGACCCGAACCCACTCCAACAGACCCCAACCCACTCCGCAAGACCCCAACTCACTCCGCCAGACCCCAACCCACTCCGCCAGACCCGAACCCACTCCGACACACCCGAACCCACTCCGCCAGACCATAACCCACTCCGCCAGACCCCAACCCACTCCGCCAGACCCGAACCCACTCCGCCAGACCCGAACCCACTCCGCCAGACCCCAACCCACTCCGCCAGACCCAAACCCACTCTGACAGACCCGAACGCACTCCGCCAGACCATAACCCACTCCGCCAGACCCGAACCCACTCCGCCAGACCCGAACCCACTCCGACAGACCCCAACCCACTCCGCCAGACCCAAACCCACTCCGCCAGACCCCAACCCACTCCGCCAGACCCAAACCCACTCCGCCAGACCCAAACCCACTCCGCCAGACCCAAACCCACTCCGCCAGACCCAAACCAACTCCGCCAGACCCAAACCCACACCGTCAGGCCCCAAACCCACTCCGCCAGCCCCAAACCCACTCAGCCAGACCCAAACCCCCTCCGCCAGACCCAAACCCACTCCGCCAGACCCGAACCCACTCCGCCAGACCACAACCCACTCCGCCAGACCAAAACCCACACGACAGACCCGACCCCACTCCGCGAGACCCAAACCCACTCCGCCAGATCCGAACCCACTCCGCCAGACCCGAACCCACTCCGCAAGACCCAAACCCACTCCGCCAGAACCCAACCCACACCGCCAGACCCCAACCCACTCCGGCAGACCCCAACCCACTCCGCCAGACCCCAACCCACTCCGCCAGACCCGAACCCACTCCGCCAGAACCAAACCCACTCCGCCAGACCCCAACCCACTCCGCCAGACCCAAACCCACTCCGCCAGACCCAAACCCACTCCGTCAGGCCCCAAACCCACTCCGCCAGACCGAAACCCACTCTGCCAGACCCGAACCAACTCCGCCAGACCCGAACCCACTCCGCCAGACCCGAACCCACTCCGCCAGACCCCAACCCACTCCGCCAGAACCAAACCCACTCCGCCAGACCCAAACCCACTCCGCCAGACCCAAACCCACTCCGCCACGCCCCAAACCCACTCCGCCAGACCCAAACCAACTCCGCCAGACCCAAACCCACTCCGTCAGGATCCAAACCCACTCCGCCAGACCCAAACCCACTCCGCCAGACCCGAACCAACTCCGCCAGACCCGAACCCACTCCGCCAGACCCGAACCCACTCCGCCAGACCCCAACCCACTCCTCCAGAACCAAACCCACTCCGCCAGACCCAAACCCACTCCGCCAAACCCAAACCCACTCCGCCAGACCCAAACCAACTCCGCCAGACCCAAACCCACTCCGTCAGGACCCAAACCCACTCCGCCAGACCCAAACCCACTCCGCCAGACCCAAACCCACTCCGCCAGACCCCAACCCACTCCGCCAGACCCGAACCACTCCGCCAGACCACAACCCACTTCGCCAGACCCGAACCCACACCGACAGACCCGACCCCATTCCGCCAGACCACAACCCACTCCGCCAGACCCGAACCCACTCCACCAGACCACAACCCACTCCGCCAGAACCGACCCCACTCCGCCAGACCCGAATAAACTCCGCCAGACCACAACCCACTCCGCCAGACCCGAACCCACATCGACAGACCCGAACCCACATCGACAGACCCGAACCCACTCCGCCAGACCCAAACCCACTCCGCCAGACCCGAACCCGCTCCGCCAGACCCGAAACCACTCCGCCAGACCCGAACCCACTCCGCCAGACCCCAACCCACTCCGCCAGACCCCAACCCACTCCGACAGACCAGAACCCACTCCGCCAGACCATAACCCACTCCGCCAGACCCGAACCCACACCGCCAGACCCGAACCCACTCCGCCAGACCCAAACCCACTCCGCCAAACCCGAACCAACTCCGCCAGACCCGAACGCACTCCGCCAGACCATAACCCACTCCGCCAGACCCGAACCCACTCCGCCAGACCCGAACCCACTCCGCCAGACCCGAACCCACTCCACCAGACCATAACCCACTCCGCCAGACCCGAACCCACTCCGCCAGAGCCGAACCCACTCCGCCAGACCCGAACCCACTCCGCTAGACCCGAACCCACTCCGCCAGACCCCAACCCACTCCGCCAGACCCAAACCCAATCCGGCAGACCCCAACCCACTCCGCCAGACCCCAACCCACTCCGCCAGACCCCAACCCACTCCGCCAGACCCGAACCCACTCCGGCAGACCCCAACCCACTCCGCCAGACCCAAACCCACTCCGCCAGACCCAAACCCACTCCGCCAGACCCACTCCCACTCCGCCAGACCCAAACCAACTCAGCCAGACCCAAACCCACTCCGTCAGGCCCCAAACCCACTCCGCCAGACCGAAACCCACTCTGCCAGACCCGAACCAACTCCGCCAGACCCGAACACACTCCGCCAGACCCGAACCCACTCCGCCAGACCCCAACCCACTCCGCCAGAACCAAACCCACTCCGCCAGACCCAAACCCACTCCGCCAGACCCAAACCCACTCCGCCAGACCCAAACCAACTCCGCCAGACCCAAACCCACTCTGTCAGGATCCAAACCCACTCCGCAGACCCAAACCCACTCCGCCAGACCCGAACCAACTCCGCCAGACCCGAACCCACTCCGCCAGACCCGAACCCACTCCTCCAGACCCAAACCCTACCCGCCAGATCCGAACCCACTCCGCCAGACCCGAACCCACTCCGTCAGACGCAAACCCACTCCGCCAGACACGAACCCACTGCGCCAGACCTGAACCAACTCCACCAGACCCGAACCCACTCCGCCAGACCCGAACCAACTCCGCCAGACCTAAACCCACTCCGCCAGACCCCAACCCACTCCGCCAGACCCCAACCCACTCCGCCTGACCCCAACCCACTCCGCCAGACCCGAACCCACTCCGACAGACCCGAACCCACTCCGCCAGATAATAACCCACTCCGCCAGACCCGAACCCACTCCGCCAGACCCGAACCCACTCCGCCAGCCCCAAACCCACTCCGCCAGACCCAAACCCACTCCGCCAGACCCCAACCCGCTCCGCCAGACCCGAACCCACTCCGCCAGACCCGAAACCACTCCGCCAGACCCCAACCCACTCCGCCAGACCCAAACCCGCTCCGACAGACCCGAACCCACTCCGCCAGACCATAACCCACTCCGCCAGACCCGAACCCACTCCGCCAGACCCGAACCCACTCCGCCAGACCCAAACCCACTCCGCCAGATCCAAACCCACTCCACCAGACACGAACCCACTGCGCCAGACCCGAACCAACTCCACCAGACCCGAACCCACTCCGCCAGACCCGAACCAACTCCGCCAGACCCGAACCCACTCCGCCAGACCCGAACCCACTCCGCCAGACCCCAACCCACTCCGCCAGACCCCAAACCACTCCGCCAGACCCAAACCCACTCCGCCAGACCCGAACCCACTCCGACAGACCCGAACCCGCTCTGCCAGACAATAACCCACTCCGCCAGACCCGAACCCACTCCGCCAGACCCAAACCCACTCCGACAGACCCGAACCCACTCCGCCAGACAATAACCCACTCCGCCAGACCCGAACCCACTCCGCCAGACCCGAACCCACTCCGCCAGACCCGAACCCACTCCGCCAGACCATAACCCACTCCGCCAGACCCGAACCCACTCCGCCAGAGCCGAACCCACTCCGCCAGACCCGAACCCACTCCGCTAGACCCGAACCCACTCCGCCAGACCCCAACCCACTCCGCCAGACCCAAACCCAATCCGGCAGACCCCAACCCACTCCGCCAGACCCCAACCCACTCCGCCAGACCCCAACCCACTCCGCCAGACCCGAACCCTCTCCGGCAGACCCGAACCCACTCCGCGAGACCCGAACCCACTCCGCCAGACCCCAACCCACTCCGCCAGACCCAAACCCAATCCGGCAGACCCCAACCCACTCCGCCAGACCCCAACCCACTCCGCCAGACCCCAACCCACTCCGCCAGACCCCAACCCACTCCGTCAGACCCCAACCCACTCCGCCAGACCCAAACCCACTCCGCCAGACCCCAACCCACTCCGCCAGACCCGAACCCACTCCGACACACCCGAACCCACTCCGCCAGACCATAACCCACTCCGCCAGACCCCAACCCACTCCGCCAGACCCGAACCCACTCCGCCAGACCCGAACCCACTCCGCCAGACCCCAACCCACTCCGCCAGACCCAAACCCACTCTGACAGACCCGAACGCACTCCGCCAGACCATAACCCACTCCGCCAGACCCGAACCCACTCCGCCAGACCCGAACCCACTCCGACAGACCCCAACCCACTCCGCCAGACCCAAACCCACTCCGCCAGACCCCAACCCACTCCGCCAGACCCAACCCACTCCGCCAGACCCCAACCCACTCCGCCAGACCCAAACCAACTCCGCCAGACCCAAACCCACACCGTCAGGCCCCAAACCCACTCCGCCAGCCCCAAACCCACTCAGCCAGACCCAAACCCCCTCCGCCAGACCCAAACCCACTCCGCCAGACCCGAACCCACTCCGCCAGACCACAACCCACTCCGCCAGACCCAAACCCACACGACAGACCCGACCCCACTCCGCGAGACCCAAACCCACTCCGCCAGATCCGAACCCACTCCGCCAGACCCGAACCCACTCCGCAAGACCCAAACCCACTCCGCCAGAACCCAACCCACTCCGCCAGACCCGAACCCACTACGCCAAACCCGAACCCACTCCGCCAGACCACAAACCACTCCGCCAGACCCGAACCCACACCGACAAACCCGAACCCACTCCGCCAGACCCCAACCCACTCTGCCAGACCCCAACCCACTCCGCCAGACCCCAACCCACTCCGCCAGACCCGAACCCACTCCGACAGACCCGAACCCACTCCGCCAGACCATAACCCACTCCGCCAGACCCGAACCCACTCCGCCAGACCTGAACCCACTCCGCCAGACCTGAACCCACTCCGCCAGACCCAAACCCACTCCGCCAGACCCAAACCCACTCCGCCAGACCCCAACCCACTCCGCCAGACCCCAACCCACACCGCCAGACCCCAACCCACTCCGGCAGACCCCAACCCACTCCGCCAGACCCCAACCCACTCCGCCAGACCCGAACCCACTCCGCCAGAACCAAACCCACTCCGCCAGACCCCAACCCACTCCGCCAGACCCAAACCCACTCCGCCAGACCCAAACCCACTCCGTCAGGCCCCAAACCCACTCCGCCAGACCGAAACCCACTCTGCCAGACCCGAACCAACTCCGCCAGAACCGAACCCACTCCGCCAGACCCGAACCCACTCCGCCAGACCCCAACCCACTCCGCCAGAACCAAACCCACTCCGCCAGACCCAAACCCACTCCGCCAGACCCAAACCCACTCCGCCAGACCCAAACCAACTCCGCCAGACCCAAACCCACTCCGTCAGGATCCAAACCCACTCCGCCAGACCCAAACCCACTCCGCCAGACCCGAACCAACTCCGCCAGACCCGAACCCACTCCGCCAGACCCGAACCCACTCCGCCAGACCCCAACCCACTCCTCCAGAACCAAACCCACTCCGCCAGACCCAAACCCACTCCGCCAAACCCAAACCCACTCCGCCAGACCCAAACCAACTCCGCCAGACCCAAACCCACTCCGTCAGGACCCAAACCCACTCCGCCAGACCCAAACCCACTCCGCCAGACCCAAACCCACTCCGCCAGACCCCAACCCACTCCGCCAGACACGAACCACTCCGCCAGACCACAACCCACTTCGCCAGACCCGAACCCACACCGACAGACCCGACCCCATTCCGCCAGACCACAACCCACTCCGCCAGACCCGAATCAACTCCGCCAGACCACAACCCACTCCGCCAGACCCGAACCCACATCGACAGACCCGAACCCACATCGACAGACCCGAACCCACTCCGCCAGACCCAAACCCACTCCGCCAGACCCGAACCCGCTCCGCCAGACCCGAAACCACTCCGCCAGACCCGAACCCACTCCGCCAGACCCCAACCCACTCCGCCAGACCCGAACCCACACCGCCAGACCCGAACCCACTCCGCCAGACCCAAACCCACTCCGCCAAACCCGAACCAACTCCGCCAGACCCGAACGCACTCCGCCAGACCATAACCCACTCCGCCAGACCCGAACCCACTCCGCCAGACCCGAACCCACTCCGCCAGACCCGAACCCACTCCCCCAGACCATAACCCACTCCGCCAGACCCGAACCCACTCCGCCAGAGCCGAACCCACTCCGCCAGACCCGAACCCACTCCGCTAGACCCGAACCCACTCCGCCAGACCCCAACCCACTCCGCCAGACCCAAACCCAATCCGGCAGACCCCAACCCACTCCGCCAGACCCCAGCCCACTCCGCCAGACCCCAACCCACTCCGCCAGACCCGAACCCACTCCGGCAGACCCCAACCCACTCCGCCAGACCCAAACCCACTCCGCCAGACCCAAACCCACTCCGCCAGACCCAATCCCACTCCGCCAGACCCAAACCAACTCAGCCAGACCCAAACCCACTCCGTCAGGCCCCAAACCCACTCCGCCAGACCGAAACCCACTCTGCCAGACCCGAACCAACTCCGCCAGACCCGAACCCACTCCGCCAGACCCGAACCCACTCCGCCAGACCCCAACCCACTCCGCCAGAACCAAACCCACTCCGCCAGACCCAAACCCACTCCGCCAGACCCAAACCCACTCCGCCAGACCCAAACCAACTCCGCCAGACCCAAACCCACTCCGTCAGGATCCAAACCCACTCCGCAGACCCAAACCCACTCCGCCAGACCCGAACCAACTCCGCCAGACCCGAACCCACTCCGCCAGACCCGAACCCACTCCTCCAGACCCAAACCCTACCCGCCAGATCCGAACCCACTCCGCCAGACCCGAACCCACTCCGTCAGACGCAAACCCACTCCGCCAGACACGAACCCACTGCGCCAGACCTGAACCAACTCCACCAGACCCGAACCCACTCCGCCAGACCCGAACCAACTCCGCCAGACCTAAACCCACTCCGCCAGACCCCAACCCACTCCGCCAGACCCCAACCCACTCCGCCAGACCCCAACCCACTCCGCCAGACCCGAACCCACTCCGACAGACCCGAACCCACTCCGCCAGACAATAACCCACTCCGCCAGACCCGAACCCACTCCGCCAGACCCGAACCCACTCCGCCAGACCCAAACCCACTCCGCCAGACCCAAACCCACTCCGCCAGACCCCAACCCGCTCCGCCAGACCCGAACCCACTCCGCCAGACCCGAAACCACTCCGCCAGACCCCAACCCACTCCGCCAGACCCCAACCCGCTCCGACAGACCCGAACCCACTCCGCCAGACCATAACCCACTCCGCCAGACCCGAACCCACTCCGCCAGACCCGAACCCACTCCGCCAGACCCAAACCCACTCCGCCAGATCCAAACCCACTCCACCAGACACGAACCCACTGCGCCAGACCCGAACCAACTCCACCAGACCCGAACCCACTCCGCCAGACCCGAACCAACTCCGCCAGACCCGAACCCACTCCGCCAGACCCGAACCCACTCCGCCAGACCCCAACCCACTCCGCCAGACCCCAAACCACTCCGCCAGACCCAAACCCACTCCGCCAGACCCGAACCCACTCCGACAGACCCGAACCCGCTCTGCCAGACAATAACCCACTCCGCCAGACCCGAACCCACTCCGCCAGACCCAAACCCATTCCGACAGACCCGAACCCACTCCGCCAGACCATAACCCACTCCGCCAGACCCGAACCCACTCCGCCAGACCCGAACCCACTCCGCCAGACCCGAACCCACTCCGCCAGACCATAACCCACTCCGCCAGACCCGAACCCACTCCGCCAAAGCCGAACCCACTCCGCCAGACCCGAATCCACTCCGCTAGACCCGAACCCACTCCGCCAGACCCCAACCCACTCCGCCAGACCCAAACCCAATCCGGCAGACCCCAACCCACTCCGCCAGACCCCAACCCACTCCGCCAGACCCCAACCTACTCCGCCAGACCCGAACCCACTCCTGCAGACCCCAACCCACTCCGCCAGACCCCAACCCACTCCGCCAGACCCAAACCCACTCCGCCAGACCCAAACCAACTCCGCCAGACCCAAACCCACTCCGTCAGGATCCAAACCCACTCCGCCAGACCCAAACCCACTCCGCCAGACCCGAACCAACTCCGCCAGACCCGAACCAACTCCGCCAGACCCGAACCCACTCCGCCAGACCCGAACCCACTCCGCCAGACCCCAACCCACTCCTCCAGAACCAAACCCACTCCGCCAGACCCAAACCCACTCCGCCAAACCCAAACCCACTCCGCCAGACCCAAACCAACTCCGCCAGACCCAAACCCACTCCGTCAGGACCCAAACCCACTCCGCCAGACCCAAACCCACTCGGCCAGACCCAAACCCACTCCGCCAGACCCCAACCCACTCCGCCAGACCCGAACCACTCCGCCAGACCACAACCCACTTCGCCAGACCCGAACCCACACCGACAGACCCGACCCCATTCCGCCAGACCACAACCCACTCCGCCAGACCCGAACCCACTCCACCAGACCACAACCCACTCCGCCAGAACCGACCCCACTCCGCCAGACCCGAATCAACTCCGCCAGACCACAACCCACTCCGCCAGACCCGAACCCACATCGACAGACCCGAACCCACATCGACAGACCCGAACCCACTCCGCCAGACCTAAACCCACTCCGCCAGACCCGAACCCGCTCCGCCAGACCCGAAACCACTCCGCCAGACCCGAACCCACTCCGCCAGACCCCAACCCACTCCGCCAGACCCCAACCCACTCCGACAGACCAGAACCCACTCCGCCAGACCATAACCCACTCCGCCAGACCCGAACCCACACCGCCAGACCCGAACCCACTCCGCCAGACCCAAACCCACTCCGCCAAACCCGAACCAACTCCGCCAGACCCGAACGCACTCCGCCAGACCATAACCCACTCCGCCAGACCCGAACCCACTCCGCCAGACCCGAACCCACTCCGCCAGACCCGAACCCACTCCACCAGACCATAACCCACTCCGCCAGACCCGAACCCACTCCGCCAGAGCCGAACCCACTCCGCCAGACCCGAACCCACTCCGCTAGACCCGAACACACTCCGCCAGACCCCAACCCACTCCGCCAGACCCAAACCCAATCCGGCAGACCCCAACCCACTCCGCCAGACCCCAACCCACTCCGCCAGACCCCAACCCACTCCGCCAGACCCGAACCCACTCCGGCAGACCCCAACCCACTCCGCCAGACCCAAACCCACTCCGCCAGACCCAAACCCACTCCGCCAGACCCAATCCCACTCCGCCAGACCCAAACCAACTCAGCCACACCCAAACCCACTCCGCCAGACCCCAACCCACTCCGCCAGAACCAAACCCACTCCGCCAGACCCAAACCCACTCCGCCAGACCCAAACCCACTCCGCCAGACCCAAACCAACTCCGCCAGACCCAAACCCACTCCGTCAGGATCCAAACCCACTCCGCAGACCCAAACCCACTCCGCCAGACCCGAACCAACTCCGCCAGACCCGAACCCACTCCGCCAGACCCGAACCCACTCCTCCAGACCCAAACCCTACCCGCCAGATCCGAACCCACTCCGCCAGACCCGAACCCACTCCGTCAGACGCAAACCCACTCCGCCAGACACGAACCCACTGCGCCAGACCTGAACCAACTCCACCAGACCCGAACCCACTCCGCCAGACCCGAACCAACTCCGCCAGACCTAAACCCACTCCGCCAGACCCCAACCCACTCCGCCAGACCCGAACCCACTCCGCCAGACCCCAACCCACTCCGCCAGACCCGAACCCACACCGCCAGACCCGAACCCACTCCGCCAGACCCAAACCCACTCCGCCAAACCCGAACCAACTCCGCCAGACCCGAACGCACTCCGCCAGACCATAACCCACTCCGCCAGACCCGAACCCACTCCGCCAGACCCGAACCCACTCCGCCAGACCCGAACCCACTCCCCCAGACCATAACCCACTCCGCCAGACCCGAACCCACTCCGCCAGAGCCGAACCCACTCCGCCAGACCCGAACCCACTCCGCTAGACCCGAACCCACTCCGCCAGACCCCAACCCACTCCGCCAGACCCAAACCCAATCCGGCAGACCCCAACCCACTCCGCCAGACCCCAGCCCACTCCGCCAGACCCCAACCCACTCCGCCAGACCCGAACCCACTCCGGCAGACCCCAACCCACTCCGCCAGACCCAAACCCACTCCGCCAGACCCAAACCCACTCCGCCAGACCCAATCCCACTCCGCCAGACCCAAACCAACTCAGCCAGACCCAAACCCACTCCGTCAGGCCCCAAACCCACTCCGCCAGACCGAAACCCACTCTGCCAGACCCGAACCAACTCCGCCAGACCCGAACCCACTCCGCCAGACCCGAACCCACTCCGCCAGACCCCAACCCACTCCGCCAGAACCAAACCCACTCCGCCAGACCCAAACCCACTCCGCCAGACCCAAACCCACTCCGCCAGACCCAAACCAACTCCGCCAGACCCAAACCCACTCCGTCAGGATCCAAACCCACTCCGCAGACCCAAACCCACTCCGCCAGACCCGAACCAACTCCGCCAGACCCGAACCCACTCCGCCAGACCCGAACCCACTCCTCCAGACCCAAACCCTACCCGCCAGATCCGAACCCACTCCGCCAGACCCGAACCCACTCCGTCAGACGCAAACCCACTCCGCCAGACACGAACCCACTGCGCCAGACCTGAACCAACTCCACCAGACCCGAACCCACTCCGCCAGACCCGAACCAACTCCGCCAGACCTAAACCCACTCCGCCAGACCCCAACCCACTCCGCCAGACCCCAACCCACTCCGCCAGACCCCAACCCACTCCGCCAGACCCGAACCCACTCCGACAGACCCGAACCCACTCCGCCAGACAATAACCCACTCCGCCAGACCCGAACCCACTCCGCCAGACCCGAACCCACTCCGCCAGACCCAAACCCACTCCGCCAGACCCAAACCCACTCCGCCAGACCCCAACCCGCTCCGCCAGACCCGAACCCACTCCGCCAGACCCGAAACCACTCCGCCAGACCCCAACCCACTCCGCCAGACCCCAACCCGCTCCGACAGACCCGAACCCACTCCGCCAGACCATAACCCACTCCGCCAGACCCGAACCCACTCCGCCAGACCCGAACCCACTCCGCCAGACCCAAACCCACTCCGCCAGATCCAAACCCACTCCACCAGACACGAACCCACTGCGCCAGACCCGAACCAACTCCACCAGACCCGAACCCACTCCGCCAGACCCGAACCAACTCCGCCAGACCCGAACCCACTCCGCCAGACCCGAACCCACTCCGCCAGACCCCAACCCACTCCGCCAGACCCCAAACCACTCCGCCAGACCCAAACCCACTCCGCCAGACCCGAACCCACTCCGACAGACCCGAACCCGCTCTGCCAGACAATAACCCACTCCGCCAGACCCGAACCCACTCCGCCAGACCCAAACCCATTCCGACAGACCCGAACCCACTCCGCCAGACCATAACCCACTCCGCCAGACCCGAACCCACTCCGCCAGACCCGAACCCACTCCGCCAGACCCGAACCCACTCCGCCAGACCATAACCCACTCCGCCAGACCCGAACCCACTCCGCCAAAGCCGAACCCACTCCGCCAGACCCGAATCCACTCCGCTAGACCCGAACCCACTCCGCCAGACCCCAACCCACTCCGCCAGACCCAAACCCAATCCGGCAGACCCCAACCCACTCCGCCAGACCCCAACCCACTCCGCCAGACCCCAACCTACTCCGCCAGACCCGAACCCACTCCTGCAGACCCCAACCCACTCCGCCAGACCCCAACCCACTCCGCCAGACCCAAACCCACTCCGCCAGACCCAAACCAACTCCGCCAGACCCAAACCCACTCCGTCAGGATCCAAACCCACTCCGCCAGACCCAAACCCACTCCGCCAGACCCGAACCAACTCCGCCAGACCCGAACCAACTCCGCCAGACCCGAACCCACTCCGCCAGACCCGAACCCACTCCGCCAGACCCCAACCCACTCCTCCAGAACCAAACCCACTCCGCCAGACCCAAACCCACTCCGCCAAACCCAAACCCACTCCGCCAGACCCAAACCAACTCCGCCAGACCCAAACCCACTCCGTCAGGACCCAAACCCACTCCGCCAGACCCAAACCCACTCGGCCAGACCCAAACCCACTCCGCCAGACCCCAACCCACTCCGCCAGACCCGAACCACTCCGCCAGACCACAACCCACTTCGCCAGACCCGAACCCACACCGACAGACCCGACCCCATTCCGCCAGACCACAACCCACTCCGCCAGACCCGAACCCACTCCACCAGACCACAACCCACTCCGCCAGAACCGACCCCACTCCGCCAGACCCGAATCAACTCCGCCAGACCACAACCCACTCCGCCAGACCCGAACCCACATCGACAGACCCGAACCCACATCGACAGACCCGAACCCACTCCGCCAGACCTAAACCCACTCCGCCAGACCCGAACCCGCTCCGCCAGACCCGAAACCACTCCGCCAGACCCGAACCCACTCCGCCAGACCCCAACCCACTCCGCCAGACCCCAACCCACTCCGACAGACCAGAACCCACTCCGCCAGACCATAACCCACTCCGCCAGACCCGAACCCACACCGCCAGACCCGAACCCACTCCGCCAGACCCAAACCCACTCCGCCAAACCCGAACCAACTCCGCCAGACCCGAACGCACTCCGCCAGACCATAACCCACTCCGCCAGACCCGAACCCACTCCGCCAGACCCGAACCCACTCCGCCAGACCCGAACCCACTCCACCAGACCATAACCCACTCCGCCAGACCCGAACCCACTCCGCCAGAGCCGAACCCACTCCGCCAGACCCGAACCCACTCCGCTAGACCCGAACACACTCCGCCAGACCCCAACCCACTCCGCCAGACCCAAACCCAATCCGGCAGACCCCAACCCACTCCGCCAGACCCCAACCCACTCCGCCAGACCCCAACCCACTCCGCCAGACCCGAACCCACTCCGGCAGACCCCAACCCACTCCGCCAGACCCAAACCCACTCCGCCAGACCCAAACCCACTCCGCCAGACCCAATCCCACTCCGCCAGACCCAAACCAACTCAGCCACACCCAAACCCACTCCGCCAGACCCCAACCCACTCCGCCAGAACCAAACCCACTCCGCCAGACCCAAACCCACTCCGCCAGACCCAAACCCACTCCGCCAGACCCAAACCAACTCCGCCAGACCCAAACCCACTCCGTCAGGATCCAAACCCACTCCGCAGACCCAAACCCACTCCGCCAGACCCGAACCAACTCCGCCAGACCCGAACCCACTCCGCCAGACCCGAACCCACTCCTCCAGACCCAAACCCTACCCGCCAGATCCGAACCCACTCCGCCAGACCCGAACCCACTCCGTCAGACGCAAACCCACTCCGCCAGACACGAACCCACTGCGCCAGACCTGAACCAACTCCACCAGACCCGAACCCACTCCGCCAGACCCGAACCAACTCCGCCAGACCTAAACCCACTCCGCCAGACCCCAACCCACTCCGCCAGACCCCAACCCACTCCGCCAGACCCCAACCCACTCCGCCAGACCCGAACCCACTCCGACAGACCCGAACCCACTCCGCCAGACAATAACCCACTCCGCCAGACCCGAACCCACTCCGCCAGACCCGAACCCACTCCGCCAGACCCAAACCCACTCCGCCAGACCCAAACCCACTCCGCCAGACCCCAACCCGCTCCGCCAGACCCCAACCCACTCCGCCAGACCCGAAACCACTCCGCCAGACCCCAACCCACTCCGCCAGACCCCAACCCGCTCCGACAGACCCGAACCCACTCCACTAGACCATAACCCACTCCGCCAGACCCGAACCCACTCCGCCAGACCCGAACCCACTCCGCCAGACCCAAACCCACTCCGCCAGATCCAAACCCACTCCACCAGACACGAACCCACTGCGCCAGACCCGAACCAACTCCACCAGACCCGAACCCACTCCGCCAGACCCGAACCAACTCCGCCAGACCCAAACCCACTCCGCCAGACCCAAACCCACTACGCCAGACCCCAACCCACTCCGCCAGACCCCAACCCACTCCGCCAGACCCCAACCCACTCCGCCAGACCCGAACCCACTCCGGCAGACCCCAACCCACTCCGCCAGACCCCAACCCAATCCGCCAGACCCAAACCCACTCCGCCAGACCCAAACCCACTCCGCCAGACCCAAACCCACTCCGCCAGACCCAAACCAACTCCGCCAGACCCAAACCCACTCCGTCAGGCCCCAAACCCACTCCGCCAGACCCAAACCCACTCCGTCAGGCCCCAATCCCACTCCGCCAGACCCAAACCCACTCCGCCTGACCCAATCCCACTCCGCCAGACCCAAACCCACTCCGCCAGACCCGAACCCACTCCGCCAGACCACAACCCACTCCGCCAGACCCGAACCCACACCCACAGACGTGACCCCATTCCGCCAGACCACAACCCACTCCGCCAGACCCGAACCCACTCCGCCAGACCACAACCCACTCCGCCAGAACCGAACCCACTCCGCCAGACCCGAACCAACTGCGCCAGACCACAACCCACTCCGCCAGACCCGAACCCACATCGACAGACCCGAACCCACTCCGCCAGACCCGAACCCACTCCGCCAGACGCAAACCCACTCCGCCAGACATGAACCCACTGCGCCAGACCAGAACCAACTCCACCAGACCCGAACCCACTCCGCCAGACCCGAACCAAATCCGCCAGACCTAAACCCACTCTGCCAGACCCGAACCCACTCCGCCAGACCTCAACCCACTCCGCCAGACCCCAACCCACTCCGCCAGACCCCAACCCACTCCGCCAGTCCCGAACGCACTCCGACAGACCCGAACCCACTCCGCCAGACAATAACCCACTCCGCCAGACCCGAACCCACTTCGCCAGACCCGAAACCACTCCGCCAGACCCATACCCACTCCGCCAGACACAAACCCACTCCGCCAGACCCCAGCCCGCTCCGCCAGACCCGAACCCACTCCGCCAGACCCGAAACCACTCCGCCAGACCCCAACCCACTCCGCCAGACCCCAACCCGCTCCGACAGACTCGAACCCACTCCGCCAGACCATAACCCACTCCGCCAGACCAGAACCCACTCCGCCAGACCCGAACCCACTCCGCCAGACCCAAACCCACTCCACCAGACATGAACCCACTGCGCCAGACCCGAACCAACTCCACCAGACCGGAACCCACTCCGCCAGACCCGAACCAACTCCGCCAGACCCGAACCCACTCCGCCAGACACGAACCCACTCCGCCAGACCCGAACCAACTCCACCAGACCCGAACCAACTCCGCCAGACCCGAACCCACTCCGCCAGACCCGAACCCACTCCGACAGACCCGAACCCGCTCTGCCAGGCAATAACCCACTCTGCCAGACCCAAACCCACTCTGCCAGACCCGAACCAACTCCGCCAGACCCGAACCCACTCCGCCAGACCCGAACCCACTCTGCCAGACAATAACCCACTCTGCCAGACCCGAACCCACTCCGCCAGACCCGAACCCACTCCGCCAGACCCAAACCCACTCCGCCAGACTCCAACCCACTCCGCCAGACCCGAACCCACTCCGCCAGACCCGAACCCACTCCGCCAGACCCCAACCCACTCCACCAGACCCAAACCCACTCCGACAGACCCGAACCCACTCCGCCAGACCATAACCCACTCCGCCAGACCCGAACCCACTCCGCCAGACCCAAACACACTCCGCCAGACCCGAACCCACTCCGCCAGACCCTAACCCACTCCGCCAGACCCCAACCCACCCCGCCAAACCCGAACCCACTCCGCCAGATCCCAACCCACTCCGCCAGACCCGAACCAACTCCGCCAGACCACAACCCACTCCGCCAGACCCGAACCCACATCGACAGACCCGAACCCACATCGACAGACCCGAACCCACTCCGCCAGACCCAAACCCACTCCGCCAGACCCCAACCCGCTCCGCCAGACCCCAACCCACTCCGACAGACCCGAACCCACTCCGCCAGACCATAACCCACTCCGCCAGACCCGAACCCACTCCGCCAGACCCGAACCCACTCCGCCAGACCCGAACCCACTCCGCCAGACCCGAACCCACTCCGCCAGACCCAAACCCACTCCGCAGCACCCAAACCAACTCCGCCAGTCCCAAACCCACTCCATCAGGCCCCAAACCCACTCCGCCAGACCCAAACCCACTCCGCCAGAACCAAACCCCCTCCGCCAGACCCAAACCCACTCCGCCAGACCCGAACCCACTCCGCCAGACCACAACCCACTCCGCCAGACCCAAACCCACACCGACAGACCCAACCCCACTCCGCGAGACCCAAACCCATTCCGCCAGATCCGAACCCACTCCGCCAGACCCGAACCCACTCCGCAAGACCCAAACCCACTCCGCCAGAACCCAACCCACTCCGCCAGACCCGAACCCACTCCGCCAAACCCAAACCCACTCCGCCAGACCACAACCCACTCCTCCAGACCCGAACCCACAGCGACAGACCCGAACCCACTCCGCCAGACCCACACCCACTCCGCCAGACCTGAACCCACTCCGCCAGACCCGAACCCACTCCGCCAGACCCAAACCCACTCCGCCAGACCCAAACCCACTCCGCCAGACCCCAATCCACTGCGCCAGACCAGAACCAAATCCACCAGCCCCGAACCCACTCCGCCAGACCCGAACCAACTCCGCCAGACCCGAACCCACTCCGCCAGACCCGAACCCACTCCGCCAGACCCGAACCCACTCCGCCAGACCCCAACCCACTCTGCCAGACCCCAACCCACTCCGCCAGACCCAAACCCACTCCGACAGACCGAACCCACTCCGCCAGACCATAACCCACTCCGCCAGACCCGAACCCACTCCGCCAGACCCGAACCCACACCGCCAGACCCAAACCCACTCCGCCAGACCCAAACCCACTCCGGCAGACCCCAACCCACTCCGCCAGACCCCAACCCACTCTGCCAGACCCCAACCCACTCCGCCAGACCCAAACCCACTCCGACAGACCTGAACCCACTCCGCCAGACCATAACCCACTCCGCCAGACCCGAACCCACTCCGCCAGACCCGAACCCACACCGCCAGACCCAAACCCACTCCGCCAGACCCAAACCCACTCCGGCAGACCCCAACCCACTCCGCCAGACACCAACCCACTCCGCCAGACCCCAACCCACTCCGCCAGACCCGAACCCACTCCGGCAGACCCCAACCCACTCCGCCAGACCCCAACCCAATCCGCCAGACCCAAACCCACTCCGCCAGACCCAAACCCACTCCGCCAGACCCCAACCCACTCCGCCAGAACCTAACCCACTCCGCCAGACCCCAACCCACTCCGGCAGACCCCAACCCACTCCGCCAGACCCCAACCCAATCCGCCAGACCCAAACCCACTCCGCCAGACCCAAACCCACTCCGGCAGACCCAAACCCACTCCGCCAGACCCAAACCAACTCCGCCAGACCCAAACCCACTCCGTCAGTCCCCAAACCCACTCCGCCAGACCCAAACCCACTCCGCCAGACCGGAACCAACTCCGCCAGACCCGAACCCACTCCGCCAGACCCGAACCCACTCCGCCAGACCCCAACCCACTCCGCCAGAACCAAACCCACTCCGCCAGACCCAAACCCACTCCGCCAGACCCAAACCCACTCCGCCAGACCCAAACCCACTCCGCCAGACCCGAACCCACTCCGCCGGACCACAACCCACTCCGCCAGACCCGAACCCACACCCAGAGACGCGACCCCATTCCGCCAGACCACACCCCACTCCGCCAGACCCGAACCCACTCCGCCAGCCCACAACCCACTCCGCCAGAACCGAACCCACTCCGCCAGACCCGAACCAACTCCGCCAGACCACAACCCACTCCGCCAGACCCGAACCCACATCGACAGACCCGAACCCACTCCGCCAGACCCGAACCCACTCCTCCAGACCCAAACCCTACCCGCCAGATCTGAACCCACTCCGCCAGACACGAACCCACTGCGCCAGACCCGAACCAACTCCACCAGACCCGAACCCACTCCGCCAGACCCGAACCCACTCCGCCACACCCGAACCCACTCCGCCAGACCCCAACCCACTCCGCCAAACCCCAACCCACTCCGCCAGACCACAACCCACTCCGCCAGACCCGAACCCACTCCGACAGACCCGAACCCACTCAGCCAGACAATAACCCACTCCGCCAGACCCGAACCCACTCCGCCAGACCATAACCCACTCCGCCAGACCAAAACCCACTCCGCCAGACATACACCCACTCCGCCAGACCCCAACCCACTCCGCCAGACCCGAACCCACTCCGCCAGACCCGAACCCACTCCGCCAGAACCCAACCCACTCCACCAGACCCGAACCCACTCCGACAGACCCGAACCCACTCCGACAGACCCGAACCCACTCCTCCAGACCATAACCCACTCCGCCAGACCCGAACCCACTCTACCAGACCCGAACCCACTCCGCCAGACCCGAACCCACTCCGCCAGACATTAACCCGCTCCGCCAGACCCCAACCCACTCCGCCACACCCCAACCCACTCCGCCAGACCCCAACCCACTCCGCCAGACCCAAACCCACTCCGCCAGACCCAAACCAACTCCGCCAGACTCAAACCCACTCCGTCAGGCCCCAAACCCACTCCGCCAGACCCAAACCCACTCCGCCAGACCCAAACCCCCTCCGCCAGACCCAAACCCACTCCGCCAGACCCGAACCCACTCCGCCAGACCACAAATCACTCTGCCAGACCCGAACCCACTCCGACACATCCGAACCCACTTCGCCAGACCATAACCCACTCCGCCACACCCAAACCCACTCCGCCAGACCCGAACCCCCTCCGCCAGACCCAAACCCACTCCGCCAGACCCAAACCCACTCCGCCAGACCCCAACCCACTCCGCCAGACCCGAACCCACTCCGCCAGACCCGAACCCACTCCGCCAGACCCCAACCCACTCCGCCAGACCCGAACCCACTCCGACAGACGCGAACCCACTCCGCCAGACCATAACCCACTCCGCCAGACCCGAACCCACTCCGCCAGACCCAGACCCACTCCGACAGACCCAAACCCACTCCGCCAGACCCAAACCCACTCCGCCAGACCCCAACCCACTCCGCCAGACCCAACCCACTCCGCCAGACCCCAACCCACTCCACCAGACCCAAACCCACTCCGCCAGACCCAAACCCACTCCGCCAGACCCAAACCCACTCCGCCAGAACCAAACCAACTCCGCCAGACCCAAACCCACTCCGTCAGGCCCCAAACCCACTCCGCCAGACCCAAACCCACTCCGACAGACCCGAACCCACTCCGCCAGACCATAACCCACTCCGCCAGACCCGAACCCACTCCGCCAGACCCGAACCCGCTCTGCCAGACAATAACCCACTCTGCCAGACCCGAACCCACTCCGCCAGACCCGAACCCACTCCGCCAGACCCAAACCCACTCCGCCAGACTCCAACCCACTCCGCCAGACCCCAACCCATTCCGCCAGACCCGAACCCACTCCGCCAGACCCCAACCCACTCCACCAGACCCGAACCCACTCCGACAGACCCGAACCCACTCCGCCGGACCATAACCCACTCCGCCAGACCCGAACCCACTCCGCCAGACCCGAACCCACTCCGCCAGACCCGAACCCACTCCGCCAGACCCTAACCCACTCCGCCAGACCCCAACCCACCCCGCCAAACCCCAATCCACTCCTCCAGATCCCAACCCACTCCGCCAGACCCGAACCAACTCCGCCAGACCACAACCCACTCCGCCAGACCCGAACCCACATCGACAGACCCGAACCCACATCGACAGACCCGAACCCACTCCGCCAGACCCAAACCCACTCCGCCAGACCCCAACCCGCTCCGCCAGACCCGAACCCACTCCGCCAGACCCGATCCCACTCCGCCAGACCCCAACCCACTCCGCCAGACCCCAACCCACTCCGACAGACTCGAACCCACTCCGCCAGACCATAACCCACTCCGCCAGACCCGAACCCACTCAACCAGACCCGAACCCCCTCCGCCAGACCCAAACCCACTCCGCCAAACCCGAACCAACTCCGCCAGACCCGAACCCACTCCGCCAGACCCGAACCCACTACGCCAGACCCGAACCCACTCCGACAGACCCGAACCCACTCCGCCAGACCATAACCCACTCCGCCAGACCCGAACCCACTCCGCCAGACCCAAACCCACTCCGCCAGACCCGAACCCACTCCGCCAGACCCAAACCCACTCCGCCAGACCCAAACCCATTCCGCAGGACCCAAACCAACTCCGCCAGACCCAAACCCACTCCGTCAGGCCTCAAACCCACTCCGCCAGACCCAAACCCACTCCGCCAGAACCAAACCCCCTCCGCCAGACACAAACCCACTCCGCCAAACCCGAACCCACTCCGCCAGACCACAACCCACTCCGCCAGACCCAAACCCACACCGACAGACCCAACCCCACTCCGCGAGACCCAAACCCATTCCGCCAGATCCGAACCCACTCCGCCAGACCCAAACCCACTCCGCAAGACCCAAACACACTCCGCCAGAACCCAACCCACTCCGCCAGACCCGAACCCACTCCGCCAAACCCAAACCCACTCCGCCAGACCACAACCCACTCCGCCAGACCGGAACCCACACCGACAGACCCGAACCCACTCCGCCAGACGCACACCCACTCCGCCAGACCCGAACCCACTCCGCCAGACCTGAACCAACTCCGCCAGACCCAAACCCACTCCGCCAGACCCAAACCCACTCCGCCAGACCCCAATCCACTGCGCCAGACCAGAACCAAATCCACCAGCCCCGAACCCACTCCGCCAGACCCGAACCAACTCCGCCAGACCCGAACCCACTCCGCCAGACCCGAACCCACTCCGCCAGACCCGAACCCACTCCGCCAGACCCCAACCCACTCCGCCAGACCCAAACCCACTCCGACAGACCCGAACCCACTCCGCCAGACCATAACCCACTCCGCCAGACCCAAACCCACTCCGCCAGACCCGAACCCACTCCGCCGGACCCGAACCCACTCCGCCAGACCCAAACCCACTCCGGCAGACCCCAACCCACTCCGCCAGACCCCAACCCACTCCGCCAGTCTCCAACCCACTCCGCCAGACCCGAACCCACTCCGGCAGACCCCAACCCACTCCGCCAGACCCCAACCCAATCCGCCAGACCCAAACCCACTCCGCCAGACCCAAACCCACTCCGCCAGACCCAAACCCACTCCGCCAGACCCCAACCCACTCCGCCAGACCCCAACCCACTCCGCCAGACCCCAACCCACTCCGCCAGACCAGAACCCACTCCGGCAGACCCCAACCCACTCCGCCAGACCCCAACCCAATCCGCCAAACCCAAACCCACTCCGCCAGACCCAAACCCACTCCGCCAGACCCAAACCCACTCCGCCAGACCCAAACCAACTCCGGCAGACCCAAACCCACTCCGTCAGGCCCCAAACCCACTCCGCCAGCCCCAAACCCACTCCGCCAGACCCGAAACAACTCCGTCAGACCCGAACCCACTCCGCCAGAACCGAACCCACTCCGCCAGACCCCAACCCACTCCGCCAGAACCAAACCCACTCCGCCAGACCCGAACCCACTCCGCCAGACCCAAACCCACTCCGCCAGACCCAAACCAACGCCGCCAGACCCAAACCCACACCGTTAGGCCCCAAACCCACTCCGCCAGACCCAAACCCACTCCACCAGACCGGAACCAACTCCGCCAGACCCGAACCCACTCCGCCAGACCCGAACCCACTCCGCCAGACCCAAACCCACTCCGCCAGACCCCAACCCACTCCGCCAGACTCAACCCACTCCGCCAGACCCCAACCCACTCCGCCAGACGCAAACCCACTCCGCCAGACCCGAACCCACTCCGCCAGACCCGAACCCACTCCGCCAGACCCAAACCCACTCCGCCAGACCCAAACCAACGCCGCCAGACCCAAACCCACACCGTTAGGCCCCAAACCCACTCCGCCAGACCCAAACCCACTCCACCAGACCGGAACCAACTCCGCCAGACCCGAACCCACTCCGCCAGACCCGAACCCACTCCGCCAGACCCAAACCCACTCCGCCAGACCCCAACCCACTCCGCCAGACTCAACCCACTCCGCCAGACCCCAACCCACTCCGCCAGACGCAAACCCACTCCGCCAGACCCGAACCCACTCCGCCAGACCCAAACCCACTCCGCCAGACCCAAACCAACGCCGCCAGACCCAAACCCACACCGTTAGGCCCCAAACCCACTCCGCCAGACCCAAACCCACTCCACCAGACCGGAACCAACTCCGCCAGACCCGAACCCACTCCGCCAGACCCGAACCCACTCCGCCAGACCCAAACCCACTCCGCCAGACCCCAACCCACTCCGCCAGACTCAACCCACTCCGCCAGACCCCAACCCACTCCGCCAGACGCAAACCCACTCCGCCAGACCCAAACCCACTCCGCCAGACCCAAACCCACTCCGCCAGACCCAAACCAACTCCGCCAGACTCAAACCCACTCCGTCAGGCCCCAAACCCACTCCGCCAGCCCCAAACCCACTCCGCCAGACCCAAACTCCCTCCGCCAGACCCAAACCCACTCCGCCAGACCCGAACCCACTCGGCGAGACCACAACCCACTCCGCCAGACCCGAACCCACTCCGACAGACCCGAACCCACTCCGCCAGACCCAAACCCACTCCGCCAGACCCAAACCCACTCCGCCAGACCCCAACCCACTCCGCCAGACTCAACCCACTCCGCCAGACCCAAACCCACTCCGCCAGACCCAAACCCACTCCGCCAGACCCAAACCAACTCCGCCACTCAAACCCACTCCGTCAGACCCCAACCCACTCCGCCAGACCCCAACCCACTCCGCCAGTCTCCAACCCACTCCGCCAGACCCGAACCCACTCCGGCAGACCCCAACCCACTCCGCCAGACCCCAACCCAATCCGCCAGACCCAAACCCACTCCGCCAGACCCAAACCCACTCCGCCAGACCCAAACCCACTCCGCCAGACCCCAACCCACTCCGCCAGACCCCAACCCACTCCGCCAGACCCCAACCCACTCCGCCAGACCAGAACCCACTCCGGCAGACCCCAACCCACTCCGCCAGACCCCAACCCAATCCGCCAGACCCAAACCCACTCCGCCAGACCCAAACCCACTCCGCCAGACCCAAACCCACTCCGCCAGACCCAAACCAACTAAGGCAGACCCAAACCCACTCCGTCAGGCCCCAAACCCACTCCGCCAGCCCCAAACCCACTCCGCCAGACCCGAAACAACTCCGTCAGACCCGAACCCACTCCGCCAGAACCGAACCCACTCCGCCAGACCCCAACCCACTCCGCCAGAACCAAACCCACTCCGCCAGACCCGAACCCACTCCGCCAGACCCAAACCCACTCCGCCAGACCCAAACCAACGCCGCCAGACCCAAACCCACACCGTTAGGCCCCAAACCCACTCCGCCAGACCCAAACCCACTCCACCAGACCGGAACCAACTCCGCCAGACCCGAACCCACTCCGCCAGACCCGAACCCACTCCGCCAGACCCAAACCCACTCCGCCAGACCCCAACCCACTCCGCCAGACTCAACCCACTCCGCCAGACCCCAACCCACTCCGCCAGACGCAAACCCACTCCGCCAGACCCGAACCCACTCCGCCAGACCCGAACCCACTCCGCCAGACCCAAACCCACTCCGCCAGACCCAAACCAACGCCGCCAGACCCAAACCCACACCGTTAGGCCCCAAACCCACTCCGCCAGACCCAAACCCACTCCACCAGACCGGAACCAACTCCGCCAGACCCGAACCCACTCCGCCAGACCCGAACCCACTCCGCCAGACCCAAACCCACTCCGCCAGACCCCAACCCACTCCGCCAGACTCAACCCACTCCGCCAGACCCCAACCCACTCCGCCAGACGCAAACCCACTCCGCCAGACCCGAACCCACTCCGCCAGACCCAAACCCACTCCGCCAGACCCAAACCAACGCCGCCAGACCCAAACCCACACCGTTAGGCCCCAAACCCACTCCGCCAGACCCAAACCCACTCCACCAGACCGGAACCAACTCCGCCAGACCCGAACCCACTCCGCCAGACCCGAACCCACTCCGCCAGACCCAAACCCACTCCGCCAGACCCCAACCCACTCCGCCAGACTCAACCCACTCCGCCAGACCCCAACCCACTCCGCCAGATGCAAACCCACTCCGCCAGACCCAAACCCACTCCGCCAGACCCAAACCCACTCCGCCAGACCCAAACCAACTCCGCCAGACTCAAACCCACTCCGTCAGGCCCCAAACCCACTCCGCCAGCCCCAAACCCACTCCGCCAGACCCAAACTCCCTCCGCCAGACCCAAACCCACTCCGCCAGACCCGAACCCACTCGGCGAGACCACAACCCACTCCGCCAGACCCGAACCCACTCCGACAGACCCGAACCCACTCCGCCAGACCCAAACCCACTCCGCCAGACCCAAACCCACTCCGCCAGACCCCAACCCACTCCGCCAGACTCAACCCACTCCGCCAGACCCCAACCCACTCCGCCAGACGCAAACCCACTCCGCCAGACCCAAACCCACTCCGCCAGACCCAAACCCACTCCGCCAGACCCAAACCAACTCCGCCACTCAAACCCACTCCGTCAGGCCCCAAACCCACTCCGCCAGCCCCAAACCCACTCCGCCAGACCCAAACTCCCTCCGCCAGACCCAAACCCACTCCGCCAGACCCGAACCCACTCGGCCAGACCACAACCCACTCCGCCAGACCCGAACCCACTCCGCCAGACCCCAACCCACTCCGCCAGACCCCAACCCGCTCCGACAGACTCGAACCCACTCCGCCAGACCATAACCCACTCTGCCAGACCCGAACCCACTCCGCCAGACCCCAACCCACTCCGCCCGACCCAAACCCACTCCACCAGACATGAACCCACTGCGCCAGACCCGAACCAACTCCACCAGACCCGAACCCACTCCGCCAGACCCGAACCAACTCCGCCAGACCCGAACCCACTCCGCCAGACCCGAACCCACTCCGCCAGACCCCAACCCACTCCGCCAGACCCGAACCCACTCCGCCAGACCCGAACCCACTCCGCCAGACCCCAACCCACTCCGCCAGACCCCAACCCACTCCGCCAGACCCAAACTCCCTCCGCCAGACCCAAACCCACTCCGCCAGACCCGAACCCACTCGGCCAGACCACAACCCACTCCGCCAGACCCGAACCCACTCCGCCAGACCCCAACCCACTCCGCCAGACCCCAACCCGCTCCGACAGACTCGAACCCACTCCGCCAGACCATAACCCACTCTGCCAGACCCGAACCCACTCCGCCAGACCCCAACCCACTCCGCCCGACCCAAACCCACTCCACCAGACATGAACCCACTGCGCCAGACCCGAACCAACTCCACCAGACCCGAACCCACTCCGCCAGACCCGAACCAACTCCGCCAGACCCGAACCCACTCCGCCAGACCCGAACCCACTCCGCCAGACCCGAACCCACTCCGCCAGACCCCAACCCACTCCGCCAGACCCCAACCCACTCCGCCAGACCCGAACCCACTCCGCCAGACCCGAACCCATTCCGACAGACCCGAACCCGCTCTGCCAGACAATAACCCACTCTGCCAGACCCAAACCCACTCCGCCAGACCCAAACCCACTCCGCCAGACCCCAATCCACTGCGCCAGACCAGAACCAAATCCACCAGCCCCGAACCCACTCCGCCAGACCCGAACCAACTCCGCCAGACCCGAACCCACTCCGCCAGACCCGAACCCACTCCGCCAGACCCGAACCCACTCCGCCAGACCCCAACCCACTCTGCCAGACCCCAACCCACTCCGCCAGACCCAAACCCACTCCGACAGACCCGAACCCACTCCGCCAGACCATCACCCACTCCGCCAGACCCGAACCCACTCCGCCAGACCGGAACCCGCTCTGCCAGACAATAACCCGCTCTGCCAGACCCGAACCCACTCCGCCAGACCCGAACCCACTCCGCCAGACCCGAACCCACTCCGCCAGACTCCAACCCACTCCGCCAGACCCGAACCCACTCCGCCAGACCCGAACCCACTCCGCCAGACCCCAACCCACTCCACCAGACCCGAACCCACTCCGACAGACCCGAACCCACTCCGCCAGACCATAACCCACTCCGCCAGACCCGAACCCACTCCGCCAGACCCGAACCCACTCCGCCAGAACCGAACCCACTCCGCCAGACCCGAACCCACTCCGCCAGACCCAAACCCACTCCGCCAGACCCCAACCCACTCCGCCAGACTCAACCCACTCCGCCAGACCCCAACCCACTCCGCCAGACGCAAACCCACTCCGCCAGACCCGAACCCACTCCGCCAGACCCGAACCCACTCCGCCAGACCCAAACCCACTCCGCCAGACCCAAACCAACGCCGCCAGACCCAAACCCACACCGTTAGGCCCCAAACCCACTCCGCCAGACCCAAACCCACTCCACCAGACCGGAACCAACTCCGCCAGACCCGAACCCACTCCGCCAGACCCGAACCCACTCCGCCAGACCCAAACCCACTCCGCCAGACCCCAACCCACTCCGCCAGACTCAACCCACTCCGCCAGACCCCAACCCACTCCGCCAGACGCAAACCCACTCCGCCAGACCCGAACCCACTCCGCCAGACCCAAACCCACTCCGCCAGACCCAAACCAACGCCGCCAGACCCAAACCCACACCGTTAGGCCCCAAACCCACTCCGCCAGACCCAAACCCACTCCACCAGACCGGAACCAACTCCGCCAGACCCGAACCCACTCCGCCAGACCCGAACCCACTCCGCCAGACCCAAACCCACTCCGCCAGACCCCAACCCACTCCGCCAGACTCAACCCACTCCGCCAGACCCCAACCCACTCCGCCAGACGCAAACCCACTCCGCCAGACCCAAACCCACTCCGCCAGACCCAAACCCACTCCGCCAGACCCAAACCAACTCCGCCAGACTCAAACCCACTCCGTCAGGCCCCAAACCCACTCCGCCAGCCCCAAACCCACTCCGCCAGACCCAAACTCCCTCCGCCAGACCCAAACCCACTCCGCCAGACCCGAACCCACTCGGCGAGACCACAACCCACTCCGCCAGACCCGAACCCACTCCGACAGACCCGAACCCACTCCGCCAGACCCAAACCCACTCCGCCAGACCCAAACCCACTCCGCCAGACCCCAACCCACTCCGCCAGACTCAACCCACTCCGCCAGACCCCAACCCACTCCGCCAGACGCAAACCCACTCCGCCAGACCCAAACCCACTCCGCCAGACCCAAACCCACTCCGCCAGACCCAAACCAACTCCGCCACTCAAACCCACTCCGTCAGGCCCCAAACCCACTCCGCCAGCCCCAAACCCACTCCGCCAGACCCAAACTCCCTCCGCCAGACCCAAACCCACTCCGCCAGACCCGAACCCACTCGGCCAGACCACAACCCACTCCGCCAGACCCGAACCCACTCCGCCAGACCCCAACCCACTCCGCCAGACCCCAACCCGCTCCGACAGACTCGAACCCACTCCGCCAGACCATAACCCACTCTGCCAGACCCGAACCCACTCCGCCAGACCCAAACCCACTCCGCCCGACCCAAACCCACTCCACCAGACATGAACCCACTGCGCCAGACCCGAACCAACTCCACCAGACCCGAACCCACTCCGCCAGACCCGAACCAACTCCGCCAGACCCGAACCCACTCCGCCAGACCCGAACCCACTCCGCCAGACCCCAACCCACTCCGCCAGACCCCAACCCACTCCGCCAGACCCGAACCCACTCCGCCAGACCCGAACCCATTCCGACAGACCCGAACCCGCTCTGCCAGACAATAACCCACTCTGCCAGACCCAAACCCACTCCGCCAGACCCAAACCCACTCCGCCAGACCCCAATCCACTGCGCCAGACCAGAACCAAATCCACCAGCCCCGAACCCACTCCGCCAGACCCGAACCAACTCCGCCAGACCCGAACCCACTCCGCCAGACCCGAACCCACTCCGCCAGACCCGAACCCACTCCGCCAGACCCCAACCCACTCTGCCAGACCCCAACCCACTCCGCCAGACCCAAACCCACTCCGACAGACCCGAACCCACTCCGCCAGACCATCACCCACTCCGCCAGACCCGAACCCACTCCGCCAGACCGGAACCCGCTCTGCCAGACAATAACCCGCTCTGCCAGACCCGAACCCACTCCGCCAGACCCGAACCCACTCCGCCAGACCCGAACCCACTCCGCCAGACTCCAACCCACTCCGCCAGACCCGAACCCACTCCGCCAGACCCGAACCCACTCCGCCAGACCCCAACCCACTCCACCAGACCCGAACCCACTCCGACAGACCCGAACCCACTCCGCCAGACCATAACCCACTCCGCCAGACCCGAACCCACTCCGCCAGACCCGAACCCACTCCGCCAGAACCGAACCCACTCCGCCAGACCCTAACCCACTCCGCCAGACCCCAACCCACCCCGCCAAACCCCAACCCATTCCGCCAGATCCCAACCCACCCCACCAGACCCGAACCAACTCCGCCAGACCACAACGCACTCCGCCAGACCCGAACCCACATCGACAGACCCGAACCCACATCGACAGACCCGAACCCACTCCGCCAGACCCAAACCCACTCCGCCAGACCCCAACCCGCTCCGCCAGACCCGAACCCACTCCGCCAGACCCGATCCCACTCCGCCAGACCCCAACCCACTCCGCCAGACCCCAACCCACTCCGACAGACTCGAACCCACTCCGCCAGACCACAACCCACTCCGCCAGACCCAAACCCACACCGACAGACCCAACCCCACTCCGCGAGACCCAAACCCATTCCGCTAGATCCGAACCCACTCCGCCAGACCCGAACCCACTCCGCAAGACCCAAACCCACTCCGCCAGAACCCAACCCACTCCGCCAGACCCGAACCCACTCCGCCAGACCCCAATCCACTGCGCCAGACCAGAACCAAATCCACCAGCCCCGAACCCACTCCGCCAGACCCGAACCAACTCCGCCAGACCCGAACCCACTCCGCCAGACCCGAACCCACTCCGCCAGACCCGAACCCACTCCGCCAGACCCCAACCCACTCCGCCAGACCCCAACCCACTCCGCCAGACCCAAACCAACTCCGACAGACCCGAACCCACTCCGCCAGACCATAACCCACTCCGCCAGACCCGAACCCACTCCGCCAGACCCGAACCCACTCCGCCAGACCCAAACCCACTCCGCCAGACCCAAACCCACTCCGGCAGACCCCAACCCACTCCGCCAGACCCCAACCCACTCCGCCAGACCCCAACCCACTCCGCCAGACCCGAACCCACTCCGGCAGACCCCAACCCACTCCGCCAGACCCCAACCCAATCCGCCAGACCCAAACCCACTCCGCCAGACCCAAACCCACTCCGCCAGACCCATACCCACTCCGCCAGAAACCAACCCACTCCGCCAGACCCCAACCCACTCCGCCAGACCCTAACCCACTCCGCCAGACCCGAACCCACTCCGGCAGACCCCAACCCACTCCGCCAGACCCCAACCCAATCCGCCAGACCCAAACCCACTCCGCCAGACCCAAACCCACTCCGCCAGACCCAAACCCACTCCGCCAGACCCGAACCCACTCCGCCAGACCCAACCCACTCCGCCAGACCCCAACCCACTCCACCAGACCCGAACCCACTCCGACAGACCCGAACCCACTCCGCCAGACCATAACCCACTCCGCCAGACCCGAACCCACTCCGCCAGACCCGAACCCACTCCGCCAGACCCAAACCCACTCCGCCAGACCCAAACCCACTCCGGCAGACCCCAACCCACTCCGCCAGACCCCAACCCACTCCGCCAGACCCCAACCCACTCCGCCAGACCCGAACCCACTCCGGCAGACCCCAACCCACTCCGCCAGACCCCAACCCAATCCGCCAGACCCAAACCCACTCCGCCAGACCCAAACCCACTCCGCCAGACCCATACCCACTCCGCCAGAACCCAACCCACTCCGCCAGACCCCAACCCACTCCGCCAGACCCTAACCCACTCCGCCAGACCCGAACCCACTCCGGCAGACCCCAACCCACTCCGCCAGACCCCAACCCAATCCGCCAGACCCAAACCCACTCCGCCAGACCCAAACCCACTCCGCCAGACCCAAACCCACTCCGCCAGACCCGAACCCACTCCGCCACACCCAACCCACTCCGCCAGACCCCAACCCACTCCACCAGACCCGAACCCACTCCGACAGACCCGAACCCACTCCGCCAGACCATAACCCACTCCGCGAGACCCGAACCCACTCCGCCAGACCCGAACCCACTCCGCCAGAACCGAACCCACTCCGCCAGACCCTAACCCACTCCGCCAGACCCCAACCCACCCCGCCAAACCCCAACCCATTCCGCCAGATCCCAACCCACTCCGCCAGACCCGAACCAACTCCGCCAGACCCGAACCCACTCCGCCAGACCCAAACCCACTCCGCCAGACCCCAACCCACTCCGCCAGACTCAACCCACTCCGCCAGACCCCAACCCACTCCGCCAGACGCAAACCCACTCCGCCAGACCCAAACCCACTCCGCCAGACCCAAACCCACTCCGCCAGACCCAAACCAACTCCGCCACTCAAACCCACTCCGTCAGGCCCCAAACCCACTCCGCCAGCCCCAAACCCACTCCGCCAGACCCAAACTCCCTCCGCCAGACCCAAACCCACTCCGCCAGACCCGAACCCACTCGGCCAGACCACAACCCACTCCGCCAGACCCGAACCCACTCCGCCAGACCCCAACCCACTCCGCCAGACCCCAACCCGCTCCGACAGACTCGAACCCACTCCGCCAGACCATAACCCACTCTGCCAGACCCGAACCCACTCCGCCAGACCCCAACCCACTCCGCCCGACCCAAACCCACTCCACCAGACATGAACCCACTGCGCCAGACCCGAACCAACTCCACCAGACCCGAACCCACTCCGCCAGACCCGAACCAACTCCGCCAGACCCGAACCCACTCCGCCAGACCCGAACCCACTCCGCCAGACCCCAACCCACTCCGCCAGACCCCAACCCACTCCGCCAGACCCGAACCCACTCCGCCAGACCCGAACCCATTCCGACAGACCCGAACCCGCTCTGCCAGACAATAACCCACTCTGCCAGACCCAAACCCACTCCGCCAGACCCAAACCCACTCCGCCAGACCCCAATCCACTGCGCCAGACCAGAACCAAATCCACCAGCCCCGAACCCACTCCGCCAGACCCGAACCAACTCCGCCAGACCCGAACCCACTCCGCCAGACCCGAACCCACTCCGCCAGACCCGAACCCACTCCGCCAGACCCCAACCCACTCTGCCAGACCCCAACCCACTCCGCCAGACCCAAACCCACTCCGACAGACCCGAACCCACTCCGCCAGACCATCACCCACTCCGCCAGACCCGAACCCACTCCGCCAGACCGGAACCCGCTCTGCCAGACAATAACCCGCTCTGCCAGACCCGAACCCACTCCGCCAGACCCGAACCCACTCCGCCAGACCCGAACCCACTCCGCCAGACTCCAACCCACTCCGCCAGACCCGAACCCACTCCGCCAGACCCGAACCCACTCCGCCAGACCCCAACCCACTCCACCAGACCCGAACCCACTCCGACAGACCCGAACCCACTCCGCCAGACCATAACCCACTCCGCCAGACCCGAACCCACTCCGCCAGACCCGAACCCACTCCGCCAGAACCGAACCCACTCCGCCAGACCCTAACCCACTCCGCCAGACCCCAACCCACCCCGCCAAACCCCAACCCATTCCGCCAGATCCCAACCCACCCCGCCAGACCCGAACCAACTCCGCCAGACCACAACGCACTCCGCCAGACCCGAACCCACATCGACAGACCCGAACCCACATCGACAGACCCGAACCCACTCCGCCAGCCCAAACCCACTCCGCCAGACCCCAACCCGCTCCGCCAGACCCGAACCCACTCCGCCAGACCCGATCCCACTCCGCCAGACCCCAACCCACTCCGCCAGACCCCAACCCACTCCGACAGACTCGAACCCACTCCGCCAGACCTCAACCCACTCCGCCAGACCCAAACCCACACCGACAGACCCAACCCCACTCCGCGAGACCCAAACCCATTCCGCTAGATCCGAACCCACTCCGCCAGACCCGAACCCACTCCGCAAGACCCAAACCCACTCCGCCAGAACCCAACCCACTCCGCCAGACCCGAACCCACTCCGCCAGACCCCAATCCACTGCGCCAGACCAGAACCAAATCCACCAGCCCCGAACCCACTCCGCCAGACCCGAACCAACTCCGCCAGACCCGAACCCACTCCGCCAGACCCGAACCCACTACGCCAGACCCGAACCCACTCCGCCAGACCCCAACCCACTCTGCCAGACCCCAACCCACTCCGCCAGACCCAAACCAACTCCGACAGACCCGAACCCACTCCGCCAGACCCGAACCCACTCCGCCAGACCCAAACCCACTCCGCCAGACCCAAACCCACTCCGGCAGACCCCAACCCACTCCGCCAGACCCCAACCCACTCCGCCAGACCCCAACCCACTCTGCCAGACCCGAACCCACTCCGGCAGACCCCAACCCACTCCGCCAGACCCCAACCCAATCCGCCAGACCCAAACCCACTCCGCCAGACCCAAACCCACTCCGCCAGACCCATACCCACTCCGCCAGAACCCAACCCACTCCGCCAGACCCAAACCCACTCCGCCAGACCCTAACCCACTCCGCCAGACCCGAACCCACTCCGGCAGACCCCAACCCACTCCGCCAGACCCCAACCCAATCCGCCAGACCCAAACCCACTCCGCCAGACCCAAACCCACTCCGCCAGACCCAAACCCACTCCGCCAGACCCAAACCAACTCCGCCACACCCAAGCCCACTCCGTCAGGCCCCAAACCCACTCCGCCAGACCCAAACCCACTCCGCCAGACCCGAACCAACTCCGCCAGACCCGAACCCACTCCGCCAGACCCGAACCCACTCCGCCAGACCCCAACCCACTCCGCCAGAACCAAACCCACTCCGCCAGACCCAAACCCACTCCGCCAGACCCAAACCCACTCCGCCAGACCCAAACCAACGCCGCCAGACCCAAACCCACACCCACACCGTTAGGCCCCAAACCCACTCCGCCAGACCCAAACCCACTCCGCCAGACCCAAACCAACTCCGCCAGACCCAAACCCTACCCGCCAGATCCGAACCCACTCCGCCACACCCGAACCCACTCCGCCAGACCCCAACCCACTCCGCCAGACCCCAACCCACTCCGCCAGACCCCAACCCACTCCGCCAGACCCCAGCCCACTCCGACAGACCCGAACCCACTCCGCCAGACAATAACCCACTCCGCCAGATCCGAACCCACTCCGCCAGACCATAACCCACTCCGCCAGACCCAAACCCACTGCGCCAGACCCACACCCACTCCGCCAGACCCCAACCCACTCCGCCAGACCCGAACCCACTCCGCCAGACCCGAACCCACTCCGCCAGACCCCAACCCACTCCAGCAGACACGAACCCACTCCGACAGACCCGAACCCACTCCGACAGACCCGAACCCACTCCTCCAGACCATAACCCACTCCGCCAGACCCGAACCCACTCCGCCAGACCCGAACCCACTCCGCCAGACATTAACCCGCTCCGCCAGACCCCAACCCACTCCGCCAGACCCCAACCCACGCCGCCAGACCCCAACCCACTCCGCCAGACCCAAACCCACTCCGCCAGACCCAAACCAACTCCGCCAGACTCAAACCCACTCCGTCAGGCCCCAAACCCACTCCGCCAGACCCAAACCCACTCCGCCAGACCCGAACCAACTCCGCCAGACAATAACCCACTCCGCCAGTCCCGAACCCACTCCGCCAGACCATAACCCACTCCACCAGACCCATACCCACTCCGCCAGACCCACACCCACTCCGCCAGACCCGAACCCACTCCGCCAGACATTAACCCGCTCCGCCAGACCCCAACCCGCTCCGCCAGACCCCAACCCACTCCGCCAGACCCCAACCCACTCCGCCAGACCCAAACCCACTCCGCCAGACCCAAACCAACTCCGCCAGACTCAAACCCACTCCGTCAGGCCCCAAACCCACTCCGCCAGACCCAAACCCACTCCACCAGACCCGAACCAACTCCGCCAGACCCGAACCCACTCCGCCAGACCCGAACCCACTCCGCCAGACCCCAACCCACTCTGCCAGAACCAAACCCACTCCGCCAGACACAAGCCCACTCCGCCAGACCCAAACCCACTCCGCCAGACCCAAACCAACTCCGCCAGACCCAAACCCACTCCGTCAGGCCCCAAACCCACTCCGCCAGACCCAAACCCACTCCGCCAGACCCAAACCCACTCCGCCAGACCCAAACCCACTCCGCCAGACCCGAACCCACTCCGCCGGACCACAACCCACTCCGCCAGACCCGAACCCACACCCACAGACGCGACCCCATTCCGCCAGACCACAACCCACTCCGCCAGACCCGAACCCACTCCGCCAGACCACAACCCACTCCGCCAGAACCGAACCCACTCCGCCAGACCTGAACCAACTCCGCCAGACCACAACCCACTCCGCCAGACCCGAACCCACATCGACAGACCCGAACCCACTCCGCCAGACCCGAACCCACTCCTCCAGACCCAAACCCTACCCGCCAGATCCGAACCCACTCCGCCAGACACGAACCCACTGCGCCAGACCCGAACCAACTCCACTAGACCCGAACCCACTCCGCCAGACCCGAACCCACTCCGCCACACCCGAACCCACTCCGCCACACCCCAACCCACTCCGCCAGACCCCAACCCACTCCGCCAGACCCCAACCCACTCCGCCAGACCCCAACCCACTCCGACAGACCCGAACCCACTCCGACAGACAATAACCCACTCCGCCAGATCCGAACCCACTGCGGCAGACCATAACCCACTCCGCCAGACCCACACCCACTCCGCCAGACCCCAACCCACTCCGCCAGACCCGAACCCACTCCGCCAGACCCGAACCCACTCCGCCAGACCCCAACCCACTCCGGCAGACCCGAACCCACTCCGACAGACCCGAACCCACTCCGACAGACCCGAACCCACTCCTCCAGACCATAACCCACTCCGCCAGACCCGAACCCACTCCGCCAGACCCGAACCCACTCCGCCAGACATTAACCCGCTCCGCCAGACCCCAACCCACTCCGCCAGACCCGAACCCACTCCGCCAGACCATAACCCACTCCGCCAGACCCAAACCCACTCCGCCAGACCCACACCCACTCCGCCAGATCCCAACCCACTCGGCCAGACCCGAACCCACTCCGCCAGACCCGAACCCACTCCGCCAGACCCCAAACCACTCCAGCAGACCCGAACCCACTCCGACAAACCCGAACCCACTCCGACAGACCCGAACCCACTCCTCCAGACCATAACCCACTCCGCCAGACCCGAACCCACTCCGCCAGACCCCAACCCACTCCGCCAGACCCAAACCCACTCCGCCAGACCCAAACAAACTCCGCCAGACTCAAACCCACTCCGTCAGGCCCCAAACCCACTCCGCCAGACCCAAATCCACTCCGCCAGACCCGAAACAACTCCGCCAGACAATAACCCACTCTGCCAGACCCGAACCCACTCCGCCAGACCATAACCCACTCCGCCAGACCCAAACCCACTCCGCCAGACCCACACCCCCTCCGCCAGACCCCAACCCACTCCGTCAGACCCGAACCCACTCCGCCAGACCCGAACCCACTCCGCCAGACCCCAACCCACTCCAGCAGACCCGAACCCACTCCGACAGACCCGAACCCACTCCGACAGACCCAAACCCACTCCTCCAGACCCGAACCCACTCCGCCAGACCCGAACCCACTCCGCCAGACCCGAACCCACTCCGCCAGACCCCAACCCACTCTGCCAGACCCCAACCCACTCCGCCAGACCCAAACCAACTCCGACAGACCCGAACCCACTCCGCCAGACCATAACCCACTCCGCCAGACCCGAACCCACTCCGCCAGACCCGAACCCACTCCGCCAGACCCAAACCCACTCCGCCAGACCCAAACCCACTCCGGCAGACCCCAACCCACTCCGCCAGACCCCAACCCACTCCGCCAGACCCCAACCCACTCCGCCAGACCCGAACCCACTCCGGCAGACCCCAACCCACTCCGCCAGACCCCAACCCAATCCGCCAGACCCAAACCCACTCCGCCAGACCCAAACCCACTCCGCCAGACACATACCCACTCCGCCAGACCCCAACCCACTCCGCCAGACCCCAACCCACTCCGCCAGACCCTAACCCACTCCGCCAGACCCGAACCCACTCCGGCAGACCCCAACCCACTCCGCCAGACCCCAACCCAATCCGCCAGACCCAAACCCACTCCGCCAGACCCAAACCGACTCCGCCAGACCCAAACCCACTCCGCCAGACCCAAACCAACTCCGCCACACCCAAGCCCACTCCGTCAGGCCCCAAACCCACTCCGCCAGACCCAAACCCACTCCGCCAGACCCGAACCAACTCCGCCAGACCCGAACCCACTCCGCCAGACCCGAACCCACTCCGCCAGACCCCAACCCACTCCGCCAGAACCAAACCCACTCCGCCAGACCCAAACCCACTCCGCCAGACCCAAACCCACTCCGCCAGACCCAAACCAACGCCGCCAGACCCAAACCCACACCCACACCGTTAGGCCCCAAACCCACTCCGCCAGACCCAAACCCACTCCGCCAGACCCGAACCAACTCCGCCAGACCCAAACCCTACCCGCCAGATCCGAACCCACTCCGCCACACCCGAACCCACTCCGCCAGACCCCAACCCACTCCGCCAGACCCCAACCCACTCCGCCAGACCCCAACCCACTCCGCCAGACCCCAGCCCACTCCGACAGACCCGAACCCACTCCGCCAGACAATAACCCACTCCGCCAGATCCGAACCCACTCCGCCAGACCATAACCCACTCCGCCAGACCCAAACCCACTCCGCCAGACCCACACCCACTCCGCCAGACCCCAACCCACTCCGCCAGACCCGAACCCACTCCGCCAGACCCGAACCCACTCCGCCAGACCCCAACCCACTCCAGCAGACCCGAACCCACTCCGACAGACCCGAACCCACTCCGACAGACCCGAACCCACTCCTCCAGACCATAACCCACTCCGCCAGACCCGAACCCACTCCGCCAGACCCGAACCCACTCCGCCAGACATTAACCCGCTCCGCCAGACCCAAACCAACTCCGCCAGACTCAAACCCACTCCGTCAGGCCCCAAACCCACTCCGCCAGACCCAAACCCACTCCGCCAGACCCGAACCAACTCCGCCAGACAATAACCCACTCCGCCAGTCCCGAACCCACTCCGCCAGACCATAACCCACTCCACCAGACCCATACCCACTCCGCCAGACCCACACCCACTCCGCCAGACCCGAACCCACTCCGCCAGACATTAACCCGCTCCGCCAGACCCCAACCCGCTCCGCCAGACCCCAACCCACTCCGCCAGACCCCAACCCACTCCGCCAGACCCAAACCCACTCCGCCAGACCCAAACCAACTCCGCCAGACTCAAACCCACTCCGTCAGGCCCCAAACCCACTCCGCCAGACCCAAACCCACTCCGCCAGACCCGAACCAACTCCGCCAGACCCGAACCCACTCCGCCAGACCCGAACCCACTCCGCCAGACCCCAACCCACTCTGCCAGACCCGAACCCACACCCACAGACGCGACCCCATTCCACCAGACCACAACCCACTCCGCCAGACCCGAACCCACTCCGCCAGACCACAACCCACTCCGCCAGAACCGAACCCACTCCGCCAGACCTGAACCAACTCCGCCAGACCACAACCCACTCCGCCAGACCCGAACCCACATCGACAGACCCGAACCCACTCCGCCAGACACGAACCCACTGCACCAGACCCGAACCAACTCCACCAGACCCGAACCCACTCCGCCAGACCCGAACCCACTCCGCCACACCCGAACCCACTCCACCAGACCCCAACCCACTCCGCCAGACCCCAACCCACTCCGCCAGACCCCAACCCACTCCGCCAGACCCCAACCCACTCCGACAGACCCGAACCCACTCCGCCAGACAATAACCCACTCCGCCAGACCCGAACCCAATCCGCCAGACCATAACCCACTCCGCCAGACCCAAACCCACTCCGCCAGACCCACACCCACTCCGCCAGACCCCAACCCACTCCGCCAGACCCGAACCCACTCCGCCAGACCCGAACCCACTCCGCCAGACCCCAACCCACTCCAGCAGACCCGAACCCACTCCGACAGTCCCGAACCCACTCCGACAGACCCGAACCCACTCCTCCAGACCATAACCCACTCCGCCAGACCCGAACCCACTCCGCCAGACCCGAACCCACTCCGCCAGACATTAACCCGCTCCGCCAGACCCCAACCCACTCCGCCAGACCCCAACCCACTCCGCCAGACCGCAACCCACTCCGCCAGACCCAAACCCACTCCGCCAGACCCAAACCAACTCCGCCAGACTCAAACCCACTCCGTCAGGCCCCAAACCCACTCCGCCAGACCCGAACCCACTCCGCCAGACATTAACCCGCTCCGCCAGACCCCAACCCGCTCCGCCAGACCCCAACCCACTCCGCCAGACCCCAACCCACTCCGCCAGACCCAAACCCACTCCGCCAGACCCAAACCAACCACGCCAGACTCAAACCCACTCCGTTAGGCCCCAAACCCACTCCGCCAGACCCAAACCCACTCCGCCAGACCCGAACCAACTCCGCCAGACCCGAACCCACTCCGCCAGACCCCAACCCACTCCGCCAGACCCCAACCCACTCTGCCAGAACCAAACCCACTCCGCCAGACACAAGCCCACTCCGCCAGACCCAAACCCACTCCGCCAGACCCCAACCCACTCCGCCAGACCCCAACCCACTCCGCCAGACCCCAACCCACTCCGCCAGACCCCAACCCACTCCGACAGACCCAAACCCACTCCGCCAGACAATAACCCACTCCGCCAGACCCGAACCCACTCCGCCAGACCATAACCCACTCCGCCAGACCCAAACCCACTCCGCCAGACCCACACCCACTCCGCCAGACCCCAACCCACTCCCCCAGACCCAAACCCACTCCGCCAGACACAAACGCACTCCGCCAGACCCAAACCCACTCCAGCAGACCCGAACCCACTCCGACAGACCCGAACCCACTCCGACAGACCCGAACCCACTCCTCCAGACCATAACCCACTCCGCCAGACCCGAACCCACTCCGCCAGACTCGAACCCACTCCGCCAGACATTAACACGCTCCGCCAGACCCCAACCCACTCCGCCAGACCCCAACCCACTCCGCCAGACCGCAACCCACTCCGCCAGACCCAAACCCACTCCGCCAGACCCAAACCAACTCCGCCAGACTCAAACCCACTCCGTCAGGCCCCAAACCCACTCCGCCAGACCCAAACCCACTCCGCCAGACCCAAACCCCCTCCGCCAGACCCAAACCCACTCCGCCAGACCCAAACCCACTCCGTCAGGCCCCAAACCCACTCCGCCAGCCCCAAACCCACTCCGCCAGACCCAAACCCCCTCCGCCAGACCCAAACCCACTCCGCCAGACCCGAACCCACTCCGCCAGATCCGAACCCACTCCGCCAGACCCGAACCCACTCCACCAGATCCCAACCCACTCCGCCAGACCCGAACCCACACCCACAGACGCGACCCCATTCCACCAGACCACAACCCACTCCGCCAGACCTGAACCCACTCCGCCAGACCACAACCCACTCCGCCAGAACCGAACCCACTCCGCCAGACCTGAACCAACTCCGCCAGACCACAACCCACTCCGCCAGACCCGAACCCACATCGACAGACCAGAACCCACTCCGCCAGAACCGAACCCACTCCTCCAGACCCAAACCCTACCCGCCAGATCCGAACCCACTCCGCCAGACACGAACCCACTGCGCCAGACCCGAACCAACTCCACCAGACCCGAACCCACTCCGCCAGACCATAACCCACTCCGCCAGACCCGAACCCACTCCGCCAGACCCGAACCCACTCCGCCAGACATTAACCCGCTCCGCCAGACCCCAACCCACTCCGCCAGACCCCAACCCACTCCGCCAGACCGCAACCCACTCCGCCAGACCCAAACCCACTCCGCCAGACCCAAACCAACTCCGCCAGACTCAAACCCACTCCGTCAGGCCCCAAACCCACTCCGCCAGACCCGAACCCACTCCGCCAGACATTAACCCGCTCCGCCAGACCCCAACCCGCTCCGCCAGACCCCAACCCACTCCGCCAGACCCCAACCCACTCCGCCAGACCCAAACCCACTCCGCCAGACCCAAACCAACCACGCCAGACTCAAACCCACTCCGTCAGGCCCCAAACCCACTCCGCCAGACCCAAACCCACTCCGCCAGACCCGAACCAACTCCGCCAGACCCGAACCCACTCCGCCAGACCCCAACCCACTCCGCCAGACCCCAACCCACTCTGCCAGAACCAAACCCACTCCGCCAGACACAAGCCCACTCCGTTAGACCCCAACCCACTCCGCCAGACCCCAACCCACTCCGCCAGACCCCAACCCACTCCGACAGACCCAAACCCACTCCGCCAGACAATAACCCACTCCGCCAGACCCGAACCCACTCCGCCAGACCATAACCCACTCCGCCAGACCCAAACCCACTCCGCCAGACCCACACCCACTCCGCCAGACCCCAACCCACTCCGCCAGACCCGAACCCACTCCGCCAGACATTAACCCGCTCCGCCAGACCCCAACCCGCTCCGCCAGACCCCAACCCACTCCGCCAGACCCCAACCCACTCCGCCAGACCCAAACCCACTCCGCCAGACCCAAACCAAATCCGCCAGACTCAAACCCACTCCGTCAGGCCCCAAACCCACTCCGCCAGACCCAAACCCACTCCGCCAGACCCGAACCAACTCCGCCAGACCCGAACCCACTCCGCCAGACCCGAACCCACTCCGCCAGACCCCAACCCACTCTGCCAGACCCGAACCCACACCCACAGACGCGACCCCATTCCACCAGAACACAACCCACTCCGCCAGACCCGAACCCACTCCGCCAGACCACAACCCACTCCGCCAGAACCGAACCCACTCCGCCAGACCTGAACCAACTCCGCCAGACCACAACCCACTCCGCCAGACCCGAACCCACATCGACAGACCCGAACCCACTCCGCCAGACACGAACCCACTGCACCAGACCCGAACCAACTCCACCAGACCCGAACCCACTCCGCCAGACCCGAACCCACTCCGCCACACCCGAACCCACTCCACCAGACCCCAACCCACTCCGCCAGACCCCAACCCACTCCGCCAGACCCCAACCCACTCCGCCAGACCCCAACCCACTCCGACAGACCCGAACCCACTCCGCCAGACAATAACCCACTCCGCCAGACCCGAACCCACTCCGCCAGACCATAACCCACTCCGCCAGACCCAAACCCACTCCGCCAGACCCACACCCACTCCGCCAGACCCCAACCCACTCCGCCAGACCCGAACCCACTCCGCCAGACCCGAACCCACTCCGCCAGACCCCAACCCACTCCAGCAGACCCGAACCCACTCCGACAGTCCCGAACCCACTCCGACAGACCCGAACCCACTCCTCCAGACCATAACCCACTCCGCCAGACCCGAACCCACTCCGCCAGACCCGAACCCACTGCGCCAGACATTAACCCGCTCCGCCAGACCCCAACCCACTCCGCCAGACCCCAACCCACTCCGCCAGACCGCAACCCACTCCGCCAGACCCAAACCCACTCCGCCAGACCCAAACCAACTCCGCCAGACTCAAACCCACTCCGTCAGGCCCCAAACCCACTCCGCCAGACCCGAACCCACTCCGCCAGACATTAACCCGCTCCGCCAGACCCCAACCCGCTCCGCCAGACCCCAACCCACTCCGCCAGACCCCAACCCACTCCGCCAGACCCAAACCCACTCCGCCAGACCCAAACCAACCACGCCAGACTCAAACCCACTCCGTTAGGCCCCAAACCCACTCCGCCAGACCCAAACCCACTCCGCCAGACCCGAACCAACTCCGCCAGACCCGAACCCACTCCGCCAGACCCCAACCCACTCCGCCAGACCCCAACCCACTCTGCCAGAACCAAACCCACTCCGCCAGACACAAGCCCACTCCGCCAGACCCAAACCCACTCCGCCAGACCCCAACCCACTCCGCCAGACCCCAACCCACTCCGCCAGACCCCAACCCACTCCGCCAGACCCCAACCCACTCCGACAGACCCAAACCCACTCCGCCAGACAATAACCCACTCCGCCAGACCCGAACCCACTCCGCCAGACCATAACCCACTCCGCCAGACCCAAACCCACTCCGCCAGACCCACACCCACTCCGCCAGACCCCAACCCACTCCCCCAGACCCAAACCCACTCCGCCAGACACAAACGCACTCCGCCAGACCCAAACCCACTCCAGCAGACCCGAACCCACTCCGACAGACCCGAACCCACTCCGACAGACCCGAACCCACTCCTCCAGACCATAACCCACTCCGCCAGACCCGAACCCACTCCGCCAGACTCGAACCCACTCCGCCAGACATTAACACGCTCCGCCAGACCCCAACCCACTCCGCCAGACCCCAACCCACTCCGCCAGACCGCAACCCACTCCGCCAGACCCAAACCCACTCCGCCAGACCCAAACCAACTCCGCCAGACTCAAACCCACTCCGTCAGGCCCCAAACCCACTCCGCCAGACCCAAACCCACTCCGCCAGACCCAAACCCCCTCCGCCAGACCCAAACCCACTCCGCCAGACCCAAACCCACTCCGTCAGGCCCCAAACCCACTCCGCCAGCCCCAAACCCACTCCGCCAGACCCAAACCCCCTCTGCCAGACCCAAACCCACTCCGCCAGACCCGAACCCACTCCGCCAGATCCGAACCCACTCCGCCAGACCCGAACCCACTCCACCAGATCCCAACCCACTCCGCCAGACCCGAACCCACACCCACAGACGCGACCCCATTCCACCAGACCACAACCCACTCCGCCAGACCTGAACCCACTCCGCCAGACCACAACCCACTCCGCCAGAACCGAACCCACTCCGCCAGACCTGAACCAACTCCGCCAGACCACAACCCACTCCGCCAGACCCGAACCCACATCGACAGACCAGAACCCACTCCGCCAGAACCGAACCCACTCCTCCAGACCCAAACCCTACCCGCCAGATCCGAACCCACTCCGCCAGACACGAACCCACTGCGCCAGACCCGAACCAACTCCACCAGACCCGAACCCACTCCGCCAGACCATAACCCACTCCGCCAGACCCGAACCCACTCCGCCAGACCCGAACCCACTCCGCCAGACATTAACCCGCTCCGCCAGACCCCAACCCACTCCGCCAGACCCCAACCCACTCCGCCAGACCGCAACCCACTCCGCCAGACCCAAACCCACTCCGCCAGACCCAAACCAACTCCGCCAGACTCAAACCCACTCCGTCAGGCCCCAAACCCACTCCGCCAGACCCGAACCCACTCCGCCAGACATTAACCCGCTCCGCCAGACCCCAACCCGCTCCGCCAGACCCCAACCCACTCCGCCAGACCCCAACCCACTCCGCCAGACCCAAACCCACTCCGCCAGACCCAAACCAACCACGCCAGACTCAAACCCACTCCGTCAGGCCCCAAACCCACTCCGCCAGACCCAAACCCACTCCGCCAGACCCGAACCAACTCCGCCAGACCCGAACCCACTCCGCCAGACCCCAACCCACTCCGCCAGACCCCAACCCACTCTGCCAGAACCAAACCCACTCCGCCAGACACAAGCCCACTCCGCCAGACCCAAACCCACTCCGCCAGACCCCAACCCACTCCGCCAGACCCAAACCCACTCCGTCAGGCCCCAAACCCACTCCGCCAGACCCGAACCCACTCCGACAGACCCGAACCCACTCCGCCAGACAATAACCCACTCCGCCAGACCTGAACCCACTCCGGCAGACCATAACCCACTCCGCCAGACCCCAACCCACTCCGCCAGACCCACACCCACTCCGCCAGACCCCAACCCACTCCGCCAGACCCGAACCCACTCCGCCAGACCCGAACCCACTCCGCCAGACCCCAACCCACTCCAGCAGACCCGAACCCACTCCGACAGACCCGAACCCACTCCGACAGACCCGAACCCACTCCTCCAGACCATAACCCACTCCGCCAGACCCGAACCCACTCCGCCAGACTCGAACCCACTCCGCCAGACATTAACACGCTCCGCCAGACCCCAACCCACTCCGCCAGACCCAAACCCACTCCGCCAGACCGCAACCCACTCCGCCAGACCCAAACCCACTCTGCCAGACCCAAACCAACTCCGCCAGACTCAAACCCACTCCGTCAGGCCCCAAACCCACTCCGCCAGACCCAAACCCACTCCGCCAGACCCAAACCCCCTCCGCCAGACCCAAACCCACTCCGCCAGACCCAAACCCACTCCGTCAGGCCCCAAACCCACTCCGACAGCCCCAAACCCACTCCGCCAGACCCAAACCCCCTCCGCCAGACCCAAACCCACTCCGCCAGACCCGAACCCACTCCGCCAGATCCGAACCCACTCCGCCACACCCGAACCCACTCCACCAGATCCCAACCCACTCCGCCAGACCCGAACCCACACCCACAGACGCGACCCATTCCACCAGACCACAACCCACTCCGCCAGACCCGAACCCACTCCGCCAGACCTGAACCAACTCCGCCAGACCACAACCCACTCCGCCAGACCCGAACCCACATCGACAGACCCGAACCCACTCCGCCAGAACCGAACCCACTCCTCCAGACCCAAACCCTACCCGCCAGATCCAAACCCACTCCGCCAGACACGAACCCACTGCGCCAGACCCGAACCAACTCCACCAGACCCGAACCCACTCCGCCAGACCCGAACCCACTCCGCCACACCCAAACCCACTCCACCAGACCCCAACCCACTCCGCCAGACCCCAACCCACTCCGCCAGACCCCAACCCACTCTGCCAGACCCCAACCCACTCCGACAGACCCGAACCCACTCCGCCAGACAATAACCCACTCCGCCAGACCCGAACCCACTCCGCCAGACCATAACCCACTCCGCCAGACCCAAACCCACTCCGCCAGACCCACACCCACTCCGCCAGACCCCAACCCACTCCGCCAGACCCGAACCCACTCCGCCAGACCCGAACCCACTCCGCCAGACCCCAACCCACTCCAGCAGACCCGAACCCACTCCGACAGTCCCGAACCCACTCCGACAGACCCGAACCCACTCCTCCAGACCATAACCCACTCCGCCAGACCCGAACCCACTCCGCCAGACCCGAACCCACTCCGCCAGACATTAACCCGCTCCGCCAGACCCCAACCCACTCCGCCAGACCCCAACCCACTCCGCCAGACCGCAACCCACTCCGCCAGACCCAAACCCACTCCGCCAGACCCAAACCAACTCCGCCAGACTCAAACCCACTCCGTCAGGCCCCAAACCCACTCCGCCAGACCCGAACCCACTCCGCCAGACATTAACCCGCTCCGCCAGACCCCAACCCGCTCCGCCAGACCCCAACCCACTCCGCCAGACCCCAACCCACTCCGCCAGACCCAAACCCACTCCGCCAGACCCAAACCAACCACGCCAGACTCAAACCCACTCCGTCAGGCCCCAAACCCACTCCGCCAGACCCAAACCCACTCCGCCAGACCCGAACCAACTCCGCCAGACCCGAACCCACTCCGCCAGACCCCAACCCACTCCGCCAGACCCCAACCCACTCTGCCAGAACCAAACCCACTCCGCCAGACACAAGCCCACTCCGCCAGACCCAAACCCACTCCGCCAGACCCCAACCCACTCCGCCAGACCCCAACCCACTCCGCCAGACCCCAACCCACTCCGCCAGACCCCAACCCACTCCGACAGACCCAAACCCACTCCGCCAGACAATAACCCACTCCGCCAGACCCGAACCCACTCCGGCAGACCATAACCCACTCCGCCAGACCCCAACCCACTCCGCCAGACCCACACCCACTCCGCCAGACCCCAACCCACTCCGCCAGACCCGAACCCACTCCGCCAGACCCGAACCCACTCCGCCAGACCCCAACCCACTCCAGCAGACCCGAACCCACTCCGACAGACCCGAACCCACTCCGACAGACCCGAACCCACTCCTCCAGACCATAACCCACTCCGCCAGACCCGAACCCACTCCGCCAGACTCGAACCCACTCCGCCAAACATTAACCCGCTCCGCCAGACCCCAACCCACTCCGCCAGACCCCAACCCACTCCGCCAGACCGCAACCCACTCCGCCAGACCCAAACCCACTCCGCCAGACCTAAACCAACTCCGCCAGACTCAAACCCACTCCGTCAGGCCCCAAACCCACTCCGCCAGACCCAAACCCACTCAGCCAGACCCAAACCCCCTCCGCCAGACCCAAACCCACTCCGCCAGACCCAAACCCACTCCGTCAGGCCCCAAACCCACTCCGCCAGCCCCAAACCCACTCCGCCAGACCCAAACCCCTTCCGCCAGACCCAAACCCACTCCGCCAGACCCGAACCCACTCCGCCAGATCTGAACCCACTCCGCCAGACCCGAACCCACTCCACCAGATCCCAACCCACTCCGCCAGACCCGAACCCACACCCACAGACGCGACCCCATTCCACCAGACCACAACCCACTCCGCCAGACCCGAACCCACTGCGCCAGACCCGAACCAACTCCACCAAACCCGAACCCACTCCGCCAGACCCGAACCCACTCCGCCACACCCGAACCTACTCCACCAGACCCCAACCCACTCCGCCAGACCCCAACCCACTCCGCCAGACCCCAACCCACTCCGCCAGACCCCAACCCACTCCGACAGACCCGAACCCACTCCGCCAGACAATAACCCACTCCGCCAGACCCGAACCCACTCCGCCAGACCATAACCCACTCCGCCAGACCCAAACCCACTCCGCCAGACCCACACCCACTCCGCCAGACCCCAACCCACTCCGCCAGACCCGAACCCACTCCGCCAGACCCGAACCCACTCCGCCAGACCCCAACCCACTCCAGCAGACCCGAACCCAATCCGACAGTCCCGAACCCACTCCGACAGACCCGAACCCACTCCTCCAGACCATAACCCACTCCGCCAGACCCGAACCCACTCAGCCAGACCCGAACCCACTCCGCCAGACATTAACCCGCTCCGCCAGACCCCAACCCACTCCGCCAGACCCCAACCCACTCCGCCAGACCGCAACCCACTCCGCCAGACCCAAACCCACTCCGCCAGACCCAAACCAACTCCGCCAGACTCAAACCCACTCCGTCAGGCCCCAAACCCACTCCGCCAGACCCGAACCCACACCGCCAGACATTAACCCGCTCCGCCAGACCCCAACCCGCTCCGCCAGACCCCAACCCACTCCGCCAGACCACAACCCACTCCGCCAGACCCAAACCCACTCCGCCAGACCCAAACCAACTACGCCAGACTCAAACCCACTCCGTCAGGCCCCAAACCCACTCCGCCAGACCCAAACCCACTCCGCCAGACCCGAACCAACTCCGCCAGACCCGAACCCACTCCGCCAGACCCGAACCCACTCCGCCAGACCCCAACCCACTCTGCCAGAACCAAACCCACTCCGCCAGACACAAGCCCACTCCGCCAGACCCAAACCCACTCCGCCAGACCCAAACCAACTCCGCCAGACCCAAACCCACTCCGTCAGGCCCCAAACCCACTCCGCCAGACCCAAACCCACTCCGCCAGACCCAAACCCACTCCGCCAGACCCAAACCCACTCCGCCAGACCCGAACCCACTCCGCCGGACCACAACCCACTCCGCCAGACCCGAACCCACACCCACAGACGCGACCCCATTCCGCCAGACCACAACCCACTCCGCCAGACCCGAACCCACTCCGCCAGACCACAACCCACTCCGCCAGAACCGAACCCACTCCGCCAGACCTGAACCAAATCCGCCAGACCACAACCCACTCCACCAGACCCGAACCCACATCGACAGACCCGAACCCACTCCGCCAGACCCGAACCCACTCCTCCAGACCCAAACCCTACCCGCCAGATCCGAACCCACTCCGCCAGACACGAACCCACTGCGCCAGACCCGAACCAACTCCACCAGACCCGAACCCACTCCGCCAGACCCGAACCCACTCCGCCACACCCCAACCCACTCCGCCAGACCCCAACCCACTCCGCCAGACCCCAACCCACTCCTTTAGACCCCAACCCACTCCGCCAGACCCCAACCCACTCCGACAGACCCGAACCCACTCCGCCAGACAATAACCCACTCCGCCAGACCCGAACCCACTCCGGCAGACCATAACCCACTCCGCCAGACCCCAACCCACTCCGCCAGACCCAAACCCCCTCCGCCAGACCCAAACCCACTCCGCCAGACCCAAACCCACTCCGCCAGACCCAAACCAACTCCGCCAGACCCAAACCCACTCCGTCAGGCCCCAAACCCACTCCGCCAGCCCCAAACCCACTCCGCCAGACCCAAACCCCCTCCGCCAGACCCAAACCCACTCCGCCAGACCCGAACCCACTTGGCCAGACCACAACCCACTCCGCCAGACCCGAACCCACTCCGCCAGACCCGAACCCACTCCGCCAGACCCCAACCCACTCCGCCAGACCCAAACCCACTCCGCCAGACCCCAACCCACTGCGCCAGACCCGAACCAAATCCACCAGACCCGAACCCACTCCGCCAGACCCGAACCAACTCCGCCAGACCCGAACCCACCCCGCCAGACCCGAACCCACTCCGCCAGACCCCAACCCACTCCGCCAGACCCCAACCCACTCCGCCAGACCCCAATCCACTCCGCCAGACCCGAACCCACTCCGCCAGACCCGAACCCACTCCGCCAGACCCCAACCCACTCCGCCAGACCCAAACCCACTCCGCCAGACCCCAACCCACTGCGCCAGACCCGAACCAAATCCACCAGACCCGAACCCACTCCGCCAGACCCGAACCAACTCCGCCAGACCCGAACCCACCCCGCCAGACCCGAACCCACTCCGCCAGACCCCAACCCACTCCGCCAGACCCCAACCCACTCCGCCAGAACCCAATCCACTCCGCCAGACCCCAACCCACTCCGCCAGACCCCAACCCACTCCGCCAAACCCGAACCCACTCCGCCAGACCACAAACGACTCCGCCAGACCCGAACCCACACCGACAGACCCGAACCCACTCCGACAGACCCACACCCACTCCGCCAGACCCAAACCCACTCCGCCAGACCGGAACCCACTCCGCCAGACCCGAACCCACTCCGCCAGACCCTAACCCACTCCGCCAGACCCAAACCCACTCCGCGAGACCCGAACCCACTCCGCCAGACCCAAACCCACTCCGCCAGACCCAAACCCACTCCGCCAGACCCCAACCCACTGCGCCAGACCCGAACCAAATCCACCAGACCCGAACCCACTCCGCCAGACCCGAACCAACTCCGCCAGAACCGAACCCACTCCGCCAGACCCGAACCCACTCCGCCAGACCCCAACCCACTCCGCCAGACCCCAACCCACTCCGCCAGACCCCAACCCACTCCGCCAGACCCCAACCCACTCCGACAGACCCGAACCCACTCCACCAGACCATAACCCACTCCGCCAGACCCGAACCGACTCCGCCAGACCCGAACCCACTCCGCCAGACCCGAACCCACTCCGCCAGACCCGAACCCACTCCGCCAGACCCCAACCCACTCCGCCAGACCCCAACCCACTCCGCCAGACCACAACCCAGTCCGCCAGACCCCAACCCACTCCGGCAGACCCCAACCCACTCCGCCAGACCCCAACCCACTCCGCCAGACCCCAACCCACTCCGCCAGACCCCAACCCACTCCGCCAGACCCCAACCCACTCCGGCAGACCCCAACCCACTCCGCCAGACCCCAACCCACTCCGCCAGACCCAAACCCACTCCGCCAGACCCAAACCCACTCCGCCAGACCCGAACCAACTCCGCCAGACCCAAACCCACTCCGCCAGACCCAAACACACTCCGCCAGACCCAAACCCACTCCGCCAGACCCAAACCCACTCCGTCAGGCGCCAAACCCACTCCGCCAGACCCAAACCTACTCCGCCAGACCCGAACCCACTCCGCCAGACCCGAACCCACTCCGCCAGACCCGAACCCACTCCGGCTGACCCCAACCCACTCCGCCAGAACCACACCCACTCCGCCAGACCCAAACCCACTCCGCCAGACCCAAACCCACTCCGCCAGACCCAAACCCACTCCGCCAGACCCAAACCCACTCCGCCAGACCCAAACCAACTCCGCCAGACCCAAACCCACTCCGCCAGACCCCAACCCACTCCGCCAGACCCCAACCCACTCCGCCAGACCACAACCCACTCCGCCAGACCCGAACCCACACCGACAGACCCGACCCCATTCCGCCAGACCACAACCCACTCCGCCAGACCCGAAACCACTCCGCCAGACCACAACCCACTCCGCCAGACCCCAACCCACTCCGCCAGACCCCAACCCACTCCGCCAGGCCCAAACCCCCTCCGCCAGACCCAAACCCACTCCGCCAGACCCAAACCCACTCCGCCAGACCCAAACCAACTCCGCCAGACTCAAACCCACTCCGCCAAACCCGAACCCACTCCGCCAGACCACAAACCACTCCGCCAGACCCGAACCCACACCGACAGACCCGAACCCACTCCGACAGACCCACACCCACTCCGCCAGACCCAAACCCACTCCGCCAGACCCGAACCCACTCCGCCAGACCCAAACCCACTCCGCCAGACCCTAACCCACTCCGCCAGACCCAAACCCACACCGCCAGACCCGAACCCACTCCGCCAGACCCAAACCCACTCCGCCAGACCCAAACCCACTCCGCCAGACCCCAACCCACTGCGCCAGACCCGAACCAAATCCACCAGACCCGAACCCACTCCGCCAGACCCGAACCAACTCCGCCAGACCCGAACCCACTCCGCCAGACCCGAACCCACTCCGCCAGACCCCAACCCACTCCGCCAGACCCCAACCCACTCCGCCAGACCCCAACCCACTCCGCCAGACCCCAACCCACTCCGACAGACCCGAACCCACTCCACCAGACCATAACCCACTCCGCCAGACCCGAACCGACTCCGCCAGACCCGAACCCACTCCGCCAGACCCGAACCCACTCCGCCAGACCCAAACCCACTCCGCCAGACCCCAACCCACTGCGCCAGACCCGAACCAAATCCACCAGACCCGAACCCACTCCGCCAGACCCGAACCAACTCCGCCAGACCCGAACCCACCCCGCCAGACCCGAACCCACTCCGCCAGACCCCAACCCACTCCGCCAGACCCCAACCCACTCCGCCAGAACCCAATCCACTCCGCCAGACCCCAACCCACTCCGCCAGACCCCAACCCACTCCGCCAAACCCGAACCCACTCCGCCAGACCACAAACCACTCCGCCAGACCCGAACCCACACCGACAGACCCGAACCCACTCCGACAGACCCACACCCACTCCGCCAGACCCAAACCCACTCCGCCAGACCCGAACCCACTCCGCCAGACCCAAACCCACTCCGCCAGACCCTAACCCACTCCGCCAGACCCAAACCCACTCCGCGAGACCCGAACCCACTCCGCCAGACCCAAACCCACTCCGCCAGACCCAAACCCACTCCGCCAGACCCCAACCCACTGCGCCAGACCCGAACCAAATCCACCAGACCCGAACCCACTCCGCCAGACCCGAACCAACTCCGCCAGAACCGAACCCACTCCGCCAGACCCGAACCCACTCCGCCAGACCCCAACCCACTCCGCCAGACCCCAACCCACTCCGCCAGACCCCAACCTACTCCGCCAGACCCCAACCCACTCCGACAGACCCGAACCCACTCCACCAGACCATAACCCACTCCGCCAGACCCGAATCGACTCCGCCAGACCCGAACCCACTCCGCCAGACCCGAACCCACTCCGCCAGACCCGAACCCACTCCGCCAGACCCCAACCCACTCCGCCAGACCCCAACCCACTCCGCCAGACCACAACCCAGTCCGCCAGACCCCAACCCACTCCGGCAGACCCCAACCCACTCCGCCAGACCCCAACCCACTCCGCCAGACCCCAACCCACTCCGCCAGACCCCAACCCACTCCGCCAGACCCCAACCCACTCCGGCAGACCCCAACCCACTCCGCCAGACCCCAACCCACTCCGCCAGACCCAAACCCACTCCGCCAGACCCAAACCCACTCCGCCAGACCCGAACCAACTCCGCCAGACCCAAACCCACTCCGCCAGACCCAAACCCACTCCGCCAGACCCAAACCCACTCCGCCAGACCCAAACCCACTCCGTCAGGCGCCAAACCCACTCCGCCAGACCCAAACCTACTCCGCCAGACCCGAACCCACTCCGCCAGACCCGAACCCACTCCGCCAGACCCGAACCCACTCCGGCTGACCCCAACCCACTCCGCCAGAACCAAACCCACTCCGCCAGACCCAAACCCACTCCGCCAGACCCAAACCCACTCCGCCAGACCCAAACCCACTCCACCAGACCCAAACCCACTCCTCCAGACCCAAACCAACTCCGCCAGACCCAAACCCACTCCGCCAGACCCCAACCCACTCCGCCAGACCCGAACCCACTCCGCCAGACCACAACCCACTCCGCCAGACCCGAACCCACACCGACAGACCCGACCCCATTCCGCCAGACCACAACCCACTCCGCCAGACCCGAACCCACTCCGCCAGACCACAACCCACTCCGCCAGACCCCAACCCACTCCGCCAGACCCCAACCCACTCCGCCAGGCCCAAACCCCCTCCGCCAGACCCAAACCCACTCCGCCAGACCCAAACCCACTCCGCCAGACCCAAACCAACTCCGCCAGACTCAAACCCACTCCGCCAAACCCGAACCCACTCCGCCAGACCACAAACCACTCCGCCAGACCCGAACCCACACCGACAGACCCGAACCCACTCCGACAGACCCACACCCACTCCGCCAGACCCAAACCCACTCCGCCAGACCCGAACCCACTCCGCCAGACCCAAACCCACTCCGCCAGACCCTAACCCACTCCGCCAGACCCAAACCCACACCGCCAGACCCGAACCCACTCCGCCAGACCCAAACCCACTCCGCCAGACCCAAACCCACTCCGCCAGACCCCAACCCACTGCGCCAGACCCGAACCAAATCCACCAGACCCGGACCCACTCCGCCAGACCCGAACCAACTCCGCCAGACCCGAACCCACTCCGCCAGACCCGAACCCACTCCGCCAGACCCCAACCCACTCCGCCAGACCCCAACCCACTCCGCCAGACCCCAACCCACTCCGCCAGACCCCAACCCACTCCGACAGACCCGAACCCACTCCACCAGACCATAACCCACTCCGCCAGACCCGAACCCACTCCGCCAGACCCGAACCCACTCCGCCAGACCCAAACCCACTCCGCCAGACCCAAACCCACTCCGCCAGACCCCAACCCACTCCGCCAGACCCCAACCCACTCCGCCAGACCCCAACCCACTCCGCCAGACCCCAACCCACTCCGGCAGACCCCAACCCACTCCGCCAGACCCCAACCCACTCCGCCAGACCCCAACCCACTCCGCCAGACCCCAACCCACTCCGCCAGACCCCAACCCTGTCCGGCAGACCCCAACCCACTCCGCCAGACCCCAACCCACTCCGCCAGACCCAAACCCACTCCGCCAGACCCAAACCCACTCCGCCAGACCCGAACCAACTCCGCCAGACCCAAACCCACTCCGCCAGACCCAAACCCACTCCGCCAGACCCAAACCCACTCCGCCAGACCCAAACCAACTCCGCCAGACCCAAACCCACTCCGTCAGGCCCCAAACCCACTCCGCCAGACCCAAACCTACGCCGCCAGACCCGAACCCACTCCGCCAGACCCGAACCCACTCCGCCAGACCCGAACCCACTCCGGCTGACCCCAACCCACTGCGCCAGAACCAAACCCACTCCGCCAGACCCAAACCCACTCCGGCAGACCCAAACCCACTCCGCCAGACCCAAACCAACACCGCCAGACCCAAACCCACTCCGTCAGGCCCCAAACCCACTCCGCCAGACCCAAACCCACTCCGCCAGACCCGAACCAACTCCGCCAGACCCGAACCCACTCCGCCAGACCCCAACCCACTCCGCCAGACCCCAACCTACTCCACCAGAACCAAACCCACTCCGCCAGACCCAAACCCACTCCGCCAGACCCAAACCCACTCCGCCAGACCCGAACCCACTCCGCCAGACCCCAACCCACTCTGCCAGACCCAAACCCACTCCGCCAGACCATAACCCACTCCGCCTGACCCAAACCCACTCCGCCAGACCCGAACCCACTCCGCCAGACCCGAACCCACTCCGCCAGACCCTAACCCACTCCGCCAGACCACAACCCACTCCGCCAGACCCGAACCCACTCCGCCAGACCACAACCCACTCCGCCAGACCCAAACCCACTCCGCCAGACCCAAACCCACTCCGCCAGACCTAAACCAACTCCGCCAGACCCAAACCAACTCCGCCAGACTCAAACCCACTCCGTCAGGCCCCAAACCTACTCCGCCAGACCCAAACCCACTCCGCCAGACCCAAACCCACTCCGCCAGACCCAAACCCACTGCGCCAGACCCGAACCCACTCCGCCAGACCACAACCCACTCCGCCAGACCCAAACCCACACACTGACATACCCGACCCCACTCCGCCAGACCCAAACCCACTCCGCCAAACCCAACACCCACTCCGCCAGACCCAAACCAACTCCGCCAGACTCAAACCCACTCCGTCAGGCCCCAAACCTACTCCGCCAGACCCAAACCCACTCCGCCAGACCCAAACCCACTCCGCCAGACCCAAACCCACTCCGCCAGACCCGAACCCATTCCGCCAGATCCGAACCCACTCCGCCAGACCCGAACCCACTCCGCCAGACCCCAACCCACTCCGCCAGACCCCAACCCACTCCGCCAGACCCGAACCCACTCCGCCAGACCACAACCCACTCCGCCAGACCCGAACCCACACCGACAGACCCGACCCCATTCCGCCAGACCACAACCCACTCCGCCAGACCCGAACCCACTCCACCAGAACACAACCCACTCCGCCAGAACCGAACCCACTCCGCCAGACCCGAACCAACTCCGCCAGACCACAACCCACTCCGCCAGACCCGAACCCACATCGACAGACCCGAACCCACTCCGCCAGACCCGAACCCAGTCCTCCAGACCCAAACCCTACCCGCCAGATCCGAACCCACTCCGCCAGACCCGAACTCACTCCGCCAGACCCAAACCCACTCCGCCAGACCCAAACCCACTCCGCCAGACCCGAACCCACTGCGCCAGACCCGAACCAACTCCACCAGACACGAACCCACTCCGCCAGACCCGAACCATCTCCGCCAGACCTGAACCCACTCCGCCAGACCCGAACCCACTCCGCCAGACCCGAACCCACTCCGCCAGACCCCAACCCACTCCGCCAGACCCCAACCCACTCCGCCAGACCCAAACCCACTCCGACAGACCCGAACCCACTCCGCCAGACAATAACCCACTCTGCCAGACCCGAACCCACTCCGCCAGACCTGAACCCACTCCGCCAGACCCTAACCCACTCCGCCAGACCCAAACCCACTCCGCCAGACCCCAACCCGCTCCGCCAGACCCGAACCCACTCCGCCAGACCCGAACCCACTCCGCCAGACCCGAACCCACTCCGCCAGACACGTACCCACTGCGCCAGACCCGAAACAACTCCGCCAGACCCGAACCCACTCCGCCAGACCCGAACCAACTCCGCCAGACCCGAACCCACTCCGCCAGACCCCAACCCACTCCGCCAGACCCCAACCCACTCCGCCAGACCCCAACCCACTCCGCCAGACCCGAACCCACTCCGCCAGACCCGAACCCACTCCGACAGACCCGAACCCACTCTGCCAGACAATAACCCACTCTGCCAGACCCGAACCCACTCCGCCAGACCCAAACCCACTCCGCCAGACCCAAACCCACTCCGCCAGACCCAAACCCACTCCGCCAGACCCCAACCCACACCGCCAGACCCGAACCAACTCCACCAGACCCGAACCCACTCCGCCAGACCCGAACCAACTCCGCCAGACACGAACCCACTCCGCCAGACCCGAACCCACTCCGCCAGACCCCAACCCACTCTGCCAGACCCAAACCCACTCCGCCAGACCCAAACCCACTCCGCCAGACCCGAACCCATTCCGCCAGATCCGAACCCACTCCGCCATACCCGAACCCACACCGCCAGACCCCAACCCACTCCGCCAGACCCCAACCCACTCCGCCAGACCCGAACCCACTCCGCCAGACCACAACCCACTCCGCCAGACCCGAACCCACACCGACAGACCCGACCCCATTCCGCCAGACCACAACCCACTCCGCCAGACCCGAACCCACTCCACCAGAACACAACCCACTCCGCCAGAACCGAACCCACTCCGCCAGACCCGAACCAACTCCGCCAGACCACAACCCACTCCGCCAGACCCGAACCCACATCGACAGACCCGAACCCACTCCGCCAGACCCAAACCCACTCCGCCAGACCCGAACCCACTCCGCCAGACCCAAACCCACTCCGCCAGACCCAAACCCACTCCGCCAGACCCAAACCCACTCCGCCAGACCCCAACCCACTCCGCCAGACCCGAACCAACTCCACCAGACCCGAACCCACTCTGCCAGACCCGAACCAACTCCGCCAGACACGAACCCACTCCGCCAGACCCGAACCCACTCCGCCAGACCCCAACCCACTCCGCCAGACCCCAACCCACTCCGCCAGACCCGAACCCACTCCGCCAGACCCGAACCCACTCCGACAGACCCGAACCCACTCTGCCAGACAATAACCCACTCTGCCAGACCCGAACCCACTCCGCCAGACCCGAACCCACTCCGCCAGACCCAAACCCACTCCGCCAGACCCAAACCCACTCCGCCAGACCCAAACCCACTCCGCCAGACCCGAACCCATTCCGCCAGATCCGAACCCACTCCGCCAGACCCGAACCCACTCCGCCAGACCCCAACCCACTCCGCCAGACCCCAACCCACTCCGCCAGACCCGAACCCACTCCGCCAGACCACAACCCACTCCGCCAGACCCGAACCCACACCGACAGACCCGACCCCATTCCGCCAGACCACAACCCACTCCGCCAGACCCGAACCCACTCCACCAGAACACAACCCACTCCGCCAGAACCGAACCCACTCCGCCAGACCCGAACCAACTCCGCCAGACCACAACCCACTCCGCCAGACCCGAACCCACATCGACAGACTCAAACCCACTCCGCCAGACCCGAACCCAGTCCTCCAGACCCAAACCCTACCCGCCAGATGCGAACCCACTCCGCCAGACCCGAACTCACTCCGCCAGACCCAAACCCACTCCGCCAGACCCAAACCCACTCCGCCAGACCCGAACCCACTGCGCCAGACCCGAACCAACTCCACCAGACACGAACCCACTCCGCCAGACCCGAACCATCTCCGCCAGACCTGAACCCACTCCGCCAGACCCGAACCCACTCCGCCAGACCCGAACCCACTCCGCCAGACCCCAACCCACTCCGCCAGACCCCAACCCACTCCGCCAGACCCAAACCCACTCCGACAGACCCGAACCCACTCCGCCAGACAATAACCCACTGCGCCAGACCCGAACCCACTCCGCCAGACCCGAACCCACTCCGCCAGACCCTAACCCACTCCGCCAGACCCCAACCCACTCCGCCAGACCCGAACCAACTCCACCAGACCCGAACCCACTCTGCCAGACCCGAACCAACTCCGCCAGACACGAACCCACTCCGCCAGACCCGAACCCACTCCGCCAGACCCCAACCCACTCCGCCAGACCCCAACCCACTCCGCCAGACCCGAACCCACTCCGCCAGACCCGAACCCACTCCGACAGACCCGAACCCACTCTGCCAGACAATAACCCACTCTGCCAGACCCGAACCCACTCCGCCAGACCCGAACCCACTCCGCCAGACCCAAACCCACTCCGCCAGACCCAAACCCACTCCGCCAGACCCAAACCCACTCCGCCAGACCCAAACCCACTCCGCCAGACCCAAACCAACTCCGCCAGACTCAAACCCACTCCGTCAGGCCCCAAACCTACTCCGCCAGACCCAAACCCACTCCGCCAGACCCAAACCCACTCCGCCAGACCCGAACCCATTCCGCCAGATCCGAACCCACTCCGCCAGACCCGAACCCACTCCGCCAGACCCCAACCCACTCCGCCAGACCCCAACCCACTCCGCCAGACCCCAACCCACTCCGCCAGACCCGAACCCACTCCGCCAGACCACAACCCACTCCGCCAGACCCGAACCCACACCGACAGACCCGACCCCATTCCGCCAGACCACAACCCACTCCGCCAGACCCGAACCCACTCCACCAGAACACAACCCACTCCGCCAGAACCGAACCCACTCCGCCAGACCCGAACCAACTCCGCCAGACCACAACCCACTCCGCCAGACCCGAACCCACATCGACAGACTCGAACCCACTCCGCCAGACCCGAACCCAGTCCTCCAGACCCAAACCCTACCCGCCAGATGCGAACCCACTCCGCCAGACCCGAACTCACTCCGCCAGACCCAAACCCACTCCGCCAGACCCAAACCCACTCCGCCAGACCCGAACCCACTGCGCCAGACCCGAACCAACTCCACCAGACATGAACCCACTCCGCCAGACCCGAACCATCTCCGCCAGACCTGAACCCACTCCGCCAGACCCCAACCCACTCCGCCAGACCCGAACTCACTCCGCCAGACCCCAACCCACTCCGCCAGACCCCAACCCACTCCGCCAGACCCAAACCCACTCCGACAGACCCGAACCCACTCCGCCAGACAATAACCCACTCCGCCAGACCCGAACCCACTCCGCCAGACCCGAACCCACTCCGCCAGACCCTAACCCACTCCGCCAGACCCAAACCCACTCCGCCAGACCCCAACCCGCTCCGCCAGACCCGAACCCACTCCGCCAGACCCGAACCCACTCCGCCAGACCCGAACCCACTCCGCCAGACACGTACCCACTGCGCCAGACCCGAAACAACTCCGCCAGACCCGAACCCACTCCGCCAGACCCGAACCAACTCCGCCAGACCCGAACCCACTCCGCCAGACCCCAACCCACTCCGCCAGACCCCAACCCACTCCGCCAGACCCCAACCCACTCCGCCAGACCCGAACCCACTCCGCCAGACCCGAACCCACTCCGACAGACCCGAACCCACTCTGCCAGACAATAACCCACTCTGCCAGACCCGAACCCACTCCGCCAGACCCAAACCCACTCCGCCAGACCCAAACCCACTCCGCCAGACCCAAACCCACTCCGCCAGACCCCAACCCACTCCGCCAGACCCGAACCAACTCCACCAGACCCGAACCCACTCCGCCAGACCCGAACCAACTCCGCCAGACACGAACCCACTCCGCCAGTTCCGAACCCACTCCGCCAGACCCCAACCCACTCCGCCAGACCCCAACCCACTCCGCCAGACCCCAACCCACTCCGCCAGACCCGAACCCACTCCGACAGACCCGAACCCACTCTGCCAGACAATAACCCACTCTGCCAGACCCGAACCCACTCCGCCAGACCCAAACCCACTCCACCAGACCCAAACCCACTCCGCCAAACCCAAACCCACTCCGCCAGACCCCAACCCACTCCGCCAGACCCGAACCCACTCCGACAGACCCGAACCCACTCCGCCAGACCCCAACCCACTCCGCCAGACCCGAACCCACTCCGACAGACCCGAACCCACTCCGCCAGACCCGAACCCACTCCGCCAGACCCGAACCCACTCCGCCAGACCCTAACCCACTCCGCCAGACCACAACCCACTCCGCCAGACCCCAACCCACTCCGCCAGACCCCAACCCACTCCGCCAGACCCAAACCCACTCCGCCAGACCTAAACCCACTCCGCCAGACCTAAACCAACTCCGCCAGACCCAAACCAACTCCGCCAGACTCAAACCCACTCCGTCAGGCCCCAAACCTACTCCGCCAGACCCAAACCCACTCCGCCAGACCCAAACCCACTCCGCCAGACCCAAACCCACTGCGCCAGACCCGAACCCACTCCGCCAGACCACAACCCACTCCGCCAGACCCAAACCCACACACTGACATACCCGACCCCACTCCGCCAGACCCAAACCCACTCCGCCAAACCCAACACCCACTCCGCCAGACCCAAACCAACTCCGCCAGACTCAAACCCACTCCGTCAGGCCCCAAACCTACTCCGCCAGACCCAAACCCACTCCGCCAGACCCAAACCCACTCCGCCAGACCCAAACCCACTCCGCCAGACCCGAACCCATTCCGCCAGATCCGAACCCACTCCGCCAGACCATAACCCACTCCGCCAGACCCCAACCCACTCCGCCAGACCCCAACCCACTCCGCCAGACCCGAACCCACTCCGCCAGACCACAACCCACTCCGCCAGACCCGAACCCACACCGACAGACCCGACCCCATTCCGCCAGACCACAACCCACTCCGCCAGACCCGAACCCACTCCACCAGAACACAACCCACTCCGCCAGAACCGAACCCACTACGCCAGACCCAAACCAACTCCGCCAGACCACAACCCACTCCGCCAGACCCGAACCCACATCGACAGACCCGAACCCACTCCGCCAGACCCGAACCCAGTCCTCCAGACCCAAACCCTACCCGCCAGATGCGAACCCACTCCGCCAGACCCGAACTCACTCCGCCAGACCCAAACCCACTCCGCCAGACCCAAACCCACTCCGCCAGACCCGAACCCACTGCGCCAGACCCGAACCAACTCCACCAGACATGAACCCACTCCGCCAGACCCGAACCATCTCCGCCAGACCTGAACCCACTCCGCCAGACCCCAACCCACTCCGCCAGACCCGAACCCACTCCGCCAGACCCCAACCCACTCCGCCAGACCCCAACCCACTCCGCCAGACCCAAACCCACTCCGACAGACCCGAACCCACTCCGCCAGACAATAACCCACTCCGCCAGACCCGAACCCACTCCGCCAGACCCGAACCCACTCCGCCAGACCCTAACCCACTCCGCCAGACCCAAACCCACTCCGCCAGACCCCAACCCGCTCCGCCAGACCCGAACCCACTCCGCCAGACCCGAACCCACTCCGCCAGACCCGAACCCACTCCACCAGACCCGAACCCACTCCGCCAGACCCGAACCAACTCCGCCAGACACGAACCCACTCCGCCAGTTCCGAACCCACTCCGCCAGACCCCAACCCACTCCGCCAGACCCCAACCCACTCCGCCAGACCCCAACCCACTCCGCCAGACCCGAACCCACTCCGACAGACCCGAACCCACTCTGCCAGACAATAACCCACTCTGCCAGACCCGAACCCACTCCGCCAGACCCAAACCCACTCCACCAGACCCAAACCCACTCCGCCAAACCCAAACCCACTCCGCCAGACCCCAACCCACTCCGCCAGACCCGAACCCACTCCGACAGACCCGAACCCACTCCGCCAGACCCCAACCCACTCCGCCAGACCCTAACCCACTCCGACAGACCCGAACCCACTCCGCCAGACCATAACCCACTCCGCCTGACCCAAACCCACTCCGCCAGACCCGAACCCACTCCGCCAGACCCGAACCCACTCCGCCAGACCCTAACCCACTCCGCCAGACCACAACCCACTCCGCCAGACCCCAACCCACTCCGCCAGACCCCAACCCACTCCGCCAGACCCAAACCCACTCCGCCAGACCTAAACCCACTCCGCCTGACCTAAACCAACTCCGCCAGACCCAAACCAACTCCGCCAGACTCAAACCCACTCCGTCAGGCCCCAAACCTACTCCGCCAGACCCAAACCCACTCCGCCAGACCCAAACCCACTCCGCCAGACCCAAACCCACTGCGCCAGACCCGAACCCACTCCGCCAGACCACAACCCACTCCGCCAGACCCAAACCCACACACTGACATACCCGACCCCACTCCGCCAGACCCAAACCCACTCCGCCAAACCCAACACCCACTCCGCCAGACCCAAACCAACTCCGCCAGACTCAAACCCACTCCGTCAGGCCCCAAACCTACTCCGCCAGACCCAAACCCACTCCGCCAGACCTAAACCCACTCCGCCAGACCCAAACCCACTCCGCCAGACCCGAACCCATTCCGCCAGATCCGAACCCACTCCGCCAGACCCGAACCCACTCCGCCAGACCCCAACCCACTCCGCCAGACCCCAACCCACTCCGCCAGACCCGAACCCACTCCGCCAGACCACAACCCACTCCGCCAGACCCGAACCCACACCGACAGACCCGACCCCATTCCGCCAGACCACAACCCACTCCGCCAGACCCGAACCCACTCCACCAGAACACAACCCACTCCGCCAGAACCGAACCCAGTACGCCAGACCCAAACCAACTCCGCCAGACCACAACCCACTCCGCCAGACCCGAACCCACATCGACAGACCCGAACCCACTCCGCCAGACCCGAACCCAGTCCTCCAGACCCAAACCCTACCCGCCAGATCCGAACCCACTCCGCCAGACCCGAACTCACTCCGCCAGACCCAAACCCACTCCGCCAGACCCAAACCCACTCCGCCAGACCCGAACCCACTGCGCCAGACCCGAACCAACTCCACCAGACACGAACCCACTCCGCCAGACCCGAACCATCTCCGCCAGACCTGAACCCACTCCGCCAGACCCGAACCCACTCCGCCAGACCCGAACCCACTCCGCCAGACCCCAACCCACTCCGCCAGACCCCAACCCACTCCGCCAGACCCAAACCCACTCCGACAGACCCGAACCCACTCCGCCAGACAATAACCCACTCTGCCAGACCCGAACCCACTCCGCCAGACCTGAACCCACTCCGCCAGACCCTAACCCACTCCGCCAGACCCAAACCCACTCCGCCAGACCCCAACCCGCTCCGCCAGACCCGAACCCACTCCGCCAGACCCGAACCCACTCCGCCAGACCCGAACCCACTCCGCCAGACACGTACCCACTGCGCCAGACCCGAAACAACTCCGCCAGACCCGAACCCACTCCGCCAGACCCGAACCAACTCCGCCAGACCCGAACCCACTCCGCCAGACCCCAACCCACTCCGCCAGACCCCAACCCACTCCGCCAGACCCCAACCCACTCCGCCAGACCCGAACCCACTCCGCCAGACCCGAACCCACTCCGACAGACCCGAACCCACTCTGCCAGACAATAACCCACCCTGCCAGACCCGAACCCACTCCGCCAGACCCAAACCCACTCCGCCAGACCCAAACCCACTCCGCCAGACCCAAACCCACTCCGCCAGACCCCAACCCACTCCGCCAGACCCGAACCAACTCCACCAGACCCGAACCCACTCCGCCAGACCCGAACCAACTCCGCCAGACACGAACCCACTCCGCCAGACCCGAACCCACTCCGCCAGACCCCAACCCACTCCGCCAGACCCCAACCCACTCCGCCAGACCCCAACCCACTCCGCCAGACCCGAACCCACTCCGACAGACCCGAACCCACTCTGCCAGACAATAACCCACTCTGCCAGACCCGAACCCACTCCGCCAGACCCAAACCCACTCCACCAGACCCAACCCCACTCCGCCAAACCCAAACCCACTCCGCCAGACCCCAACCCACTCCGCCAGACCCGAACCCACTCCGACAGACCCGAACCCACTCCGCCAGACCCCAACCCACTCCGCCAGACCCGAACCCACTCCGACAGACCCGAACCCACTCCGCCAGACCATAACCCACTCCGCCTGACCCAAACCCACTCCGCCAGACCCGAACCCACTCCGCCAGACCCGAACCCACTCCGCCAGACCCTAACCCACTCCGCCAGACCACAACCCACTCCGCCAGACCCCAACCCACTCCGCCAGACCCCAACCCACTCCGCCAGACCCAAACCCACTCCGCCAGACCCAAACCCACTCCGCCAGACCTAAACCCACTCCGCCAGACCCAAACCAACTCCGCCAGACTCAAACCCACTCCGTCAGGCCCCAAACCTACTCCGCCAGACCCAAACCCACTCCGCCAGACGCAAACCCACTCCGCCAGACCCAAACCCACTACGCCAGACCCGAACCCACTCCGCCAGACCACAACCCACTCCGCCAGACCCAAACCCACACACTGACATACCCGACCCCACTCCGCCAGACCCGAACCCACTCCGCCAGACCCGAACCCATTCCGCCAGATCCGAACCCACTCCGCCAGACCCGAACCCACTCCGCCAGACCCCAACCCACTCCGCCAGACCCCAACCCACTCCGCCAGACCCCAACCTACTCCGCCAGACCCGAACCCACTCCGACACTCCCGAACCCACTCCGCCAGACCATAACCCACTCCGCCAGGCCCGAACCCACTCCGCCAGACCCGAACCCACTCCACCAGACCAAAACCCACTCCGCCAGACCCAAACCCACTCCGCCTGACCCCAACCCACTCCGCCAGACCTGAACCCACTCCGCCAGACCCGAACCCACTCCGCCAGACCATAACCCACTCCGCCAGACCCGAACCCACTCCGCCAGACCCGAACCCACTCCGCCAGACCCGAACCCACTCCGCCAGACCCAAACCCACTCCGTCAGACCCCAACCCACTCCGCCAGACCCCAACCCACTCCGCCAGAACCCAACCCACTCCGCCAGACACAAACCCACTCCGCCAGACCCAAACCCACTCCGCCAGACCCAAACCCACTCCGCCAGACCCAAACCAACTCCACCAGACCCAAACCCACTCCGTCAGGCACCACACCCACTCCGCCAGCCCCAAACCCACTCCCCAGACCCAAACCCCCTCCGCCAGACCCAAACCCACTCCGCCAGACCCGAACCCACTCCGCCAGACCACAACCCACTCCGCCAGACCCAAACCCACACCGACAGACCCGACCCCACTCCGCGAGACCCAAACCCACTCCGCCAGATTCGAACCCACTCCGCCTGACCCGAACCCACTCCGCAAGACCCAAACCCACTCCGCCAGAACCCAACCCACTCCGCCAGACCCGAACCCACTCCGTGAAACCCGAACCCACTCCGCCAGACCACAACCCACTCCGCCAGACCCGAACCCACACCGACAGACCCGAACCCACTCCGCCAGACCCACACCCACTCCGCCAGACCCGAACCCACTCCGCCAGACCCCAACCCACTCCGCCAGACCCAAACCCACTCCGCCAGACCCCAACCCACTCCGCCAGACCCGAACCAACTCCACCAGACCCGAACCCACTCTGCCAGACCCGAACCAACTCCGCCAGACACGAACCCACTCCGCCAGACCCGAACCCACTCCGCCAGACCCCAACCCACTCCGCCAGACCCCAACCCACTCCGCCAGACCCGAACCCACTCCGCCAGACCCGAACCCACTCCGACAGACCCGAACCCACTCTGCCAGACAATAACCCACTCTGCCAGACCCGAACCCACTCCGCCAGACCCAAACCCACTCCGCCAGACCCAAACCCACTCCGCCAGACCCAAACCCACTCCGCCAGACCCAAACCCACTCCGCCAGACCCAAACCCACTCCGCCAGACCCAAACCCACTCCGCCAGACCCAAACCCACTCCGCCAGACCCGAACCCATTCCGCCAGATCCGAACCCACTCCGCCAGACCCGAACCCACTCCGCCAGACCCCAACCCACTCCGCCAGACCCCAACCCACTCCGCCAGACCCGAACCCACTCCGCCAGACCACAACCCACTCCGCCAGACCCGAACCCACACCGACAGACCCGACCCCATTCCGCCAGACCACAACCCACTCCGCCAGACCCGAACCCACTCCACCAGAACACAACCCACTCCGCCAGAACCGAACCCACTCCGCCAGACCCGAACCAACTCCGCCAGACCACAACCCACTCCGCCAGACCCGAACCCACATCGACAGACCCGAACCCACTCCGCCAGACCCGAACCCAGTCCTCCAGACCCAAACCCTACCCGCCAGATGCGAACCCACTCCGCCAGACCCGAACTCACTCCGCCAGACCCAAACCCACTCCGCCAGACCCAAACCCACTCCGCCAGACCCGAACCCACTGCGCCAGACCCGAACCAACTCCACCAGACACGAACCCACTCCGCCAGACCCGAACCATCTCCGCCAGACCTGAACCCACTCCGCCAGACCCGAACCCACTCCGCCAGACCCGAACCCACTCCGCCAGACCCCAACCCACTCCGCCAGACCCCAACCCACTCCGCCAGACCCAAACCCACTCCGACAGACCCGAACCCACTCCGCCAGACAATAACCCACTCCGCCAGACCCGAACCCACTCCGCCAGACCTGAACCCACTCCGCCAGACCCGAACCCACTCCGCCAGACCCGAACCCACTCCGCCAGACCCCAACCCACTCCGCCAGACCCCAACCCACTCCGCCAGACCCAAACCCACTCCGCCAGACCCGAACCAACTCCGCCAGACCCGAACCCACTCCGCCAGACCCCAACCCACTCCGCCAGACCCCAACCCACTCCGCCAGACCCCAACCCACTCCGCCAGACCCGAACCCACTCCGCCAGACCCGAACCCACTCCGACAGACCCGAACCCACTCTGCCAGACAATAACCCACTCTGCCAGACCCGAACCCACTCCGCCAGACCCAAACCCACTCCGCCAGACCCAAACCCACTCCGCCAGACCCAAACCCACTCCGCCAGACCCCAACCCACTCCGCCAGACCCGAACCAACTCCACCAGACCCGAACCCACTCCGCCAGACCCGAACCAACTCCGCCAGACACGAACCCACTCCGCCAGTTCCGAACCCACTCCGCCAGACCCCAACCCACTCCGCCAGACCCCAACCCACTCCGCCAGACCCCAACCCACTCCGCCAGACCCGAACCCACTCCGACAGACCCGAACCCAATCTGCCAGACAATAACCCACTCTGCCAGACCCGAACCCACTCCGCCAGACCCAAACCCACTCCACCAGACCCAAACCCACTCCGCCAAACCCAAACCCACTCCGCCAGACCCCAACCCACTCCGCCAGACCCGAACCCACTCCGACAGACCCGAACCCACTCCGCCAGACCCCAACCCACTCCGCCAGACCCGAACCCACTCCGACAGACCCGAACCCACTCCGCCAGACCATAACCCACTCCGCCTGACCCAAACCCACTCCGCCAGACCCGAACCCACTCCGCCAGACCCGAACCCACTCCGCCAGACCCTAACCCACTCCGCCAGACCACAACCCACTCCGCCAGACCCCAACCCACTCCGCCAGACCCCAACCCACTCCGCCAGACCCAAACCCACTCCGCCAGACCCAAACCCACTCCGCCAGACCTAAACCAACTCCGCCAGACCCAAACCAACTCCGCCAGACTCAAACCCACTCCGTCAGGCCCCAAACCTACTCCGCCAGACCCAAACCCACTCCGCCAGACCCAAACCCACTCCGCCAGACCCAAACCCACTGCGCCAGACCCGAACCCACTCCGCCAGACCACAACCCACTCCGCCAGACCCAAACCCACACACTGACATACCCGACCCCACTCCGCCAGACCCAAACCCACTCCGCCAAACCCAACACCCACTCCGCCAGACCCAAACCAACTCCGCCAGACTCAAACCCACTCCGTCAGGCCCCAAACCTACTCCGCCAGACCCAAACCCACTCCGCCAGACCCAAACCCACTCCGCCAGACCCAAACCCACTCCGCCAGACCCGAACCCATTCCGCCAGATCCGAACCCACTCCGCCAGACCCGAACCCACTCCGCCAGACCCCAACCCACTCCGCCAGACCCCAACCCACTCCGCCAGACCCGAACCCACTCCGCCAGACCACAACCCACTCCGCCAGACCCGAACCCACACCGACAGACCCGACCCCATTCTGCCAGACCACAACCCACTCCGCCAGACCCGAACCCACTCCACCAGAACACAACCCACTCCGCCAGAACCGAACCCACTCCGCCAGACCCGAACCAACTCCGCCAGACCACAACCCACTCCGCCAGACCCAAACCCACATCGACAGACCCGAACCCACTCCGCCAGACCCGAACCCAGTCCTCCAGACCCAAACCCTACCCGCCAGATCCGAACCCACTCCGCCAGACCCGAACTCACTCCGCCAGACCCAAACCCACTCCGCCAGACCCAAACCCACTCCGCCAGACCCGAACCCACTGCGCCAGACCCGAACCAACTCCACCAGACACGAACCCACTCCGCCAGACCCGAACCATCTCCGCCAGACCTGAACCCACTCCGCCAGACCCGAACCCACTCCGCCAGACCCGAACCCACTCCGCCAGACCCCAACCCACTCCGCCAGACCCCAACCCACTCCGCCAGACCCAAACCCACTCCGACAGACCCGAACCCACTCCGCCAGACAATAACCCACTCTGCCAGACCCGAACCCACTCCGCCAGACCTGAACCCACTCCGCCAGACCCTAACCCACTCCGCCAGACCCAAACCCACTCCGCCAGACCCCAACCCGCTCCGCCAGACCCGAACCCACTCCGCCAGACCCGAACCCACTCCGCCAGACCCGAACCCACTCCGCCAGACACGTACTCACTGCGCCAGACCCGAAACAACTCCGCCAGACCCGAACCCACTCCGCCAGACCCGAACCAACTCCGCCAGACCCGAACCCACTCCGCCAGACCCCAACCCACTCCGCCAGACCCCAACCCACTCCGCCAGACCCCAACCCACTCCGCCAGACCCGAACCCACTCCGCCAGACCCGAACCCACTCCGACAGACCCGAACCCACTCTGCCAGACAATAACCCACTCTGCCAGACCCGAACCCACTCCGCCAGACCCAAACCCACTCCGCCAGACCCAAACCCACTCCGCCAGACCCAAACCCACTCCGCCAGACCCCAACCCACTCCGCCAGACCCGAACCAACTCCACCAGACCCGAACCCACTCCGCCAGACCCGAACCAACTCCGCCAGACACGAACCCACTCCGCCAGACCCGAACCCACTCCGCCAGACCCCAACCCACTCCGCCAGACCCCAACCCACTCCGCCAGACCCCAACCCACTCCGCCAGACCCGAACCCACTCCGACAGACCCGAACCCACTCTGCCAGACAATAACCCACTCTGCCAGACCCGAACCCACTCCGCCAGACCCAAACCCACTCCACCAGACCCAAACCCACTCCGCCAAACCCAAACCCACTCCGCCAGACCCCAACCCACTCCGCCAGACCCGAACCCACTCCGACAGACCCGAACCCACTCCGCCAGACCCCAACCCACTCCGCCAGACCCGAACCCACTCCGACAGACCCGAACCCACTCCGCCAGACCATAACCCACTCCGCCTGACCCAAACCCACTCCGCCAGACCCGAACCCACTCCGCCAGACCCGAACCCACTCCGCCAGACCCTAACCCACTCCGCCAGACCACAACCCACTCCGCCAGACCCCAACCCACTCCGCCAGACCCCAACCCACTCCGCCAGACCCAAACCCACTCCGCCAGACCCAAACCCACTCCGCCAGACCTAAACCCACTCCGCCAGACCCAAACCAACTCCGCCAGACTCAAACCCACTCCGTCAGGCCCCAAACCTACTCCGCCAGACCCAAACCCACTCCGCCAGACCCAAACCCACTCCGCCAGACCCAAACCCACTACGCCAGACCCGAACCCACTCCGCCAGACCACAACCCACTCCGCCAGACCCAAACCCACTCACTGACATACCCGACCCCACTCCGCCAGACCCGAACCCACTCCGCCAGACCCGAACCCATTCCGCCAGATCCGAACCCACTCCGCCAGACCCGAACCCACTCCGCCAGACCCCAACCCACTCCGCCAGACCCCAACCCACTCCGCCAGACCCCAACCCACTCCGCCAGACCCGAACCCACTCCGACACTCCCGAACCCACTCCGCCAGACCATAACCCACTCCGCCAGGCCCGAACCCACTCCGCCAGACCCGAACCCACTCCACCAGACGAAAACCCACTCCGCCAGACCCAAACCCACTCCGCCTGACCCCAACCCACTCCGCCAGACCTGAACCCACTCCGCCAGACCCGAACCCACTCCGCCAGACCCCAACCCACTCCGCCAGACCCGAACCCACTCCGACAGACCCGAACCCACTCCGCCAGATCATAACCCACTCCGCCAGACCTGAACCCACTCCGCCAGACCCGAACCCACTCCGCCAGACCCAAACCCACTCCGCCAGACCCAAACCGACTCCGCCAGACCCCAACCCACTCCGCCAGACCCCAACCCACTCCGCCAGAACCCAACCCACTCCGCCAGACACAAACCCACTCCGCCAGACCCAAACCCACTCCGCCAGACCCAAACCCACTCCGCCAGACCCAAACCAACTCCACCAGACCCAAACCCACTCCGTCAGGCACCAAACCCACTCCGCCAGCCCCAAACCCACTCCGCCAGACCCGAACCAACTCCGCCAAACCCGAACCCACTCCGCCAGACCCCAACCCACTCCGCCAGACCCCAACCCACTCCGCCAGACCCCAACCCACTCCGCCAGACCCGAACCCACTCCGCCAGACCCGAACCCACTCCGACAGACCCGAACCCACTCTGCCAGACAATAACCCACTCTGCCAGACCCGAACCCACTCCGCCAGACCCAAACCCACTCCGCCAGACCCAAACCCACTCCGCCAGACCCCAACCCACTCCGCCAGACCCGAACCAACTCCACCAGACCCGAACCCACTCCGCCAGACCCGAACCAACTCCGCCAGACACGAACCCACTCCGCCAGACCCGAACCCACTCCGCCAGACCCCAACCCACTCCGCCAGACCCCAACCCACTCCGCCAGACCCCAACCCACTCCGCCAGACCCGAACCCACTCCGACAGACCCGAACCCACTCTGCCAGACAATAACCCACTCTGCCAGACCCGAACCCACTCCGCCAGACCCAAACCCACTCCACCAGACCCAAACCCACTCCACCAGACCCAAACCCACTCCGCCAAACCCAAACCCACTCCGCCAGACCCCAACCCACTCCGCCAGACCCGAACCCACTCCGACAGACCCGAACCCACTCCGCCAGACCCCAACCCACTCCGCCAGACCCGAACCCACTCCGACAGACCCGAACCCACTCCGCCAGACCATAACCCACTCCGCCTGACCCAAACCCACTCCGCCAGACCCGAACCCACTCCGCCAGACCCGAACCCACTCCGCCAGACCCTAACCCACTCCGCCAGACCACAACCCACTCCGCCAGACCCCAACCCACTCCGCCAGACCCCAACCCACTCCGCCAGACCCAAACCCACTCCCCCAGACCCAAACCCACTCCGCCAGACCTAAACCCACTCCGCCAGACCCAAACCAACTCCGCCAGACTCAAACCCACTCCGTCAGGCCTCAAACCTACTCCGCCAGACCCAAACCCACTCCGCCAGACCCAAACCCACTCCGCCAGACCCAAACCCACTACGCCAGACCCGAACCCACTCCGCCAGACCACAACCCACTCCGCCAGACCCAAACCCACACACTGACATACCCGACCCCACTCCGCCAGACCCGAACCCACTCCGCCAGACCCGAACCCATTCCGCCAGATCCGAACCCACTCCGCCAGACCCGAACCCACTCCGCCAGACCCCAACCCACTCCGCCAGACCCCAACCCACTCCGCCAGACCCCAACCCACTCCGCCAGACCCGAACCCACTCCGACACTCCCGAACCCACTCCGCCAGACCATAACCCACTCCGCCAGGCCCGAACCCACTCCGCCAGACCCGAACCCACTCCACCAGACCAAAACCCACTCCGCCAGACCCAAACCCACTCCGCCTGACCCCAACCCACTCCGCCAGACCTGAACCCACTCCGCCAGACCCGAACCCACTCCGCCAGACCCCAACCCACTCCGCCAGACCCGAACCCACTCCGACAGACCCGAACCCACTCCGCCAGATCATAACCCACTCCGCCAGACCGGAACCCACTCCGCCAGACCCGAACCCACTCCGCCAGACCCAAACCCACTCCGCCAGACCCAAACCGACTCCGCCAGACCCCAACCCACTCCGCCAGACCCCAACCCACTCCGCCAGAACCCAACCCACTCCGCCAGACACAAACCCACTCCGCCAGACCCAAACCCACTCCGCCAGACCCAAACCCACTCCGCCAGACCCAAACCAACTCCACCAGACCCAAACCCACTCCGTCAGGCACCAAACCCACTCCGCCAGCCCCAAACCCACTCCGCCAGACCCAAACCCCCTCCGCCAGACCCAAACCCACTCCGCCAGACCCGAACCCACTCCGCCAGACCACAACCCACTCCGCCAGACCCAAACCCACACCGACAGACCCGACCCCACTCCGCGAGACCCAAACCCACTCCGCCAGATTCGAACCCACTCCGCCTGACCCGAACCCACTCCGCAAGACCCAAACCCACTCCGCCAGAACCCAACCCACTCCGCCAGACCCGAACCCACTCCGTCAAACCCGAACCCACTCCGCCAGACCACAACCCACTCCGCCAGACCCGAACCCACACCGACAGACCCGAACCCACTCCGCCAGACCCACACCCACTCCGCCAGACCCGAACCCACTCCGCCAGACCCGAACCCACTCCGCCAGACCCCAACCCACTCCGCCAGACCCAAACCCACTCCGCCAGACCCGAACCCACTGCGCCAGACCCGAACCAAATCCGCCAGACCCGAACCCACTCCGCCAGACCCGAACCAACTCCGCCAGACCCGAACCCACTCCGCCAGACCCCAACCCACTCCGCCAGACCCCAACCCACTCCGCCAGACCCCAACCCACTCCGCCAGACCCCAACCCACTCCGGCAGACCCCAACCCACTCCGCCAGATGCAAACCCACTCCGCCAGACCCAAACCAACTCCGCCAGACCCAAACCCACTCGGTCAGGACCCAAACCCACTCCGCCAGACTCAAACCCACTCCGCCAGACCCAAACCCACTCCGCCAGACCCCAACCCACTCCGCCAGACCCGAACCCGCTCCGCCAGACCCCAACCCGCTCCGCCAGACCCCAACCCACTCCGCCAGACCCCAACCCACTCCGACAGACTCGAACCCACTCCGCCAGACCATAACCCACGCCGCCAGACCCGAACCCACTCCGCCAGACCCGAACCCACTCCGCCAGACCCGAACCCACTCCGCCAGACCCAAACCCACTCCGCCAGACACGAACCCACTGCGCCAGACCCGAACCAACTCCGCCAGACCCGAATCCACTCCGCCAGACCCGAACCAACTCCGCCAGACCCGAACCCACTCCGCCAGACCCGAACCCACTCCGCCAGACCCGAACCCACTCCGCCAGACCCCAACCCACTCCGCCAGACCCCAACCCACTCCGCCAGACCCGAACCCACTCCGCCAGACCCGAACCCACTCCGCCAGACCCTAACCCACTCCGCCAGACCACAACCCACTCCGCCAGACCCCAACCCACTCCGCCAGACCCCAACCCACTCCGGCAGACCCAAACCCACTCCTCCAGACCCAAACCCACTCCGCCAGACCCAAACCCACTCCGCCAGACCCAAACCAACTCCGCCAGTCTCGAACCCACTCCGTCAGGCCCCAAACCTACTCCGCCAGACCCAAACCCACTCCGCCAGACCCAAACCCACTCCGCCAGACCCAAACCCACTCCGCCAGACCCGAACCCACTCCGCCAGACCCCAACCCACTCCGCCAGACCCCAACCCACTCCGACAGACCCAAACCCACTCCGCCAGACCCCAACCCACTCCGCCAGACCCCAACCCACTCCGCCAGACCCAAACCCACTCCGCCAGACCCGAACCCACTCCGCCAGACCCAAACCCACTCCGCCAGACCCGAACCCACTCCGCCAGACCCCAACCCACTCCGCCAGACCCCAACCCACTCCGCCAGACCCGAACCAACTCCGCCAGACCACAACCCACTCCGCCAGACCCGAACCCACATCGACAGACCCGAACCCACTCCGCCAGACCCGAACCCAGTCCTCCAGACCCAAACCCTACCCGCCAGATCCGAACCCACTCCGCCAGACCCGAACTCACTCCGCCAGACCCAAACCCACTCCGCCAGACCCAAACCCACTCCGCCAGACCCGAACCCACTGCGCCAGACCCGAACCAACTCCACCAGACACGAACCCACTCCGCCAGACCCGAACCATCTCCGCCAGACCTGAACCCACTCCGCCAGACCCGAACCCACTCCGCCAGACCCAAACCCACTCCGCCAGACCCCAACCCACTCCGCCAGACCCCAACCCACTCCGCCAGACCCAAACCCACTCCGACAGACCCGAACCCACTCCGCCAGACAATAACCCACTCCGCCAGACCCGAACCCACTCCGCCAGACCCGAACCCACTCCGCCAGACCCTAACCCACTCCGCCAGACCCAAACCCACTCCGCCAGACCCCAACCCGCTCCGCCAGACCCGAACCCACTCCGCCAGACCCGAACCCACTCCGCCAGACCCGAACCCACTCCGCCAAACACGAACCCACTGCGCCAGACCCGAAACAACTCCGCCAGACCCGAACCCACTCCGACAGACCCGAACCCACTCTGCCAGACAATAACCCACTCCGCCAGACCCCAACCCACTCCGCCAGACCCGAACCCACTCCGCCAGACCCGAACCCACTCCGACAGACCCGAACCCACTCTGCCAGACAATAACCCACTCTGCCAGACCCGAACCCACTCCGCCAGACCCAAACCCACTCCGCCAGACCCAAACCCACTCCGCCAGACACAAACCCACTCCGCCAGACCCCAACCCACTCCGCCAGACCCGAACCAACTCCACCAGACCCGAACCCACTCCGCCAGACCCGAACCAACTCCGCCAGACACGAACCCACTCCGCCAGACCCGAACCCACTCCGCCAGACCCCAACCCACTCCGCCAGACCCCAACCCACTCCGCCAGACCGAAACCCACTCCGCCAGACCCGAACCCACTCCGACAGACCCCAACCCACTCTGCCAGACAATAACCCACTCTGCCAGACCCGAACCCACTCCGCCAGACCCAAACCCACTCCACCAGACCCAAACCCACTCCGCCAAACCCAAACCCACTCCGCCAGACCCCAACCCACTCCGCCAGACCCGAACCCACTCCGACAGACCCGAACCCACTCCGCCAGACCCCAACCCACTCCGCCAGACCCGAACCCACTCCGACAGACCCGAACCCACTCCGCCAGACCATAACCCACTCCGCCTGACCCAAACCCACTCCGCCAGACCCGAACCCACTCCGCCAGACCCGAACCCACTCCGCCAGACCCTAACCCACTCCGCCAGACCACAACCCACTCCGCCAGACCCCAACCCACTCCGCCAGACCCCAACCCACTCCGCCAGACCCAAACCCACTCAGCCAGACCCAAACCCACTCCGCCAGACCTAACCCACTCCGCCAGACCCAAACCAACTCCGCCAGTCTCAAACCCACTCCGTCAGGCCCCAAACCTACTCCGCCAGACCCAAACCCACTCCGCCAGACCCAAACCCACTCCGCCAGACCCAAACCCACTCCGCCAGACCCGAACCCACTCCGCCAGACCCCAACCCACTCCGCCAGACCCCAACCCATTCCGACAGACCCAAACCCACTCCGCCAGACCCCAACCCACACCGCCAGACCCCAACCCACACCGCCAGACCCCAACCCACTCCGCCAGACCCAAACCAACTCCGACAGACCCAAACCCACTCCGTCATGCCCCAAACCCACTCCGCCACACCCAAACCCACTCCGCCAGACCCAAACCCACTCCGGCAGACCAAAACCCACTCCGCCAGACCCGAACCAACTCCGCCAGACCCAAACCCACTCCGCCAGGCCCAAACCAACTCCGCCAGACACAAACCCACTCCGCCAGACCCAAACCCACTCCGCCAGACCCAAACCCACTCCGCCAGAACCAAACCCACTCCGCCAGACCCGAACCAACTCCGCCAGACCACAACCCACTCCGCCAGACCCAAACCCACTCCGCCAGACCCCAACCCACTGCGCCAGACCCGAACCAAATCCACCAGACCCCAACCCACTCCGCCAGACCCGAACCAACTCCGCCAGACCCGAACCCACTCCGCCGAACCGAACCCTCTCCGCCAGACCCCAACCCACTCCACCAGACCCCAACCCAATCCGCCAGACCCCAACCCACTCCGCCAGACCCCTACCCACTCCGACAGACCCGAACCAACTCCGCCAGACCCAAACCCACTCCGCCAGACCGGAACCAACTCCGCCAGACCCGAACCCACTCCGCCAGACCCGAACCCACTCCGCCAGACCCAAACCCACTCCGCCAGACCCAAACCCACTCCGCCAGACCCAAACCCACTCCGCCAGGCCCAAACCAACTCCGCCAGATCCAAACCCACTCCGCCAGTCCCAAACCCACTCCACCAGACCCAAACCCACTCCGCCAGAACCAAACCCACTCCGCCAGACCCGAACCAACTCCGCCAGACCACAACCCAGTCCGCCAGACCCGAACCCACACCGACAGACCCGAACCCACTCCGCCAGACCCGAACCCACTCCGCCAGACCCGAACTCTCTCCGCCAGATCCGAACCCACTCCGCCAGACCCAAACCCACTCCGCCGGACCCGAACCAACTCCGCCAGACCCAAACCCACTCCGCCAGACCCAAACCCACTCCGCCAGAACCAAACCCACTCCGCCAGGCCCAAACCAACTCCGCCAGACCCAAACCACTCCGCCAGACCCAAACCCACTCCGCCAGAACCAAACCCACTCCGCCAGAACCAAACCCACTCCGCCAGACTAGAACCAACTCCGCCAGACCACACCCACTCCGCCAGACCTAAACCCACTAGCCAGACCCCAACCCACTGCACCAGACCCGAACCAAATCCACCAGACCCGAACCCACTCCGCCAGACCCGAAACAACTCCGCCAGACCCGAACCAAATCCACCAGGCCCCAAACCCACTCCGCCAGACCCAAACCCACTCCGCAAGACCAAAACCCCCTCCGCCAGACCACAACCCAGTCCGCCAGACCCGAACCCACACCGACAGACCCGAACCCACTCCGCCAGACCCGAACCCACTCCGCCAGACCCGAACCCTCTCCGCCAGATCCGAACCCACTCCGCCAGACCACAACCCACTCCGCCAGACCCAAACCCACTCCGCCAGACCCCAACCCACTGCGCCAGACCCGAACCAAATCCACCAGACCCGAACCCACTCCGCCAGACCCGAACCAACTCCGCCAGACCCGAACCCACTCCGCCAGACCCGAACCCACTCCGCCAGACCCCAACCCACTCCACCAGACACCAACCCACTCCGCCAGACCCCAACCCACTCCGCCAGACCCCAACCCACTCCGACAGACCCAAACCCACTCCGCCAGACCCAACCCACTCCGCCAGACCCCAACCCACTCCACCAGACCCAAACCAACTCCTACAGACCCAAACCCACTCCGTCAGGCCCCAAACCCACTCCGCCAGACCCAAACCCACTCCAGCAGACCCAAACCCACTCCGCCAGACCCGAACCAACTCCGCCAGACCACAACCCAGTCCACCAGACCCGAACCCACACCGACAGACCCGAACCCACTCCGCCAGACCCGAACCCACTCCGCCAGACCCGAACCCTCTCCGCCAGATCCGAACCCACTCCGCCAGACCCAAACCCACTCCGCCAGACCCGAACCAACTCCGCCAGGCCCAAACCCACTCCGCCAGACCCGAACCAACTCCGCCAGACCCGAACCCACTCCGCCAGACCCGAACCAACTCCGCCAGACCCGAACCCACTCCGACAGACCCGAACCCACTCCGCCAGACCCCAACCCACTCCACCAGACACCAACCCACTCCGCCAGACCCCAACCCACTCCGCCAGACCCCAACCCACTCCGACAGACCCAAACCCACTCTGCCAGACCCCAACCCAATCCGCCAGACCCCAACCCACTCCGCCAGACCCAAACCATCTCCTACAGACCCAAACCCACTCCGTCAGGCCCCAAACCCACTCCGCCAGACCCAAACCCACTCCGCCAGACCCAAACCCACTCCGGCAGACCCAAACCCACTCCGCCAGACCCGAACCAACTCCGCCAGACCACAACCCAGTCCACCAGACCCGAACCCACACCGACAGACCCGAACCCACTCCGCCAGACCCGAACCCACTCCGCCAGACCCGAACCCTCTCCGCCAGATCCGAACCCACTCCGCCAGACCCAAACCCACTCCGCCATACCCAAACCCACTCCGCCAGACCCAAACCCTCTCCGCCAGGCCCAAACCAACTCCGCCAGACCCAAACCCACTCCGCCAGTCCCAAACCCACTCCGCCAGACCCAAACCCACTCCACCAGACCCAAACCCACTCCGCCAGACCCAAACCCTCTCCGCCAGGCCCAAACCAACTCCGCCAGACCCAAACCCTCTCCGCCAGGCCCAAACCAACTCCGCCAGTCCCAAACCCACTCCGCCAGGCCCAAACCCACTCCGACAGACCCAAACCCACTCCGCCAGACCCAAACCCACTCCGCCAGACCCAAACCCACTCCGACAGACCCAAACCCACTCCGCCAGAACCAAACCCACTCCGACAGACCCGAACCCACTCCGCCAGACCCGAACCCACTCCGCCAGACCCGAACCCACACCGACAGACCCGAACCCACTCCGCCAGACCCACACCCACTCCGCCAGACCCGAACCCACTCCGCCAGACCCGAACCCACTCCGCCAGACCCCAACCCACTCCGCCAGACCCAAACCCACTCCGCCAGACCCGAACCCACTGCGCCAGACCCGAACCAAATCCGCCAGACCCGAACCCACTCCGCCAGACCCGAACCAACTCCGCCAGACCCGAACCCACTCCGCCAGACCCCAACCCACTCCGCCAGACCCCAACCCACTCCGCCAGACCCCAACCCACTCCGCCAGACCCCAACCCACTCCGCCAGACCCCAACCCACTCCGGCAGACCCCAACCCACTCCGCCAGATGCAAACCCACTCCGCCAGACCCAAACCAACTCCGCCAGACCCAAACCCACTCGGTCAGGACCCAAACCCACTCCGCCAGACTCAAACCCACTCCGCCAGACCCAAACCCACTCCGCCAGACCCCAACCCACTCCGCCAGACCCGAACCCGCTCCGCCAGACCCCAACCCGCTCCGCCAGACCCCAACCCACTCCGCCAGACCCCAACCCACTCCGACAGACTCGAACCCACTCCGCCAGACCATAACCCACGCCGCCAGACCCGAACCCACTCCGCCAGACCCGAACCCACTCCGCCAGACCCGAACCCACTCCGCCAGACCCAAACCCACTCCGCCAGACACGAACCCACTGCGCCAGACCCGAACCAACTCCGCCAGACCCGAATCCACTCCGCCAGACCCGAACCAACTCCGCCAGACCCGAACCCACTCCGCCAGACCCGAACCCACTCCGCCAGACCCGAACCCACTCCGCCAGACCCCAACCCACTCCGCCAGACCCCAACCCACTCCGCCAGACCCGAACCCACTCCGCCAGACCCGAACCCACTCCGCCAGACCCTAACCCACTCCGCCAGACCACAACCCACTCCGCCAGACCCCAACCCACTCCGCCAGACCCCAACCCACTCCGGCAGACCCAAACCCACTCCTCCAGACCCAAACCCACTCCGCCAGACCCAAACCCACTCCGCCAGACCCAAACCAACTCCGCCAGTCTCGAACCCACTCCGTCAGGCCCCAAACCTACTCCGCCAGACCCAAACCCACTCCGCCAGACCCAAACCCACTCCGCCAGACCCAAACCCACTCCGCCAGACCCGAACCCACTCCGCCAGACCCCAACCCACTCCGCCAGACACCAACCCACTCCGACAGACCCAAACCCACTCCGCCAGACCCCAACCCACTCCGCCAGACCCCAACCCACTCCGCCAGACCCAAACCCACTCCGCCAGACCCGAACCCACTCCGCCAGACCCTAACCCACTCCGCCAGACCCGAACCCACTCCGCCAGACCCCAACCCACTCCGCCAGACCCCAACCCACTCCGCCAGACCCGAACCAACTCCGCCAGACCACAACCCACTCCGCCAGACCCGAACCCACATCGACAGACCCGAACCCACTCCGCCAGACCCGAACCCAGTCCTCCAGACCCAAACCCTACCCGCCAGATCCGAACCCACTCCGCCAGACCCGAACTCACTCCGCCAGACCCAAACCCACTCCGCCAGACCCAAACCCACTCCGCCAGACCCGAACCCACTGCGCCAGACCCGAACCAACTCCACCAGACACGAACCCACTCCGCCAGACCCGAACCCACTCCGCCAGACCCAAACCCACTCCGCCAGACCCCAACCCACTCCGCCAGACCCCAACCCACTCCGCCAGACCCAAACCCACTCCGACAGACCCGAACCCACTCCGCCAGACAATAACCCACTCCGCCAGACCCGAACCCACTCCGCCAGACCCGAACCCACTCCGCCAGACCCTAACCCACTCCGCCAGACCCAAACCCACTCCGCCAGACCCCAACCCGCTCCGCCAGACCCGAACCCACTCCGCCAGACCCGAACCCACTCCGCCAGACCCGAACCCACTCCGCCAAACACGAACCCACTGCGCCAGACCCGAAACAACTCCGCCAGACCCGAACCCACTCCGACAGACCCGAACCCACTCTGCCAGACAATAACCCACTCCGCCAGACCCCAACCCACTCCGCCAGACCCGAACCCACTCCGCCAGACCCGAACCCACTCCGACAGACCCGAACCCACTCTGCCAGACAATAACCCACTCTGCCAGACCCGAACCCACTCCGCCAGACCCAAACCCACTCCGCCAGACCCAAACCCACTCCGCCAGACCCAAACCCACTCCGCCAGACCCCAACCCACTCCGCCAGACCCGAACCAACTCCACCAGACCCGAACCCACTCCGCCAGACCCGAACCAACTCCGCCAGACACGAACCCACTCCGCCAGCCCCGAACCCACTCCGCCAGACCCCAACCCACTCCGCCAGACCCCAACCCACTCCGCCAGACCCCAACCCACTCCGCCAGACCCGAACCCACTCCGACAGACCCCAACCCACTCTGCCAGACAATAACCCACTCTGCCAGACCCGAACCCACTCCGCCAGACCCAAACCCACTCCACCAGACCCAAACCCACTCCGCCAAACCCAAACCCACTCCGCCAGACCCCAACCCACTCCGCCAGACCCGAACCCACTCCGACAGACCCGAACCCACTCCGCCAGACCCCAACCCACTCCGCCAGACCCGAACCCACTCCGACAGACCCGAACCCACTCCGCCAGACCATAACCCACTCCGCCTGACCCAAACCCACTCCGCCAGACCCGAACCCACTCCGCCAGACCCGAACCCACTCCGCCAGACCCTAACCCACTCCGCCAGACCACAACCCACTCCGCCAGACCCCAACCCACTCCGCCAGACCCCAACCCACTCCGCCAGACCCAAACCCACTCAGCCAGACCCAAACCCACTCCGCCAGACCTAACCCACTCCGCCAGACCCAAACCAACTCCGCCAGTCTCAAACCCACTCCGTCAGGCCCCAAACCTACTCCGCCAGACCCAAACCCACTCCGCCAGACCCAAACCCACTCCGCCAGACCCAAACCCACTCCGCCAGACCCGAACCCACTCCGCCAGACCCCAACCCACTCCGCCAGACCCCAACCCATTCCGACAGACCCAAACCCACTCCGCCAGACCCCAACCCACACCGCCAGACCCCAACCCACACCGCCAGACCCCAACCCACTCCGCCAGACCCAAACCAACTCCGACAGACCCAAACCCACTCCGTCATGCCCCAAACCCACTCCGCCAGACCCAAACCCACTCCGCCAGACCCAAACCCACTCCGGCAGACCAAAACCCACTCCGCCAGACCCGAACCAACTCCGCCAGACCCAAACCCACTCCGCCAGGCCCAAACCAACTCCGCCAGACACAAACCCACTCCGCCAGACCCAAACCCACTCCGCCAGACCCAAACCCACTCCGCCAGAACCAAACCCACTCCGCCAGACCCGAACCAACTCCGCCAGACCACAACCCACTCCGCCAGACCCAAACCCACTCCGCCAGACCCCAACCCACTGCGCCAGACCCGAACCAAATCCACCAGACCCCAACCCACTCCGCCAGACCCGAACCAACTCCGCCAGACCCGAACCCACTCCGCCGAACCGAACCCTCTCCGCCAGACCCCAACCCACTCCACCAGACCCCAACCCAATCCGCCAGACCCCAACCCACTCCGCCAGACCCCTACCCACTCCGACAGACCCGAACCAACTCCGCCAGACCCAAACCCACTCCGCCAGACCGGAACCAACTCCGCCAGACCCGAACCCACTCCGCCAGACCCGAACCCACTCCGCCAGACCCAAACCCACTCCGCCAGACCCAAACCCACTCCGCCAGACCCAAACCCACTCCGCCAGGCCCAAACCAACTCCGCCAGATCCAAACCCACTCCGCCAGTCCCAAACCCACTCCACCAGACCCAAACCCACTCCGCCAGAACCAAACCCACTCCGCCAGACCCGAACCAACTCCGCCAGACCACAACCCAGTCCGCCAGACCCGAACCCACACCGACAGACCCGAACCCACTCCGCCAGACCCGAACCCACTCCGCCAGACCCGAACTCTCTCCGCCAGATCCGAACCCACTCCGCCAGACCCAAACCCACTCCGCCGGACCCGAACCAACTCCGCCAGACCCAAACCCACTCCGCCAGACCCAAACCCACTCCGCCAGAACCAAACCCACTCCGCCAGGCCCAAACCAACTCCGCCAGACCCAAACCACTCCGCCAGACCCAAACCCACTCCGCCAGAACCAAACCCACTCCGCCAGAACCAAACCCACTCCGCCAGACTAGAACCAACTCCGCCAGACCACACCCACTCCGCCAGACCTAAACCCACTAGCCAGACCCCAACCCACTGCACCAGACCCGAACCAAATCCACCAGACCCGAACCCACTCCGCCAGACCCGAAACAACTCCGCCAGACCCGAACCAAATCCACCAGGCCCCAAACCCACTCCGCCAGACCCAAACCCACTCCGCAAGACCAAAACCCCCTCCGCCAGACCACAACCCAGTCCGCCAGACCCGAACCCACACCGACAGACCCGAACCCACTCCGCCAGACCCGAACCCACTCCGCCAGACCCGAACCCTCTCCGCCAGATCCGAACCCACTCCGCCAGACCACAACCCACTCCGCCAGACCCAAACCCACTCCGCCAGACCCCAACCCACTGCGCCAGACCCGAACCAAATCCACCAGACCCGAACCCACTCCGCCAGACCCGAACCAACTCCGCCAGACCCGAACCCACTCCGCCAGACCCGAACCCACTCCGCCAGACCCCAACCCACTCCACCAGACACCAACCCACTCCGCCAGACCCCAACCCACTCCGCCAGACCCCAACCCACTCCGACAGACCCAAACCCACTCCGCCAGACCCAACCCACTCCGCCAGACCCCAACCCACTCCACCAGACCCAAACCAACTCCTACAGACCCAAACCCACTCCGTCAGGCCCCAAACCCACTCCGCCAGACCCAAACCCACTCCAGCAGACCCAAACCCACTCCGCCAGACCCGAACCAACTCCGCCAGACCACAACCCAGTCCACCAGACCCGAACCCACACCGACAGACCCGAACCCACTCCGCCAGACCCGAACCCACTCCGCCAGACCTGAACCCTCTCCGCCAGATCCGAACCCACTCCGCCAGACCCAAACCCACTCCGCCAGACCCGAACCAACTCCGCCAGGCCCAAACCCACTCCGCCAGACCCGAACCAACTCCGCCAGACCCGAACCCACTCCGCCAGACCCGAACCAACTCCGCCAGACCCGAACCCACTCCGACAGACCCGAACCCACTCCGCCAGACCCCAACCCACTCCACCAGACACCAACCCACTCCGCCAGACCCCAACCCACTCCGCCAGACCCCAACCCACTCCGACAGACCCAAACCCACTCTGCCAGACCCCAACCCACTCCGCCAGACCCCAACCCACTCCGCCAGACCCAAACCATCTCCTACAGACCCAAACCCACTCCGTCAGGCCCCAAACCCACTCCGCCAGACCCAAACCCACTCCGCCAGACCCAAACCCACTCCGGCAGACCCAAACCCACTCCGCCAGACCCGAACCAACTCCGCCAGACCACAACCCAGTCCACCAGACCCGAACCCACACCGACAGACCCGAACCCACTCCGCCAGACCCGAACCCACTCCGCCAGACCCGAACCCTCTCCGCCAGATCCGAACCCACTCCGCCAGACCCAAACCCACTCCGCCATACCCAAACCCACTCCGCCAGACCCAAACCCTCTCCGCCAGGCCCAAACCAACTCCGCCAGACCCAAACCCACTCCGCCAGTCCCAAACCCACTCCGCCAGACCCAAACCCACTCCACCAGACCCAAACCCACTCCGCCAGACCCAAACCCTCTCCGCCAGGCCCAAACCAACTCCGCCAGACCCAAACCCTCTCCGCCAGGCCCAAACCAACTCCGCCAGTCCCAAACCCACTCCGCCAGGCCCAAACCCACTCCGACAGACCCAAACCCACTCCGCCAGACCCAAACCCACTCCGCCAGACCCAAACCCACTCCGACAGACCCAAACCCACTCCGCCAGAACCAAACCCACTCCGACAGACCCGAACCCACTCCGCCAGACCCGAACCCACTCCGCCAGACCCGAACCCTCTCCGCCAGATCCGAACCCACTCCGCCAGACCCCAACCCACTCCGCCAGACCCAAACCCACTCCGCCAGAACCAAACCCACTCCGCCAGACCCGAACCAACTCCGCCAGACCACAACCCACTCCGCCAGACCCAAACCCACTCCGCCAGACCCCAACCCACTGCGCCAGACCCAAACCAAATCCACCAGACCCCAACCCACTCCGCCAGACCCGAACCAACTCCGCCAGACCCGAACCCACTCCGCCGAACTGAACCCTCTCCGCCAGACCCCAACCCACTCCACCAGACACCAACCCAATCCGCCAACGCACTCCGCCAGACCCCAACCCACTCCGCCAGACCCCAACCCACTCCGACAGACCCAAACCCACTCTGCCAGACCCCAACCCACTCCGCCAGACCCCAACCCACTCCGCCAGACCCAAACCAACTCCTACAGACCCAAACCCACTCCGTCAGGCCCCAAACCCACTCCGCCAGACCCAAACCCACTCCGCCAGACCCAAACCCACTCCGGCAGACCCAAACCCACTCCGCCAGACCCGAACCAACTCCGCCAGACCACAACCCAGTCCACCAGACCCGAACCCACACCGACAGACCCGAACCCACTCCGCCAGACCCGAACCCACTCCGCCAGACCCGAACCCTCTCCGCCAGATCCGAACCCACTCCGCCAGACCCAAACCCACTCCGCCATACCCAAACCCACTCCGCCAGACCCAAACCCTCTCCGCCAGGCCCAAACCAACTCCGCCAGACCCAAACCCACTCCGCCAGTCCCAAACCCACTCCGCCAGACCCAAACCCACTCCACCAGACCCAAACCCACTCCGCCAGACCCAAACCCTCTCCGCCAGGCCCAAACCAACTCCGCCAGACCCAAACCCTCTCCGCCAGGCCCAAACCAACTCCGCCAGACCCAAACCCACTCCGTCAGGCCCCAAACCCACTCCGCCAGACCCAAACCCACTCCGCCAGACCCAAACCCACTCCGGCAGATCCGAACCCTCTCCGCCAGGCCCAAACCAACTCCGCCAGACCCAAACCCACTCCGCCAGTCCCAAACCCACTCCGCCAGACCCAAACCCACTCCACCAGACCCCAACCCACTCCACCAGACACCAACCCACTCCGCCAGACCCCAACCCACTCCGCCAGACCCCAACCCACTCCGACAGACCCAAACCCACTCTGCCAGACCCCAACCCACTCCGCCAGACCCCAACCCACTCCGCCAGACCCAAACCAACTCCTACAGACCCAAACCCACTCCGTCAGGCCCCAAACCCACTCCGCCAGACCCAAACCCACTCCGCCAGACCCAAACCCACTCCGGCAGACCCAAACCCACTCCGCCAGACCCGAACCAACTCCGCCAGACCACAACCCAGTCCACCAGACCCGAACCCACACCGACAGACCCGAACCCACTCCGCCAGACCCGAACCCACTCCGCCAGACCCGAACCCTCTCCGCCAGATCCGAACCCACTCCGCCAGACCCAAACGCACTCCGCCATACCCAAACCCACTCCGCCAGACCCAAACCCTCTCCGCCAGGCCCAAACCAACTCCGCCAGACCCAAACCCACTCCGCCAGTCCCAAACCCACTCCGCCAGACCCAAACCCACTCCACCAGACCCAAACCCACTCCGCCAGACCCAAACCCTCTCCGCCAGGCCCAAACCAACTCCGCCAGACCCAAACCCTCTCCGCCAGGCCCAAACCAACTCCGCCAGTCCCAAACCCACTCCGCCAGGCCCAAACCCACTCCGACAGACCCAAACCCACTCCGCCAGACCTAAATCCACTCCGCCAGACCCAAACCCACTCCGCCAGACCCAAACCCACTCCGCCAGAACCAAACCCACTCCGACAGACCCGAACCCACTCCGCCAGACCCGAACCCACTCCGCCAGACCCGAACCCTCTCCGCCAGATCCGAACCCACTCCGCCAGACCCCAACCCACTCCGCCAGACCCAAACCCACTCCGCCAGAACCAAACCCACTCCGCCAGACCCGAACCAACTCCGCCAGACCACAACCCACTCCGCCAGACCCAAACCCACTCCGCCAGACCCCAACCCACTGCGCCAGACCCAAACCAAATCCACCAGACCCCAACCCACTCCGCCAGACCCGAACCAACTCCGCCAGACCCGAACCCACTCCGCCGAACCGAACCCTCTCCGCCAGACCCCAACCCACTCCACCAGACACCAACCCAATCCGCCAACGCACTCCGCCAGACCCCAACCCACTCCGCCAGACCCCAACCCACTCCGACAGACCCAAACCCACTCTGCCAGACCCCAACCCACTCCGCCAGACCCCAACCCACTCCGCCAGACCCAAACCAACTCCTACAGACCCAAACCCACTCCGTCAGGCCCCAAACCCACTCCGCCAGACCCAAACCCACTCCGCCAGACCCAAACCCACTCCGGCAGACCCAAACCCACTCCGCCAGACCCGAACCAACTCCGCCAGACCACAACCCAGTCCACCAGACCCGAACCCACACCGACAGACCCGAACCCACTCCGCCAGACCCGAACCCACTCCGCCAGACCCGAACCCTCTCCGCCAGATCCGAACCCACTCCGCCAGACCCAAACCCACTCCGCCATACCCAAACCCACTCCGCCAGACCCAAACCCTCTCCGCCAGGCCCAAACCAACTCCGCCAGACCCAAACCCACTCCGCCAGTCCCAAACCCACTCCGCCAGACCCAAACCCACTCCACCAGACCCAAACCCACTCCGCCAGACCCAAACCCTCTCCGCCAGGCCCAAACCAACTCCGCCAGACCCAAACCCTCTCCGCCAGGCCCAAACCAACTCCGCCAGACCCAAACCCACTCCGTCAGGCCCCAAACCCACTCCGCCAGACCCAAACCCACTCCGCCAGACCCAAACCCACTCCGGCAGACCCAAACCCACTCCGCCAGACCCGAACCAACTCCGCCAGACCACAACCCAGTCCACCAGACCCGAACCCACACCGACAGACCCGAACCCACTCCGCCAGACCCGAACCCACTCCGCCAGACCCGAACCCTCTCCGCCAGATCCGAACCCACTCCGCCAGACCCAAACCCACTCCGCCATACCCAAACCCACTCCGCCAGACCCAAACCCTCTCCGCCAGGCCCAAACCAACTCCGCCAGACCCAAACCCACTCCGCCAGTCCCAAACCCACTCCGCCAGACCCAAACCCACTCCACCAGACCCAAACCCACTCCGCCAGACCCAAACCCTCTCCGCCAGGCCCAAACCAACTCCGACAGACCCAAACCCTCTCCGCCAGGCCCAAACCAACTCCGCCAGTCCCAAACCCACTCCGCCAGGCCCAAACCCACTCCGACAGACCCAAACCCACTCCGCCAGACCCAAACCCACTCCGCCAGACCCAAACCCACTCCGCCAGACCCAAACCCACTCCGCCAGAACCAAACCCACTCCGACAGACCCGAACCCACTCCGCCAGACCCGAACCCACTCCGCCAGACCCGAACCCTCTCCGCCAGAACCAAACCCACTCCGCCAGACCCGAACCAACTCCGCCAGACCACAACCCACTCCGCCAGACCCAAACCCACTCCGCCAGACCCCAACCCACTGCGCCAGACCCAAACCAAATCCACCAGACCCCAACCCACTCCGCCAGACCCGAACCAACTCCGCCAGACCCGAACCCACTCCGCCGAACCGAACCCTCTCCGCCAGACCCCAACCCACTCCACCAGACACCAACCCAATCCGCCAACCCACTCCGCCAGACCCCAACCCACTCCGCCAGACCCCAACCCACTCCGACAGACCCAAACCCACTCTGCCAGACCCCAACCCACTCCGCCAGACCCCAACCCACTCCGCCAGACCCAAACCAACTCCTACAGACCCAAACCCACTCCGTCAGGCCCCAAACCCACTCCGCCAGACCCAAACCCACTCCGCCAGACCCAAACCCACTCCGGCAGACCCAAACCCACTCCGCCAGACCCGAACCAACTCCGCCAGACCACAACCCAGTCCACCAGACCCGAACCCACACCGACAGACCCGAACCCACTCCGCCAGACCCGAACCCACTCCGCCAGACCCGAACCCTCTCCGCCAGATCCGAACCCACTCCGCCAGACCCAAACCCAATCCGCCATACCCAAACCCACTCCGCCAGACCCAAACCCTCTCCGCCAGGCCCAAACCAACTCCGCCAGACCCAAACCCTCTCCGCCAGGCCCAAACCAACTCCGCCAGACCCAAACCCTCTCCGCCAGGCCCAAACCAACTCCGCCAGACCCAAACCCACTCCGCCAGGCCCAAACCCACTCCGACAGACCCAAACCCACTCCGCCAGACCCAAACCCACTCCGCCAGACCCAAACCCACTCCGCCAGACCCAAACCCACTCCGCCAGAACCAAACCCACTCCGACAGACCCGAACCCACTCCGCCAGACCCGAACCCACTCCGCCAGACCCGAACCCTCTCCGCCAGATCCGAACCCACTCCGCCAGACCCCAACCCACTCCGCCAGACCCAAACCCACTCCGCCAGAACCAAACCCACTCCGCCAGACCCGAACCAACTCCGCCAGACCACAACCCACTCCGCCAGACCCAAACCCACTCCGCCAGACCCCAACCCACTGCGCCAGACCCAAACCAAATCCACCAGACCCCAACCCACTCCGCCAGACCCGAACCAACTCCGCCAGACCCGAACCCACTCCGCCGAACCGAACCCTCTCCGCCAGACCCCAACCCACTCCACCAGACCCCAACCCAATCCGCCAACCCACTCCGCCAGACCCCAACCCACTCCGACAGACCCGAACCAACTCCGCCAGACCATAACCCACTCCGCCAGACCCGAACCCACTCCGCCAGACCCGAACCCACTCCGCCAGACCCTAACCCACTCCGCCAGACCCCAACCCACTGCGCCAGACCCAAACCAAATCCACCAGACCCCAACCCACTCCGCCAGACCCGAACCAACTCCGCCAGACCCGAACCCACTCCGCCGAACCGAACCCTCTCCGCCAGACCCCAACCCACTCCACCAGACACCAACCCAATCCGCCAACCCACTCCGCCATACCCCAACCCACTCCGCCAGACCCCAACCCACTCCGACAGACCCAAACCCACTCTGCCAGACCCCAACCCACTCCGCCAGACCCCAACCCACTCCGCCAGACCCAAACCAACTCCTACAGACCCAAACCCACTCCGTCAGGCCCCAAACCCACTCCGCCAGACCCAAACCCACTCCGCCAGACCCAAACCCACTCCGGCAGACCCAAACCCACTCCGCCAGACCCGAACCAACTCCGCCAGACCACAACCCAGTCCACCAGACCCGAACCCACACCGACAGACCCGAACCCACTCCGCCAGACCCGAACCCACTCCGCCAGACCCGAACCCTCTCCGCCAGATCCGAACCCACTCCGCCAGACCCAAACCCACTCCGCCATACCCAAACCCACTCCGCCAGACCCAAACCCTCTCCGCCAGGCCCAAACCAACTCCGCCAGACCCAAACCCACTCCGCCAGTCCCAAACCCACTCCGCCAGACCCAAACCCACTCCACCAGACCCAAACCCACTCCGCCAGACCCAAACCCTCTCCGCCAGGCCCAAACCAACTCCGCCAGACCCAAACCCTCTCCGCCAGGCCCAAACCAACTCCGCCAGACCCAAACCCACTCCGCCAGGCCCAAACCCACTCCGACAGACCCAAACCCACTCCGCCAGACCCAAACCCACTCCGCCAGACCCAAACCCACTCCGCCAGACCCAAACCCACTCCGCCAGAACCAAACCCACTCCGACAGACCCGAACCCACTCCGCCAGACCCGAACCCACTCCGCCAGACCCGAACCCTCTCCGCCAGATCCGAACCCACTCCGCCAGACCCCAACCCACTCCGCCAGACCCAAACCCACTCCGCCAGAACCAAACCCACTCCGCCAGACCCGAACCAACTCCGCCAGACCACAACCCACTCCGCCAGACCCAAACCCACTCTGCCAGACCCCAACCCACTGCGCCAGACCCAAACCAAATCCACCAGACCCCAACCCACTCCGCCAGACCCGAACCAACTCCGCCAGACCCGAACCCACTCCGCCGAACCGAACCCTCTCCGCCAGACCCCAACCCACTCCACCAGACCCCAACCCAATCCGCCAACCCACTCCGCCAGACCCCAACCCACTCCGACAGACCCGAACCAACTCCGCCAGACCATAACCCACTCCGCCAGACCCGAACCCACTCCGCCAGACCCGAACCCACTCCGCCAGACCCTAACCCACTCCGCCAGACCCAAACCCACTCCGCCAGACCCCAACCCACTCCGCCAGACCCGAACCCACTCCGCCAGACCCGAACCCTCTCCGCCAGATCCGAACCCACTCCGCCAGACCCCAACCCACTCCGCCAGACCCAAACCCACTCCGCCAGAACCAAACCCACTCCGCCAGACCCGAACCAACTCCGCCAGACCACAACCCACTCCGCCAGACCCAAACCCACTCCGCCAGACCCCAACCCACTCCGCCAGACCCGAACCCACTCCGCCAGACCCGAACCCTCTCCGCCAGATCCGAACCCACTCCGCCAGACCCAAACCCACTCCGCCATACCCAAACCCACTCCGCCAGACCCAAACCCTCTCCGCCAGGCCCAAACCAACTCCGCCAGACCCAAACCCACTCCGCCAGTCCCAAACCCACTCCGCCAGACCCAAACCCACTCCACCAGACACAAACCCACTCCGCCAGACCCAAACCCTCTCCGCCAGGCCCAAACCAACTCCGCCAGACCCAAACCCTCTCCGCCAGGCCCAAACCAACTCTGCCAGACCCAAACCCACTCCGCCAGGCCCAAACCCACTCCGACAGACCCAAACCCACTCCGCCAGACCCAAACCCACTCCGCCAGACCCAAACACACTCCGCCAGACCCAAACCCACCCCGCCAGAACCAAACCCACTCCGACAGACCCGAACCCACTCCGCCAGACCCGAACCCACTCCGCCAGACCCGAACCCTCTCCGCCAGATCCGAACCCACTCCGCCAGACCCCAACCCACTCCGCCAGACCCAAACCCACTCCGCCAGAACCAAACCCACTCCGCCAGACCCGAACCAACTCCGCCAGACCACAACCCACTCCGCCAGACCCAAACCCACTCCGCCAGACCCCAACCCACTGCGCCAGACCCAAACCAAATCCACCAGACCCCAACCCACTCCGCCAGACCCGAACCAACTCCGCCAGACCCGAACCCACTCCGCCGAACCGAACCCTCTCCGCCAGACCCCAACCCACTCCACCAGACCCCAACCCAATCCGCCAACCCACTCCGCCAGACCCCAACCCACTCCGACAGACCCGAACCAACTCCGCCAGACCATAACCCACTCCGCCAGACCCGAACCCACTCCGCCAGACCCGAACCCACTCCGCCAGACCCTAACCCACTCCGCCAGACCCAAACCCACTCCGCCAGACCCCAACCCACTCCGCCAGACCCGAACCCACTCCGCCAGACCCGAACCCTCTCCGCCAGATCCGAACCCACTCCGCCAGACCCCAACCCACTCCGCCAGACCCAAACCCACTCCGCCAGAACCAAACCCACTCCGCCAGACCCGAACCAACTCCGCCAGACCACAACCCACTCCGCCAGACCCAAACCCACTCCGCCAGACCCCAACCCACTGCGCCAGACACCAACCAAATCCACCAGACCCCAACCCAATCCGCCAACCCACTCCGCCAGACCCCAACCCACTCCGACAGACCCGAACCAACTCCGCCAGACCATAACCCACTCCGCCAGACCCGAACCCACTCCGCCAGACCCGAACCCACTCCTCCAGACCCTAACCCACTCCGCCAGACCCAAACCCACTCCGCCAGACCCCAACCCACTCCGCCAGACCCCAACCCACTCCGCCAGACCCCAACCCACTCCGGTAGACCCCAACCCACTCCGCCAGACCCCAACCCACTCCGCCAGATGCAAACCCACTCCGCCAGACCCAAACCCACTTCGCCAGACCACAACCCACTCCGCCAGACCCGAACCCACACCGACAGACCCGACCCCATTCCGCCAGACCCAAACCCACTCAGCCAGTCCCGAACCCACTCCGCCAGATCCGAACCCACTCCGCCAGACCCGAACCCACTCCGCCAGACCCGAACCCACTCCGCCAGACCCGAACCCTCTCCGCCAGACCCAAACCCACTCCACCAGACCCAAACCCACTCCGCCAGAACCAAACGCAGTCCGCCAGACCCGAACCAACTCCGCCAGACCACAACCCAGTCCGCCAGACCCGAACCCACACCGACAGACCCGAACCCACTCCGCCAGACCCGAACCCACTCCGCCAGACCCGAATCCTCTCCGCCAGATCCGAACCCACTCCGCCAGACCCAAACCCAGTCCGCCAGACCCGAACCAACTCCGCCAGACCCAAACCCACTCCGCCAGACCCAAACCCACTCCGCCAGACCCAAACCCACTCCGCCAGGCCCAAACCAACTCCGCCAGACCCAAACCCACTCCGCCAGACCCAAACCCACTCCGCCAGACCCAAAGACACTCCGCCAGAACCAAACCCACTCCGCCAGACTAGAACCAACTCCGCCAGACCACAACCCACTCCGCCAGACCCAAACCCACTAGCCACACCCCAACCCACTGCACCAGACCTGAACCAAATCCACCAGACCCGAACCCACTCCGCCAGACCCGAAACAACTCCGCCAGACCCGAACCAAATCCACCAGGCCCCAAACCCACTCCGCCAGACCCAAACCCACTCCGCAAGACCAAAACCCCATCCGCCAGACCACAACCCAGTCCGCAAGACCCGAACCCACACCGACAGACCCGAACCCACTCCGCCAGACCCGAACCCACTCCGCCAGACCCGAACCCTCTCCGCCAGATCCGAACCCACTCCGCCAGACCCAAACCCAATCCGCCAGACGCGAACCAACTCCGCCAGACCCAAACCCACTCCGCCAGACCCAAACCCACTCCGCCAGACACAAACCCACTCCGCCAGGCCCAAACCAACTCCGCCAGACCCAAACCCACTCCGCCAGACCCAAACCCACTCTGCCAGACCCAAACCCACTCCGCCAGAACCAAACCCACTTCGCCAGACCCGAACCAACTCCGCCAGACCACAACCCACTCCGCCAGACCCAAACCCACACCGCCAGACCCCAACCCACTGCGCTAGACCCGAACCAAATCCACCAGACCCGAACCCACTCCGCCAGACCCGAACCAACTCCGCCAGACCCGAACCCACTCCGCCAGACCTGAACCCACTCCGCCAGACCCCAACCCACTCCGCCAGACCCAAACCCACTCCGCCAGACCCGAACCAACTCCGCCAGGCCCAAACCCACTCCGCCAGACCCAAACCCACTCCGCCAGACCCAAACCCTCTCCGCCAGGCCCAAACCAACTCCGCCAGACCCAAACCCACTCCGCCAGGCCCAAACCCACTCCGCCAGACCCAAACCCACTCCGCCAGACCCAAACCCACTCCGCCAGACCCAAACCCTCTCCGCCAGGCCCAAACCAACTCCGCCAGACCCAAACCCTCTCCGCCAGGCCCATACCAACTCCGCCAGACCCAAACCCACACCGCCAGGCCCAAACTCACTCCGACAGACCCAAACCCACTCCGCCAGACCCAAACCCACTCCGCCAGACCCAAACCCACTCCGCCAGACCCAAACCCACTCCGGCAGACCCAAACCCACTCCGCCAGACCCGAACCAACTCCGCCAGACCACAACCCAGTCCGCCAGACCCGAACCCACACCGACAGACCCAAACCCACTCCGCCAGACCCAAACCCACTCCGCCAGACCCGAACCCACTCCGCCAGACCGGAACCCTCTCCGCCAGATCCGAACCCACTCCGCCAGACCCAAACCCACTCCGCCAGACCAGAACCAACTCCGCCAGGCCCAAACCCACTCCGCCAGACCCAAACCCACTCCGCCAGACCCGAACCCTCTCCGCCAGGCCCAAACCAACTCCGCCAGACCCAAACCCACTCCGCCAGGCCCAAACCCACTCCGCCAGACCCAAACCCACTCCGCCAGACCCAAACCCACTCCGCCAGACCCAAACCCTCTCCGCCAGGCCCAAACCAACTCCGCCAGACCCAAACCCTCTCCCCAGGCCCAAACCAACTCCGCCAGACCCAAACCCACTCCGCCAGGCCCAAACCCACTCCGACAGACCCAAACCCACTCCGCCAGACCCAAACCCACTCCGCCAGAACCAAACCCACTCCGCCAGACCCGAACCAACTCCGCCAGACCACAACCCACTCCGCCAGACCCAAACCCACTCCGCCAGACCCCAACCCACTGCGTCAGACCCGAACCAAATCCACCAGACCCGAACCCACTCCGCCAGACCCGAACCAACTCCGCCAGGCCCGAACCCACTCCGCTGACCCGAACCCTCTCCGCCAGACCCCAACCCACTGCACCAGACCCCAACCCAATCCGCCAGACCCCAACCCACTCCGCCAGACCCCAACCCACTCCGACAGACCCGAACCCACTCCGCCAGGCCATAACCCACTCCGCCAGACCCGAACCCACTCCGCCAGACCCGAACCCACTCCGCCAGACCCTAACCCACTCCGCCAGACCCAAACCCACTCCGCCAGACCCCAACCCACTCCGCCAGACCCCAACCCACTCCGCCAGACCCCAACCCACTCCGCCAGACCCCAACCCACTCCGCCAGACGCAAACCCACTCCGCCAGACCCAAACCCACTCCGACAGACCCAAACCCACTCCGCCAGACCCAAACCCACTCCGCCAGACCCAAACACACTCCGCCAGACCCAAACCCACCCCGCCAGAACCAAACCCACTCCGACAGACCCGAACCCACTCCGCCAGACCCGAACCCACTCCGCCAGACCCGAACCCTCTCCGCCAGATCCGAACCCACTCCGCCAGACCCCAACCCACTCCGCCAGACCCAAACCCACTCCGCCAGAACCAAACCCACTCCGCCAGACCCGAACCAACTCCGCCAGACCACAACCCACTCCGCCAGACCCAAACCCACTCCGCCAGACCCCAACCCACTGCGCCAGACCCAAACCAAATCCACCAGACCCCAACCCACTCCGCCAGACCCGAACCAACTCCGCCAGACCCGAACCCACTCCGCCGAACCGAACCCTCTCCGCCAGACCCCAACCCACTCCACCAGACCCCAACCCAATCCGCCAACCCACTCCGCCAGACCCCAACCCACTCCGACAGACCCGAACCAACTCCGCCAGACCATAACCCACTCCGCCAGACCCGAACCCACTCCGCCAGACCCGAACCCACTCCGCCAGACCCTAACCCACTCCGCCAGACCCAAACCCACTCCGCCAGACCCCAACCCACTCCGCCAGACCCGAACCCACTCCGCCAGACCCGAACCCTCTCCGCCAGATCCGAACCCACTCCGCCAGACCCCAACCCACTCCGCCAGACCCAAACCCACTCCGCCAGAACCAAACCCACTCCGCCAGACCCGAACCAACTCCGCCAGACCACAACCCACTCCGCCAGACCCAAACCCACTCCGCCAGACCCCAACCCACTGCGCCAGACACCAACCAAATCCACCAGACCCCAACCCACTCCGCCAGACCCGAACCAACTCCGCCAGACCCGAACCCACTCCGCCGAACCGAACCCTCTCCGCCAGACCCCAACCCACTCCACCAGACCCCAACCCAATCCGCCAACCCACTCCGCCAGACCCCAACCCACTCCGACAGACCCGAACCAACTCCGCCAGACCATAACCCACTCCGCCAGACCCGAACCCACTCCGCCAGACCCGAACCCACTCCTCCAGACCCTAACCCACTCCGCCAGACCCAAACCCACTCCGCCAGACCCCAACCCACTCCGCCAGACCCCAACCCACTCCGCCAGACCCCAACCCACTCCGGTAGACCCCAACCCACTCCGCCAGACCCCAACCCACTCCGCCAGATGCAAACCCACTCCGCCAGACCCAAACCCACTTCGCCAGACCACAACCCAGTCCGCAAGACCCGAACCCACACCGACAGACCCGAACCCACTCCGCCAGACCCGAACCCACTCCGCCAGACCCGAACCCTCTCCGCCAGATCCGAACCCACTCCGCCAGACCCAAACCCAATCCGCCAGACGCGAACCAACTCCGCCAGACCCAAACCCACTCCGCCAGACCCAAACCCACTCCGCCAGACACAAACCCACTCCGCCAGGCCCAAACCAACTCCGCCAGACCCAAACCCACTCCGCCAGACCCAAACCCACTCTGCCAGACCCAAACCCACTCCGCCAGAACCAAACCCACTCCGCCAGACCCGAACCAACTCCGCCAGACCACAACCCACTCCGCCAGACCCAAACCCACACCGCCAGACCCCAACCCACTGCGCTAGACCCGAACCAAATCCACCAGACCCGAACCCACTCCGCCAGACCCGAACCAACTCCGCCAGACCCGAACCCACTCCGCCAGACCTGAACCCACTCCGCCAGACCCCAACCCACTCCGCCAGACCCAAACCCACTCCGCCAGACCCGAACCAACTCCGCCAGGCCCAAACCCACTCCGCCAGACCCAAACCCACTCCGCCAGACCCAAACCCTCTCCGCCAGGCCCAAACCAACTCCGCCAGACCCAAACCCACTCCGCCAGGCCCAAACCCACTCCGCCAGACCCAAACCCACTCCGCCAGACCCAAACCCACTCCGCCAGACCCAAACCCTCTCCGCCAGGCCCAAACCAACTCCGCCAGACCCAAACCCTCTCCGCCAGGCCCATACCAACTCCGCCAGACCCAAACCCACTCCGCCAGGCCCAAACCCACTCCGACAGACCCAAACCCACTCCGCCAGACCCAAACCCACTCCGCCAGACCCAAACCCACTCCGCCAGACCCAAACCCACTCCGGCAGACCCAAACCCACTCCGCCAGACCCGAACCAACTCCGCCAGACCACAACCCAGTCCGCCAGACCCGAACCCACACCGACAGACCCAAACCCACTCCGCCAGACCCAAACCCACTCCGCCAGACCCGAACCCACTCCGCCAGACCGGAACCCTCTCCGCCAGATCCGAACCCACTCCGCCAGACCCAAACCCACTCCGCCAGACCAGAACCAACTCCGCCAGGCCCAAACCCACTCCGCCAGACCCAAACCCACTCCGCCAGACCCGAACCCTCTCCGCCAGGCCCAAACCAACTCCGCCAGACCCAAACCCACTCCGCCAGGCCCAAACCCACTCCGCCAGACCCAAACCCACTCCGCCAGACCCAAACCCACTCCGCCAGACCCAAACCCTCTCCGCCAGGCCCAAACCAACTCCGCCAGACCCAAACCCTCTCCCCAGGCCCAAACCAACTCCGCCAGACCCAAACCCACTCCGCCAGGCCCAAACCCACTCCGACAGACCCGAACCCACTCCGCCAGACCCTAACCCACTCCGCCAGACCCAAACCCACTCCGCCAGACCCCAACCCACTCCGCCAGACCCGAACCCACTCCGCCAGACCCGAACCCTCTCCGCCAGATCCGAACCCACTCCGCCAGACCCCAACCCACTCCGCCAGACCCAAACCCACTCCGCCAGAACCAAACCCACTCCGCCAGACCCGAACCAACTCCGCCAGACCACAACCCACTCCGCCAGACCCAAACCCACTCCGCCAGACCCCAACCCACTGCGCCAGACACCAACCAAATCCACCAGACCCCAACCCACTCCGCCAGACCCGAACCAACTCCGCCAGACCCGAACCCACTCCGCCGAACCGAACCCTCTCCGCCAGACCCCAACCCACTCCACCAGACCCCAACCCAATCCGCCAACCCACTCCGCCAGACCCCAACCCACTCCGACAGACCCGAACCAACTCCGCCAGACCATAACCCACTCCGCCAGACCCGAACCCACTCCGCCAGACCCGAACCCACTCCTCCAGACCCTAACCCACTCCGCCAGACCCAAACCCACTCCGCCAGACCCCAACCCACTCCGCCAGACCCCAACCCACTCCGCCAGACCCCAACCCACTCCGGTAGACCCCAACCCACTCCGCCAGACCCCAACCCACTCCGCCAGATGCAAACCCACTCCGCCAGACCCAAACCCACTTCGCCAGACCACAACCCAGTCCGCAAGACCCGAACCCACACCGACAGACCCGAACCCACTCCGCCAGACCCGAACCCACTCCGCCAGACCCGAACCCTCTCCGCCAGATCCGAACCCACTCCGCCAGACCCAAACCCAATCCGCCAGACGCGAACCAACTCCGCCAGACCCAAACCCACTCCGCCAGACCCAAACCCACTCCGCCAGACACAAACCCACTCCGCCAGGCCCAAACCAACTCCGCCAGACCCAAACCCACTCCGCCAGACCCAAACCCACTCTGCCAGACCCAAACCCACTCCGCCAGAACCAAACCCACTCCGCCAGACCCGAACCAACTCCGCCAGACCACAACCCACTCCGCCAGACCCAAACCCACACCGCCAGACCCCAACCCACTGCGCTAGACCCGAACCAAATCCACCAGACCCGAACCCACTCCGCCAGACCCGAACCAACTCCGCCAGACCCGAACCCACTCCGCCAGACCTGAACCCACTCCGCCAGACCCCAACCCACTCCGCCAGACCCAAACCCACTCCGCCAGACCCGAACCAACTCCGCCAGGCCCAAACCCACTCCGCCAGACCCAAACCCACTCCGCCAGACCCAAACCCTCTCCGCCAGGCCCAAACCAACTCCGCCAGACCCAAACCCACTCCGCCAGGCCCAAACCCACTCCGCCAGACCCAAACCCACTCCGCCAGACCCAAACCCACTCCGCCAGACCCAAACCCTCTCCGCCAGGCCCAAACCAACTCCGCCAGACCCAAACCCTCTCCGCCAGGCCCATACCAACTCCGCCAGACCCAAACCCACTCCGCCAGGCCCAAACCCACTCCGACAGACCCAAACCCACTCCGCCAGACCCAAACCCACTCCGCCAGACCCAAACCCACTCCGCCAGACCCAAACCCACTCCGGCAGACCCAAACCCACTCCGCCAGACCCGAACCAACTCCGCCAGACCACAACCCAGTCCGCCAGACCCGAACCCACACCGACAGACCCAAACCCACTCCGCCAGACCCAAACCCACTCCGCCAGACCCGAACCCACTCCGCCAGACCGGAACCCTCTCCGCCAGATCCGAACCCACTCCGCCAGACCCAAACCCACTCCGCCAGACCAGAACCAACTCCGCCAGGCCCAAACCCACTCCGCCAGACCCAAACCCACTCCGCCAGACCCGAACCCTCTCCGCCAGGCCCAAACCAACTCCGCCAGACCCAAACCCACTCCGCCAGGCCCAAACCCACTCCGCCAGACCCAAACCCACTCCGCCAGACCCAAACCCACTCCGCCAGACCCAAACCCTCTCCGCCAGGCCCAAACCAACTCCGCCAGACCCAAACCCTCTCCCCAGGCCCAAACCAACTCCGCCAGACCCAAACCCACTCCGCCAGGCCCAAACCCACTCCGACAGACCCAAACCCACTCCGCCAGACCCAAACCCACTCCGCCAGAACCAAACCCACTCCGCCAGACCCGAACCAACTCCGCCAGACCACAACCCACTCCGCCAGACCCAAACCCACTCCGCCAGACCCCAACCCACTGCGTCAGACCCGAACCAAATCCACCAGACCCGAACCCACTCCGCCAGACCCGAACCAACTCCGCCAGGCCCGAACCCACTCCGCTGACCCGAACCCTCTCCGCCAGACCTCAACCCACTGCACCAGACCCCAACCCAATCCGCCAGACCCCAACCCACTCCGCCAGACCCCAACCCACTCCGACAGACCCGAACCCACTCCGCCAGGCCATAACCCACTCCGCCAGACCCGAACCCACTCCGCCAGACCCGAACCCACTCCGCCAGACCCTAACCCACTCCGCCAGACCCAAACCCACTCCGCCAGACCCCAACCCACTCCGCCAGACCCCAACCCACTCCGCCAGACCCCAACCCACTCCGCCAGACCCCAACCCACTCCGCCAGACGCAAACCCACTCCGCCAGACCCAAACCCACTTCGCCAGACCACAACCCACTCCGCCAGACCCGAACCCACACCGACAGACCCGACCCCATTCCGCCAGACCCAAACCCACTCAGCCAGTCCCGAACCCACTCCGCCAGATCCGAACCCACTCCGCCAGACCCGAACCCACTCCGCCAGACCCGAACCCACTCCGCCAGACCCGAACCCTCTCCGCCAGATCCGAACCCACTCCGCCAGACCCGATCCCACTCCGCCAGACCCGAACCCACTCCGTAGACCCTAACCCACTCCGCCAGACCCGAACCCACTCCGCCAGACCCAAACCCACTCCGCCAGACCGGAACCAACTCCGCCAGACCCAAACCCACTCTGCCAGACCCAAACCCACTCCGCCAGACCCAAACCCACTCCGCCAGGCCCAAACCAACTCCGCCAGATCCAAACCCACTCCGCCAGACCCAAACCCACTCCACCAGACCCAAACCCACTCCGCCAGAACCGAACCCACTCCGCCAGACCCGAACCAACTCCGCCAGACCACAACCCAGTCCGCCAGAGCCGAACCCACACCGACAGACCCGAACCCACTCCGCCAGACCCGAACCCACTCCGCCAGACACGAAATCTCTCTGCCAGATCCGAACCCACTCCGCCAGACCCGAACCCGCTCCGCCAGACCCGAACCCACTCCGCCAGACCCTAACACACTCCGCCAGACCCGAACCCACTCCGCCACACCCAAACCCACTCCGCCAGACCCGAACAAACTCTGCCAGACCCAAACCCACTCCGCCAGACCCAAACCCACTCCGCCAGACGCAAACCCACTCCGCCAGGCCCAAACCAACTTCGCCAGACCCAACCCCACTCCGCCAGACCCAAACCCATTCCGCCAGACCCAAACCCACTCCGCCAGAACCAAACCCACTCCGCCAGACCCGAACCAAATCCGCCTGATCACAACCCACTCCGCCAGACCCGAACCCACACCGACAGACCCGAACCCACTCCGCCAGACCCAAACCCACTCCGCCAGACCCAAACCCACTCCGGCAGACCCAAACCCACTGCGCCAGACCCGAACCAACTCCGCCAGACCACAACCCAGTCCGCCAGACCCAAACCCACACCAACAGGCCCGAACCCACTCCGCCAGACCCGAACCCACTCCGCCAGACCCGAACCCTCTCCGCCAGATCCGAACCCACTCCGCCAGACCCAATCCCACTCCGCCAGACCCGAACCAACTCCGCCAGGCCCAAACCCACTCCGCCAGACCCAAACCCACTCCGCCAGACCCAAACCCTCTCCGCCAGGCCCAAACCAACTCCGCCAGACCCAAACCCACTCCGCCAGGCCCAAACCCACTCCGACAGACCCAAACCCACTCCGCCAGACCCAAACCCACTCCGCCAGAACCAAACCCGCTCCGCCAGACCCGTACCAACTCCGCCAGACCACAACCCAATCCGCCAGACCCAAACCACTCCGCCAGACCCCAGCCCACTGCGCCAGACCCGAACCAAATCCACCAGACCCGAACCCACTCCGCCAGACCCGAACCAACTCCGCCAGACCCGAACCCACTCCGCCGACCCGAACCCTCTCCGCCAGACCCGAACCCACTCCACCAGACCCCAACCCAATCCGCCAGACCCCAACCCACTCCGCCAGACCCCAACCCACTCCGACAGACCCGAACCCACTCCGCCAGACCATAACCCACTCCGCCAGACCCGAACCCACTCCGCCAGACCCGAACCCACTCCGCCAGACCCTAACCCACTCCGCCAGACCCAAACCCACTCCGCCAGACCCCAACCCACTCCGCCAGACCCCAACCCACTCCGCCAGACCCCAACCCACTCCGGTAGACCCCAACCCACTCCGCCAGACCCCAACCCACTCCGCCAGACGCAAACCCACTCTGCCAGACCCAAACCCACTTCGCCAGACCACAACCCACTCCGCCAGACCCGAACCCACACCGACAGACCCGACCCCATTCCGCCAGACCCAAACCCACTCAGCCAGTCCCGAACCCACTCCGCCCGGTCCGAACCCACTCCGCCAGACCCGAACCCACTCCGCCAGACCCGAACCCACTCCGCCAGACCCGAACCCTCTCCGCCAGATCCGAACCCAGTCCGCCAGACCCGATCCCACTCCGCCAGACCCGAACCCACTCCGTAGACCCTAACCCACTCCGCCAGACCCGAACCCACTCCACCAGACCCAAACCCACTCCGCCAGACCGGAACCAACTCCGCCAGACCCAAACCCACTCTGCCAGACCCAAACCCACTCCGCCAGACCCAAACCCACTCCGCCAGGCCCAAACCAACTCCGCCAGATCCAAACCCACTCCGCCAGACCCAAACCCACTCCACCAGACCCAAACCCACTCCGCCAGAACCGAACCCACTCCGCCAGACCCGAACCAACTCTGCCAGACCACAACCCAGTCCGCCAGAACCGAACCCACACCGACAGACCCGAACCCACTCCGCCAGACCCGAACCCACTCTGCCAGACCCAAACCCACTCCGCCAGGCCCAAACCAACTCCGCCAGACCCAAACCCACTCCGGCAGACCCAAACCCACTCCGCCAGACCCAAACCCACTCCGCCAGAACCAAACCCACTCCGCCAGACCAGAACCAACTCCGCCAGACCACAACCCAGTCCGCCAGACCCAACCCCACTAGCCAGACCCCAACCCACTGCACCAGACCCGAACCAAATCCACCAGACCCGAACCCACTCCGCCAGACCCGAACCAACTCCGCCAGACCCGAACCAAATCCACCAGGCCCCATACCCACTCCGCCAGACCCAAACCCACTCCGCAAGACCAAAACCCACTCCGCCAGACCCAAACCCACTCCGCCAGACCCAAACCCCCTCAGCCAGACCCAAACCCACTCCGCCAGACCCGAACCCACTCCGCCAGACCACAACCCACTCCGCCAGACCCAAACCCACACCGACAGACCCGACCCCACTCCGCGAGACCCAAACCCACTCCGCCAGATCCGAACCCACTCAGCCAGACCCGAACCCACTCCGCAAGACCCAGACCCACTCCGCCAGAACCCAACCCTCTCCGCCAGACCCGAACCCACTCCGCCAAACCCGAACCCACTCCGCCAGACCACAACCCACTCCGCCAGACCCGAACCCACTCCGCCAGACCCAAACCCACTCCGCCAGACGCTAACCCACTCCGCCAGACCCAAACCCACTCCGCCAGACCCCAACCCACAGCGCCAGACCCGAACCAACTCCGCCAGACCCGAACCCACTCCGCCAGTCCCAAACCCACTCCGCCAGACCCGAACCAACTCCGCCAGACCCGAATCCACTCCGCCAGACCCGAACCCACTCCGTCAGAACCCAACCCACTCCGCTAGACCCCAACCCACTCCGCCAGACCCCAACCCACTCCGCCAGACCCGAACCCACTCCGCCAGACCCGAACCCACTCCGCCAGACCCGAACCCACTCCGCCAGACCCTAACCCACTCCGCGAGACCCGAACCCACTCCGCCAGACCCAAACCCATTCCGCCAGACCCGAACCAACTCCACCAGACCCAAACCCACTCCGCCAGACCCAAACCCACTCCGCCAGACCCAAACCCACTCCGCCAGGCCCAAACCAACTCCGCCAGACCCAAACCCACTCCGCCAGACCCAAACCCACTCCGCCAGACCCAAACCCACTCCGCCAGAACCATACCCACTCCGCCAGACCCGAACCAACTCCGCCAGAACACAACCCACTTCGCCAGACCCGAACCCACACCGACAGACCCGAACCCACTCCGCCAGACCCGAACCCACTCCGCCAGACCCAAACCCTACCCGCCAGATCCGAACCCGCTCCGCGAGACCCGAACCCACTCCGCCAGACACAAACCCACTCCGCCAGACCCAAACCCACTCCGCCAGACCCCAACCCACTGCGCCAGACCCGAACCAACTCCACCAGACCCCAACCCACTCCGCCAGACCCAAACCCACTCCGACAGACCCAAAACCACTCCGCCAGACCCAAACCCACTCCGTCAGGCCCCAAACCCACTCCGCCAGACCCAAACCCACTCCGCCAGACCCAAACCCACTCCGCCAGACCCAAACCCACTCCGCCAGACCCAAACCCACTCCGCCAGACCCAAACCCACTCCGTCAGGCCCCAAACCCACTCCGCCAGACCCAAACCCACTCCGCCAGACCCAAACCCACTCCGCCAGACCCAAACCCACTCCGCCAGACCCAAACCCACTCCGCCAGAACCAAACCCACTCCGCCAGACCCGACCCAACTCCGCCAGACCATAACCCACTCCGCCAGACCCGAACCCACACCGACAGACCCGAACCCACTCCGCCAGACCCGAACCCACTCCTCCAGACCCAAACCCTACCCGCCAGATCCGAACCCGCTCCGCGAGACCCGTACCCACTCCACCAGACACAAACCCACTCCGCCAGACCCAAACCCACTCCGCCAGACCCCAACCCACTGCGCCAGACCCGAACCAACTCCACCAGACCCCAACCCACTCCGCCAGACCCGAACCCACTCCGCCAGACAATAACCCACTCCGCCAGACCCGAACCCACTCCGCCAGACCCGAACCCACTCCGCCAGACGCTAACCCACTCCGCCACACCCAAACCCACTCCGCCAGACCCCAACCCACAGCGCCAGACCCGAACCAACTCCGCCAGACCCAAACCCACTCCGCCAGACCCAAACCCACTCCGCCAGACCCAAACCAACTCCGTCAGGCCCCAAACCCAATCCGCCAGACCCAAACCCACTCCGCCAGACCCAAACCCACTCCACCAGACCCAAACCCACTCCGCCAGACCCGAACCCACTCCGCCAGACCACAACCCACTCCGCCAGACCCGAACCCACACCGACAGACCCGACCCCACTCCGCCAGGCCCAAACCCACTCAGCCAGTCCCGAACCCACTCCGTAGACCCTAACCCAATCCGCCAGACCCAAACCCACTACGCCAGAACCGAACCCACTCCGCCAGACCCGAACCAACTGCGCCAGACCACAACCCACTCCGCCAGACCCGAACCCACACCGACAGACCCGAACCCACTCCGCCAGACCTGACCCCACTCCGCCAGACCCGAACCCTCTCCGCCAGATCTGAACCCACTCCGCCAGACCCGAACCCACTCCGCCAGACCCGAACCCAATCCACCAGACCCTAACCCACTCCGCTAGACCCGAACCCACTCCGCCAGGCCCAAACCCACTCCGCCAGACCCGAACCAACTCTGCCAGACCCAAACCCACTCCGCCAGACCCAAACCCACTCCGCCAGACACAAACCCACTCCGCCAGGCCCAAACCAACTCCGCCAGACCCAAACCCACTCTGCCAGACCCAAACCCATTCCGCCAGACCCAAACCCACTCCGCCAAACCCGAACCAACTCCGCCAGACCACAACCCACTCCGCCAGACCCGAACCCACACCGACAGACCCGAACCCACTCCGCCAGACCCGAACCCACTCCTCCAGACCCAAACCCTACCCGCCAGATCCGAACCCACTCCGCCAGACCCGAACCCACTCCGCCAGACCCAAACCCACTCCGCCAGACCAAAACCCACTCCGCCAGACCCCAACCCACTGCGCCAGACCCGAACCAACTCCACCAGACCCGAACCCACTCCGCCAGAGCCAAACCCACTCCGACAGACCCGAACCCACTCCGCCAGACCCGAACCAACTCCGCCAGACCCAAACCAACTCCGCCAGACCCAAACCCACTCCGTCAGGCCCCAAACCCACTCCGCCAGACCCAAACCCACTCCGCCAGACCCAAACCCACTCCGCTAGACCCAAACCCTCTCCGCCAGACCCAAACCCACTCCGCCAGACCACAACCCACTCCGCCAGACCCGAACCCACACTGACAGACCCGACCCGACCCAAACCCACTCAGCCAGACCTGAACCCACTCCGCCAGATCCGAACCCACTCCGCCAGACCCGAACCCACTCCACCAGACCCGAACCCACTCCGCCAGACCCCAACCCTCTCCGCCAGACCCCAACCCACTCCGCCAGACCCCAACCCACTCCGCCAGACCCCAACCCACTCCGCCAGACCCAAAACCACTCCGCCAGAACCAAACCCTACCCGCCAGATCCCAACCCACTCCGCCACACCCGAACCCACTCCGACAGACCCGAACCCAATCCGCCAGACCATAACCCACTCCGCCAGACCCGAACCCACTCCGCCAAACCCGAACCCACTCCGCCAGACCCTAACCCACTCCGCCAGACCCAAACCCACTCCGCCAGACCCCAACCCACTCCGCCAGACCCCAACCCACTCCGCCAGACCCCAACCCACTCCGCCAGACCCCAACCCACTCAGCCAGACCCCAACCCACTCTGGAAGACCCGAACCCACTCCGCCAGACCCGAACCAACTCCGCCAGACCCGAACCCACTCCGCCAGACCTGAACCCACTCCGCCAGACCCCAACCCACTCCGCCAGACCCGAACCCACTCCGTCAGACCCGAACCCAGTCCGCCACACCCAAACCCACTCCGCCAGACCTAAACCCACTCCGCCAGACCCGAACCCTCTCCGCCAGACCCAAACCCACTCCGCCAGACCCGAACCCACTCCGCCAAACCCGAACCCACTCCGCCAGACCACAACCCACTCCGCCAGACCCGAACCCACACCGCCAGACTCCAACCCACTCCGCCAGACCCCAACCCACTCCGACAGACCCGAACCCACTCCGCCAGAACATAACCCACTCCGCCAGACCCGAACCCACTCCGCCAGACCCGAACCCACTCCGTCAGACCCAAACCCACTCCGCCAGACCAAAAACCCACTCCGCCAGACCCAAACCCACTCTGCCAGACCCAAACCCACTCCGCCACACCCAAACCCACTCCGCCAGTCCCGAACCCACTCCGCCAGACCCGAACCCACTCCGCCAGACCCCAACCCACTCCGCCAGATCCAACCCCACTCCGCCAGACACAAACCCACTCCGCCAGACCCAAACCCACTCCGCCAGACCCAAACCAACTCCGCCAGACCCAAACCCACTCCGCCAGACCTAAACCAACTCCGCCAGACACAAACCCACTCCGCCAGATCCAAACCCACTCAGCCAGACCAAAACCCACTCCGCCAGACCCAAACCCACTCCGCCAGACCAAAAACCCACTCCGCCAGACCCAAACCCACTCCGCCAGACCCAAACCCACTCCGCCACACCCAAACCCACTCCGCCAGACCCCAACCCACTCCGCCAGTCCCGAACCCACTCCGCCAGACCCGAACCCACTCCGTCAGTCCCCAACCCACTCCGCCAGACCCAACCCCACTCCGCCAGACCCCAACCCACTCCGCCAGACCCGAACCCACTCCGCCAGACCCAAACCCACTGCGCCAGACCCAAACCCACTCCTCCAGGCCCAAACCCACTCCGCCAGACCCAAACCCACTCCGCCAGACCATAACCTACTCCGCCAGATCCGAACCCACTCCGCCAGACCCGAACCCACTCCGCCAGACCCAAACCCACTCCGCCAGACCAAAAACCCACTCCGCCAGACCCAAACCCACTCCGCCAGACCCAAACCAACTCCGCCACACCCAAACCCACTCCGCCAGTCCCAAACCCACTCCGCCAGACCCGAACCCACTCCGCCAGACCCCAACCCACTCCGCCAGACCCAACCCCACTCCGCCAGACGCAAACACACTCCGCCAGACCCAAACCCACTCCGCCAGACCCAAACCAACTCCGCCAGACACAAACCCACTCCGCCAGACCTAAACCAACTCCGCCAGACACAAACCCACTCCGCCAGACCCAAACCCACTCAGCCAGACCAAAACCCACTCCGCCAGACCCAAACCCACTCCGCCAGACCAAAAACCCACTCCGCCAGACCCAAACCCACTCCGCCAGACCCAAACCCACTCCGCCAGACCCAAACCCACTCCGCCAGACCCAAACCCACTCCGCCAGACCCAAACCCACTCCGCCAGACCCCAACCCACTCCGCCAGACCCAAACCCACTCCGCCAGACCCAAACCCACTCCGCCAGACCCAAACCCACTCCTCCAGGCCCAAACCCACTCCGCCAGACCCAATCCCACTCCGCCAGAACCAAGCCCCCTCCGCCAGACCCGAACCCACTCCACCAGACCCCAACCCACCCCGCCAGACCCCAACCCACTCTGCCAGACCCCAACCCACACCGCCAGACCCGAACCCACTCCGCCAGACCCGAACCCACTCCGCCAGACCCCAACCCACTCCGCCAGACCCAAAGCCACTCCGCCAGACCCAAACCCACTCCGCCAGACCCATACCCACTCCGCCAGACCCAAACCCACTCCGACTGACCCAAACCCACTCCGCCAGACCCCAAACCCACTCCGCCACACCCAAACCCACTCCGCCAGACCCAAACCAACTCCGCCAGACCCACCCCACTCCGCCAAACCCAAACCCACTCCGCCAGACCCAAACCCACTCATCCAGACCAAAACCCACTCTGCCAGACCCAAACCCACTCCGCCAGACCCAAACCCACTCCTCCAGACCCAAACCCACTCCGCTAGACCCAAACCCACTCCGCCAGACCCAAACCCACTCCGCCAGACCCAAACCCACTCGGCCAGCCCCAAACCCACTCCGCCAGACCCAAACCCACTCCGCCAGACCCCAAACCCACTCCGCCAGACCCAAACCCACTCCGCCAGACCCAAACCCACTCCGCCAGACCCGAACCCACTCCGCAAGACCCGAACCCACTCGTACAGACCCGAACCCACTCCGCCAGACCCGAACCCACTCCGCCAGACCCCAACCCACTCCGCCAGACCCAAACCCACTCCGCCACACCCAAACCCACTCCGCCAGTCCCGAACCCACTCCGCCAGACCCGAACCCTCTCCGCCAGACCCCAACCCACTCCGCCAGACCCAACCCCACTCCGCCAGACCCAAACACACTCCGCCAGACCCAAACCCACTCCGCCAGACCCAAACCAACTCCGCCAGACCCAAACCCACTCCGCCAGACCTAAACCAACTCCGCCAGACACAAACCCACTCCGCCAGACCCAAACCTACTCAGCCAGACCAAAACCCACTCCGCCAGACCCAAACCCACTCCGCCAGACCCAAACCCACTCCGCCAGACCCCAACCCACACCGCCAGACCCAAACCCACTCCGCCAGACCCAAACCCACTCCGCGAGACCCAAACCCACTCCTCCAGGCCCAAACCCACTCCGCCAGACCCAATCCCACTCCGCCAGAACCAAGCCCCCTCCGCCAGACCCGAACCCACTCCACCAGACCCCAACCCACCCCGCCAGACCCCAACCCACTCTGCCAGACCCCAACCCACACCGCCAGACCCGAACCCACTCCGCCAGACCCGAACCCACTCCGCCAGACCCCAACCCACTCCGCCAGACCCAAAGCCACTCCGCCAGACCCAAACCCACTCCGCCAGACCCAAACCCACTCCGCCAGACCCAAACCCACTCCGACTGACCCAAACCCACTCCGCCAGACCCCAAACCCACTCCGCCACACCCAAACCCACTCCGCCAGACCCAAACCAACTCCGCCAGACCCACCCCACTCCGCCAAACCCAAACCCACTCCGCCAGACCCAAACCCACTCATCCAGACCAAAACCCACTCTGCCAGACCCAAACCCACTCCGCCAGACCCAAACCCACTCCTCCAGACCCAAACCCACTCCGCTAGACCCAAACCCACTCCGCCAGACCCAAACCCACTCCGCCAGACCCAAACCCACTCGGCCAGCCCCAAACCCACTCCGCCAGACCCAAACCCACTCCGCCAGACCCCAAACCCACTCCGCCAGACCCAAACCCACTCCGCCAGACCCAAACCCACTCCGCCAGACCCGAACCCACTCCGCAAGACCCGAACCCACTCGTACAGACCCGAACCCACTCCGCCAGACCCGAACCCACTCCGCCAGACCCCAACCCACTCCGCCAGACCCCAACCCACTCCGCCAGACCCAAACCCACTCCGCCACACCCAAACCCACTCCGCCAGTCCCGAACCCACTCCGCCAGACCCGAACCCTCTCCGCCAGACCCCAACCCACTCCGCCAGACCCAACCCCACTCCGCCAGACCCAAACACACTCCGCCAGACCCAAACACACTCCGCCAGACCCAAACCAACTCCGCCAGACCCAAACCCACTCCGCCAGACCTAAACCAACTCCGCCAGACACAAACCCACTCCGCCAGACCCAAACCTACTCAGCCAGACCAAAACCCACTCCGCCAGACCCAAACCCACTCCGCCAGACCAAAAACCCACTCCGCCAGACCCAAACCCACTCCGCCAGACCCAAACCCACTCCGCCACACCCAAACCCACTCCGCCAGACCCCAACCCACTCCGCCAGTCCCGAACCCACTCCGCCAGACCCGAACCCACTCCGCCAGACCCCAACCCACTCCGCCAGACCCAACCCCACTCCGCCAGACCCAAACCCACTTCGCCAGACCCAAACCCTCTCCGCCAGATCCAAAGCAACTCCGCCAGACCCAAACCCACTCCGCCAGACCTAAACCAACTCCGCCAGACACAAACCCACTCCGCCAGACCCAAACCCACTCCGCCATACCCAAACCCACTCCGCCAGAACCAAACCCACTCCGCCAGACCCGAACCAACTCCGCCAGACCACAACCCACTCCGCCAGACCAAAACCCACTCCGCCAGACCCCAACCCACTGCGCCACACCCGAACCAAATCCACCAGACCAGAACCCACTCCGCCAGATCCGAACCCACTCCGCCAGACCCGAACCCACTCCGCCAGACCCCAACCCACTCCACCAGACCCCAACCCACTCCGCCAGACCCCAACCCACTCCGGCAGACCCCAACCCACTCCGACAGACCCGAACCCACTCCGCCAGACCCGAACCCACTCCGCCAGACCCCAACCCACTCCGCCAGACCCAAAGCCACTCCGCCAGACCCAAACCCACTCCGCCAGACCCATACCCACTCCGCCAGACCCAAACCCACTCCGACTGACCCAAACCCACTCCGCCAGACCCCAAACCCACTCCGCCACACCCAAACCCACTCCGCCAGACCCAAACCAACTCCGCCAGACCCACCCCACTCCGCCAAACCCAAACCCACTCCGCCAGACCCAAACCCACTCATCCAGACCAAAACCCACTCTGCCAGACCCAAACCCACTCCGCCAGACCCAAACCCACTCCTCCAGACCCAAACCCACTCCGCTAGACCCAAACCCACTCCGCCAGACCCAAACCCACTCCGCCAGACCCAAACCCACTCGGCCAGCCCCAAACCCACTCCGCCAGACCCAAACCCACTCCGCCAGACCCCAAACCCACTCCGCCAGACCCAAACCCACTCCGCCAGACCCAAACCCACTCCGCCAGACCCGAACCCACTCCGCAAGACCCGAACCCACTCGTACAGACCCGAACCCACTCCGCCAGACCCGAACCCACTCCGCCAGACCCCAACCCACTCCGCCAGACCCAAACCCACTCCGCCACACCCAAACCCACTCCGCCAGTCCCGAACCCACTCCGCCAGACCCGAACCCTCTCCGCCAGACCCCAACCCACTCCGCCAGACCCAACCCCACTCCGCCAGACCCAAACACACTCCGCCAGACCCAAACCCACTCCGCCAGACCCAAACCAACTCCGCCAGACCCAAACCCACTCCGCCAGACCTAAACCAACTCCGCCAGACACAAACCCACTCCGCCAGACCCAAACCTACTCAGCCAGACCAAAACCCACTCCGCCAGACCCAAACCCACTCCGCCAGACCCAAACCCACTCCGCCAGACCCCAACCCACACCGCCAGACCCAAACCCACTCCGCCAGACCCAAACCCACTCCGCGAGACCCAAACCCACTCCTCCAGGCCCAAACCCACTCCGCCAGACCCAATCCCACTCCGCCAGAACCAAGCCCCCTCCGCCAGACCCGAACCCACTCCACCAGACCCCAACCCACCCCGCCAGACCCCAACCCACTCTGCCAGACCCCAACCCACACCGCCAGACCCGAACCCACTCCGCCAGACCCGAACCCACTCCGCCAGACCCCAACCCACTCCGCCAGACCCAAAGCCACTCCGCCAGACCCAAACCCACTCCGCCAGACCCAAACCCACTCCGCCAGACCCAAACCCACTCCGACTGACCCAAACCCACTCCGCCAGACCCCAAACCCACTCCGCCACACCCAAACCCACTCCGCCAGACCCAAACCAACTCCGCCAGACCCACCCCACTCCGCCAAACCCAAACCCACTCCGCCAGACCCAAACCCACTCATCCAGACCAAAACCCACTCTGCCAGACCCAAACCCACTCCGCCAGACCCAAACCCACTCCTCCAGACCCAAACCCACTCCGCTAGACCCAAACCCACTCCGCCAGACCCAAACCCACTCCGCCAGACCCAAACCCACTCGGCCAGCCCCAAACCCACTCCGCCAGACCCAAACCCACTCCGCCAGACCCCAAACCCACTCCGCCAGACCCAAACCCACTCCGCCAGACCCAAACCCACTCCGCCAGACCCGAACCCACTCCGCAAGACCCGAACCCACTCGTACAGACCCGAACCCACTCCGCCAGACCCGAACCCACTCCGCCAGACCCCAACCCACTCCGCCAGACCCCAACCCACTCCGCCAGACCCAAACCCACTCCGCCACACCCAAACCCACTCCGCCAGTCCCGAACCCACTCCGCCAGACCCGAACCCTCTCCGCCAGACCCCAACCCACTCCGCCAGACCCAACCCCACTCCGCCAGACCCAAACACACTCCGCCAGACCCAAACACACTCCGCCAGACCCAAACCAACTCCGCCAGACCCAAACCCACTCCGCCAGACCTAAACCAACTCCGCCAGACACAAACCCACTCCGCCAGACCCAAACCTACTCAGCCAGACCAAAACCCACTCCGCCAGACCCAAACCCACTCCGCCAGACCAAAAACCCACTCCGCCAGACCCAAACCCACTCCGCCAGACCCAAACCCACTCCGCCACACCCAAACCCACTCCGCCAGACCCCAACCCACTCCGCCAGTCCCGAACCCACTCCGCCAGACCCGAACCCACTCCGCCAGACCCCAACCCACTCCGCCAGACCCAACCCCACTCCGCCAGACCCAAACCCACTTCGCCAGACCCAAACCCTCTCCGCCAGATCCAAAGCAACTCCGCCAGACCCAAACCCACTCCGCCAGACCTAAACCAACTCCGCCAGACACAAACCCACTCCGCCAGACCCAAACCCACTCCGCCATACCCAAACCCACTCCGCCAGAACCAAACCCACTCCGCCAGACCCGAACCAACTCCGCCAGACCACAACCCACTCCGCCAGACCAAAACCCACTCCGCCAGACCCCAACCCACTGCGCCACACCCGAACCAAATCCACCAGACCAGAACCCACTCCGCCAGATCCGAACCCACTCCGCCAGACCCGAACCCACTCCGCCAGACCCCAACCCACTCCACCAGACCCCAACCCACTCCGCCAGACCCCAACCCACTCCGGCAGACCCCAACCCACTCCGACAGACCCCAACCCACTCCGCCAGACCCAAACCCAATCCGCCAGACCCAAACCCACTCCGCCAGACCCAAACCCACTCCGCCAGACCCAAACCAACTCCGCCAGACCCAAACCCACTCCGTCAGGCCCCAAACCCACTCCGCCAGACCCAAACCCACTCCCCCAGACCCGAAACCAACTCCGCCAGACCCGAACCCACTCCGCCAGACCCGAACCCACTCCGCCAGACCCCAACCCACTCCGCCAGAACCAAACCCACTCCGCCAGACCCAAACCCACTCCGCCAGACCCAAACCCACTCCGCCAGACCCAAACCCACTCCGCCAGACCCAAACCAACTCCGACAGACCCAAACCCACTCCGCCAGACCCAAACCCACTCCGGCAGACCCAAACCTACTCCGCCAGACCCGAACCCACTTCGCCAGACCACAACCCACTCCGCCAGACCCGAACCCACACCGACAGACCCGACCCCATTCCGCCAGACCCAAACCCACTCAACCAGTCCCGAACCCACTCCTCCAGATCCGAACCCACTCCGCCAGACCCGAACCCACTCCGCCAGACCCGAACATACTCCGCCCGACCCGAACCCTCTCCGCCAGATCCGAACCCACTCCGCCAGACCCTAACCCACTCCGCCAGACCCAAACCAACTCCGCCAGACCCAAACCCACTCCGCCAGACCCAAACCCACTCCGCCAGATCCAAACCCACTCCGCCAGGCCCAAACCAACTCCGCCAGACCCAAACCCACTCCGCCAGACCCAAACCCACTCCGCCAGACCCAAACCCACTCCGCCAGAACCAAACCCACTCCGCCAGACCCGAACCAACTCCGCCAGACCACAACCCACTCCGCCAGACCCAAACCCACTCCGCCAGACCCCAACCCACTGCGCCAGACCCGAACCAAATCCACCAGACCCGAACCCACTCCGCCAGACCCGAACCCAGTCCGCCAGACCCGAACCCACTCCGCCAGACCCCAACCCACTCCACCAGACCCCAACCCACTCCGCCAGACCCCAACCCACTCCGGCAGACCCCAACCCACTCCGCCAGACCCCAACCCACTCCGCCAGACCCAAACCCACTCCGCCAGACCCAAACCCACTCCGCCAGACCCAAACCCACTCCGCCAGACCCAAACCAACTCCGCCAGACCCAAACCCACTCCGTCAGGCCCCAAACCCACTCCGCCAGACCCAAACCCACTCCGCCAGACCCGAAACCAACTCCGCCAGACCCGAACCCACTCCGCCAGACCCGAACCCACTCCGCCAGACCCCAACCCACTCCGCCAGAACCAAACCCACTCCGCCAAACCCAAACCCACTCCGCCAGACCCAAACCCACTCCGCCAGACCCAAACCCACTCCGCCAGGCCCAAACCAACTCCGCCAGACCCAAACCCACTCCGCCAGAACCAAACCCACTGCGCAAGACCCGAACCAAATCCACCAGACCCGAACCCACACCGCCAGACCCAAACCCACTCAGCCAGACCAAAACCCACTCCGCCAGACCCCAAACCCACTCCGCCAGACCCCAACCCACTCCGCCAGTCCCGAACCCACTCCGCCAGACCCGAACCCACTCCGCCAGACCCCAACCCACTCCGCCAGACCCAACCCCACTCCGCCAGACCCAAACCCACTCCGTCAGACCCAAACCCACTCCGCCAGATCCAAAGCAACTCCGCCAGACCCAAACCCACTCCGCCAGACCTAAACCAACTCCGCCAGACACAAACCCACTCCGCCAGACCCAAACCCACTCAGCCAGACCAAAACCCACTCCGCCAGACCCCAAACCCACTCCACCAGACCAAAACCCACTCCGCCAGACCCAAACCCACTCCGCCAGACCCAACCCACTCCGCCAGACCCAAACCCACTCCGCCAGACACAAACCCACTCCGCCAGACCCAAACCCACTCCGCCATACCCAAACCCACTCCGTCAGAACCAAACCCACTCCGCCAGACCCGAACCAACTCCGCCAGACCACAACCCACTCCGCCAGACCAAAACCCACTCCGCCAGACCCCAACCCACTGCGCCACACCCGAACCAAATCCACCAGACCCCAACCCACTCCGCCAGATCCGAACCCACTCCGCCAGACCCGAACCCACTCCGCCAGACCCCAACCCACTCCGCCAGACCCCAACCCACTCCGCCAGACCCCAACCCACTCCGGCAGACCCCAACCCACTCCGCCAGACCCCAACCCACTCCGCCAGACCCAAACCCAATCCGCCAGACCCAAACCCACTCCGCCAGACCCAAACCCACTCCGCCAGACCCAAACCAACTCCGCCAGACCCAAACCCACTCCGTCAGGCCCCAAACCCACTCCGCCAGACCCAAACCCACTCCCCCAGACCCGAAACCAACTCCGCCAGACCCGAACCCACTCCGCCAGACCCGAACCCACTCCGCCAGACCCCAACCCACTCCGCCAGAACCAAACCCACTCCGCCAGACCCAAACCCACTCCGCCAGACCCAAACCCACTCCGCCAGACCCAAACCCACTCCGCCAGACCCAAACCAACTCCGACAGACCCAAACCCACTCCGCCAGACCCAAACCCACTCCGGCAGACCCAAACCTACTCCGCCAGACCCGAACCCACTTCGCCAGACCACAACCCACTCCGCCAGACCCGAACCCACACCGACAGACCAGACCCCATTCCGCCAGACCCAAACCCACTCAGCCAGTCCCGAACCCACTCCTCCAGATCCGAACCCACTCCGCCAGACCCGAACCCACTCCGCCAGACATGAACCCACTCCGCCCGACCCGAACCCTCTCCGCCAGATCCGAACCCACTCCGCCAGACCCTAACCCACTCCGCCAGACCCAAACCAACTCCGCCAGACCCAAACCCACTCCGCCAGACCCAAACCCACTCCGCCAGATCCAAACCCACTCCGCCAGGCCCAAACCAACTCCGCCAGACCCAAACCCACTCCGCCAGACCCAAACCCACTCCGCCAGACCCAAACCCACTCCGCCAGAACCAAACCCACTCCGCCAGACCCGAACCAACTCCGCCAGACCACAACCCACTCCGCCAGACCCAAACCCACTCCGCCAGACCCCAACCCACTGCGCCAGACCCGAACCAAATCCACCAGACCCGAACCCACTCCGCCAGACCCGAACCCAGTCCGCCAGACCCGAACCCACTCCGCCAGACCCCAACCCACTCCACCAGACCCCAACCCACTCCGCCAGACCCCAACCCACTCCGGCAGACCCCAACCCACACCGCCAGACCCCAACCCACTCCGCCAGACCCAAACCCACTCCGCCAGACCCAAACCCACTCCGCCAGACCCAAACCCACTCCGCCAGACCCAAACCAACTCCGCCAGACCCAAACCCACTCCGTCAGGCCCCAAACCCACTCCGCCAGACCCAAACCCACTCCGCCAGACCCGAAACCAACTCCGCCAGACCCGAACCCACTCCGCCAGACCCGAACCCACTCCGCCAGACCCCAACCCACTCCGCCAGAACCAAACCCACTCCGCCAGACCCAAACCCACTCCGCCAGACCCAAACCCACTCCACCAGACCCAAACCAACTCCGACAGACCCAAACCCACTCCGTCAGGCCCCAAACCCACTCCGCCAGACCCAAACCCACTCCGCCAGACCCAAACCCACTCCGGCAGACCCAAACCTACTCCGCCAGACCCGAACCCACTGCGCCAGACCACAGCCCACTCCGCCAGACCCGAACCCACACCGACAGACCCGACCCCCTTCCGCCAGACCCAAACCCACTCAGCCAGTCCCGAACCCACTCCGCCAGATCCGAACCCACTCCGCCAGACCCAAACCCACTCCGCCAGACCCGAACCCACTCCGCCAGACCCGAACCAACTCCGCCAGACCCAAACCCACTCCGCCAGACCCAAACCCACTCCGCCAGACCCAAACCCACTCCGCCAGGCCCAAACCAACTCCGCCAGACCCAAACCCACTCCGCCAGAACCAAACCCACTGCGCAAGACCCGAACCAAATCCACCAGACCCGAACCCACACCGCCAGACCCAAACCCACTCCGCCAGAACCGAACACACTCCACCAGACCCGAACCCACTCCGCCAGACCCCAACCCACTCCACCAGACCCCAACCCACTCCGCCAGACCCCAACCCACTCCGCCAGACACCAACCCACTCCGACACACCCGAACCCACTCCGCCAGACCATAACCCACTCCGCCAGACCCGAACCCACTCCGCCAGACACGAACCCACTCCGCCAGACCCTAACCCACTCCGCCAGACCCAAACCCACTCCGCCAGACCCCAACCCACTCCGCCAGACCCCAAACCACTCCGCCAGACCCCAACCCACTCCGGCAGACCCCAACCCACTCCGCCTGACACAAACCCACTCCGCCAGACCCAAACCCACTCCGCCAGACCCAAACCCACTCCGCCAGACCCAAACCCACTCCGCCAGGCCCAAACCAACTCCGCCAGACCCAAACCCACTCCGCCAGACCCAAACCCACCCCTCCAGACCCAAACCCACTCCGCCAGAACAAAACCCACTGCGCAAGACCCGAACCAAATCCACCAGACCCGAACCCACACCGCCAGCCCCAAACCCACTCCGCCAGACCCGAACCCACTCCGCCAGACCCCAAACCACTCCGCCAGACCCCAACCCACTCCGGCAGACCCCAACCCACTCCGCCAGACCCAAACCCACTCCGCCAGACCCAAACCCACTCCGCCAGACCCAAACCCACTCCGCCAGACCCAAACCCACTTCGCCAGACCCAAACCAACTCCGCCAGACCCAAACCCACTCCGCCAGACCCAAACCCACTCCGCCAGACCCGAAACCAACTCCGCCAGACCCGAACCCACTCCGCCAGACCCGAACCCACTCCGCCAGACCCCAACCCACTCCGCCAGAACCAAACCCACTCCGCCAGACCCAAACCCACTCCGCCAGACCCAAACCCACTCCACCAGACCCAAACCAACTCCGACAGACCCAAACCCACTCCGTCAGGCCCCAAACCCACTCCGCCAGACCCAAACCCACTCCGCCAGACCCAAACCCACTCCGGCAGACCCAAACCTACTCCGCCAGACCCGAACCCACTGCGCCAGACCACAGCCCACTCCGCCAGACCCGAACCCACACCGACAGACCCGACCCCCTTCCGCCAGACCCAAACCCACTCAGCCAGTCCCGAACCCACTCCGCCAGATCCGAACCCACTCCGCCAGACCCAAACCCACTCCGCCAGACCCGAACCCACTCCGCCAGACCCGAACCAACTCCGCCAGACCCAAACCCACTCCGCCAGACCCAAACCCACTCCGCCAGACCCAAACCCACTCCGCCAGGCCCAAACCAACTCCGCCAGACCCAAACCCACTCCGCCAGAACCAAACCCACTGCGCAAGACCCGAACCAAATCCACCAGACCCGAACCCACACCGCCAGACCCAAACCCACTCCGCCAGAACCGAACACACTCCACCAGACCCGAACCCACTCCGCCAGACCCCAACCCACTCCACCAGACCCCAACCCACTCCGCCAGACCCCAACCCACTCCGCCAGACACCAACCCACTCCGACAGACCCGAACCCACTCCGCCAGACCATAACCCACTCCGCCAGACCCGAACCCACTCCGCCAGACACGAACCCACTCCGCCAGACCCTAACCCACTCCGCCAGACCCAAACCCACTCCGCCAGACCCCAACCCACTCCGCCAGACCCCAAACCACTCCGCCAGACCCCAACCCACTCCGGCAGACCCCAACCCACTCCGCCTGACACAAACCCACTCCGCCAGACCCAAACCCACTCCGCCAGACCCAAACCCACTCCGCCAGACCCAAACCCACTCCGCCAGGCCCAAACCAACTCCGCCAGACCCAAACCCACTCCGCCAGACCCAAACCCACCCCTCCAGACCCAAACCCACTCCGCCAGAACAAAACCCACTGCGCAAGACCCGAACCAAATCCACCAGACCCGAACCCACACCGCCAGCCCCAAACCCACTCCGCCAGACCCGAACCCACTCCGCCAGACCCCAAACCACTCCGCCAGACCCCAACCCACTCCGGCAGACCCCAACCCACTCCGCCAGACCCAAACCCACTCCGCCAGACCCAAACCCACTCCGCCAGACCCAAACCCACTCCGCCAGACCCAAACCCACTTCGCCAGACCCAAACCAACTCCGCCAGACCCAAACCCACTCTGTCAGGCCCCAAACCCACTCCGCCAGACCCAAACCCACTCCGCCAGACCCGAAACCAACTCCGCCAGACCCGAACCCACTCCGCCAGACCCGAACCAACTCCGCCAGACCCGAACCCACTCCGCCAGACCCGAACCCACTCCGCCAGACCCCAACCCACTCCGCCAGAACCAAACCCACTCCGCCAGACCCAAACCCACTCCGCCAGACCCAAACCCACTCCGCCAGACCCAAACCAACTCCGACATACCCAAACCCACTCCGTCAGGCCCCAAACCCACTCCGCCAGACCCAAACCCACTCCGCCAGACCCAAACCCACTCCGGCAGACCCAAACCTACTCCGCCAGACCCGAACCCACTTCGCCAGACCACAACCCACTCCGCCAGACCCGAACCCACTCCGCCAGACCCAAACCCACTCCGCCAGACCCCAACCCACTCCGCCAGACCCCAACCCACTCCGCCAGAACCAAACCCACTCCGCCAGACCCAAACCCACTCCGCCAGACCCATACCCACTCCGCCAGACCCAAACCCACTCCGCCAGGCCCAAACCAACTCCGCCAGACCCAAACCAACTCCGCCAGACCCAAACCCACTCCTCCAGACCCAAACCCACTCCGCCAGAACCAAACCCACTGCGCAAGACCCGAACCAAATCCACCAGACCCGAACCCACACCGCTAGACCCGAACCAACTCCGCCAGAACCGAACCCACTCCGCCAGACCCGAACCCACTCCGCCAGACCCCACCCCACTCCACCAGACCCCAACCCACTCCGCCAGACCCCAACCCACTCCGCCAGACCCGAACCCACTCCGACAGACCCGAACCCACTCCGCCAGTCCATAACCCACTCCGCCAGACCCGAACCCACTCCGACAGACACGAACCCACTCCGCCAGACCCTAACCCACTCCGCCAGACCCAAACCCACTCCGCCAGACCCCAACCCACTCCGCCAGACCCCAAACCACTCCGCCAGACACCAACCCACTCCGGCAGACCCCAACCCACTCCGCCAGACCCAAACCCACTCCGCCAGACCCAAACCCACTCCGCCAGACCCAAACCCACTCCGCCAGACCCAAACCTACTCCGCCAGACACAAACCAACTCCGCCAGACCCAAACCCACTCCGTCAGGCCCCAAACCCACTCCGCCAGACCCAAACCCACTCCGCCAGACCCGAAACCAACTCCGCCAGACCCGAACCCACTCCGCCAGACCCCAACCCACTCCGCCAGAACCAAACCCACTCCGCCAGACCCAAACCCACTCCGCCAGACCCAAACCCACTCCGCCAGACCCAAACCGACTCCGACATACCCAAACCCACTCCGTCAGGCCCCAAACCCACTCCGCCAGACCCAAACCCACTCCGACAGACCCAAACCCACTCCGGCAGACCCAAACCTACTCCGCCAGACCCGAACCCACTTCGCCAGACCACAACCCACTCCGCCAGACCCGAACCCACACCGACAGACCCAAACCCACTCCGCCAGACCCAAACCAACTCCGCCAGACCCAAACCCACTCCGTCAGGCCCCAGACCCACTCCGCCAGACCCAAACCCACTCCGCCAGACCCGAAACCAACTCCACCAGACCCGAACCCACTCCGCCAGACCCGAACCAACTCCGCCAGACCCGAACCCACTCCGCCAGACCCCAACCCACTCCGCCAGATCCCAACCCACTCCGCCAGAGCCAAACCCACTCCGCCAGACCCAAACCCACTCCGCCAGACCCAAACCCACTCCGCCAGACCCAAACCAACTCCGCCAGACCCAAACCCACTCCGTCAGGCCCCAAACCCACTCCGCCAGACCCAAACCCACTCCGCCAGACCCAAACCCACTCCGGCAGACCGAAACCCACTCCGCCAGACCCGAACCCACTCCGCCAGACCACAACCCACTCCGCCAGACCCAAACCCACACCGACAGACCCGACCCCATTCCGCCAGACCCAAACCCATTCAGCCAGTCCCGAACCCACTCCGCCAGATCCGAACCCGCTCCGCCAGACCCAAACCCACTCCGCCAGACCCGAACCCACTCCGCCGGACCCGAACCCTCTCCGCCAGATCCGAACCCACTCCGCCAGACCCGATTGAACTCCGCCAGAACCGAACCCACTCCGTAGACCCTAACCCACTCCGCCAGACCCGAACCCACTCCGCCAGACCCAAACCCACTCCGCCAGACCGGAACCAACTCCGCCAGACCCGAACCCACTCCGCCAGACCCAAACCCACTCCGCCAGACCAAAACCCCCTCCGCCAGACCCAAACCCACTCCGCCAGACCCAAACCCCCTCAGCCGGACCCAAACCCAATCCGCCAGACCCGAACCCACTCCGCCAGACCACAACCCACTCCGCCAGACCCAAACCCACACCGACAGACCCGACTCCACACCGCGAGACCCAAACCCACTCCGCCAGATCGGAACCCACTCAGCCAGACCCGAACCCACTCCGCAAGACCCAAACCCACTCCGCCAGAACCCAACCCACTCCACCAGATCCGAACCCACTCCGCCAAACCCGAACCCACTCCGCCAGACCACAACCCACTCCGCCAGACCTGAACCCACAGCGAAAGACCCGAACCCACTCCGCTAGACCCACACCCACTCCGCCAGTCCCGAACCCACTCCGCCAGACCCGAACCCACTCCGCCAGACCCAAACCCACTCCGTCAGACCCAAACCCACTCCGCCAGACCCCAACCCACTGCGCCAGACCCGAACCGAATCCACCAGACCCGAACCCACTCCGCCAGACCCGAACCAATTCCGCCAGACCCGAACCCACTCCGGCAGACCCCAACCCACTCCGCCAGACCCTAACCCACTCCGCCAGACCCGAGCCCACTACGACAGACCCGAACCCACTCCGCCAGACCATAAACCACTCCGCCAGACCCGAACCCACTCCGCCAGACCCGAACCCACTCCGCCAGACCCTAACCCACTCCGCCAGACCCAAACCCAATCCGCCAGACCCCAACCCACTCCGCCAGACCCCAACCCACTCCGCCAGACCCCAACCCACTCCGCCAGACCCCAACCCACTCCGCCAGACCCCAACCCACACCGCCAGACACCAACCCACTCCGCCAGACCCATTCCCACTCCGCCAGACCCAAACCCACTCCGCCAGACCCAAACCCACTCCGCCAGACCCAAATAACTCCGCCAGACCCAAACCCACTCCGTCAGGCCCCAAACCCACTCTGCCAGACCCAAACCCACTCCGCCAGACCCGAAACCAACTCCACCAGACCCGAACCCACTCCGACAGACCCGAACCAACTCCGCCAGACCCGAACCCACTCCGCGAGACCCAAACCCACTCCGCGAGACCCCAACCCACTCCGCCAGAACCAAACCCACTCTGCCAGACCCAAACCCACTCCGCCACACCCAAACCCACTCCGCCAGACCCGAACCCACTCCGCCAGACCCGAACCCACTCCGCCAGACCCCAACCCACTCCGCCAGAACCAAACCCACTCCGCCAGACCCAAACCCACTCCGCCAGACCCGAACCCACTCCCCCAGACCCAAACCCACTCCGGCAGACCGGAACCAACTCCGCCAGACCCGAACCCACTCCCCCAGACCCAAACCCACTCCGCCAGACCGGAACCAACTCCGCCAGACCCAAACCCACTCTGCCAGACCCGAATCCACTCCGCCAGACCCGAACCCTCTCCGCCAGATCCGAACCCACTCCGGCAGACCCGATCGCACTCCGCCAGACCCGAACCCACTCCGTAGACCCTAACCCACTCCGCCAGACACAAACCCACTCCGTCAGGCCCCAAACCCAATCCGCCAGACCCAAACCCACTCCGCCAGACCCAAACCCACTCCGGCAGACCCAAACCCACTCCGCCAGACCCGAACCCGCTCCGCCAGACCACAACCCACTCCGCCAGACCCGAACCCACACCGACAGACCCGACCCCATTCCGCCAGACCCAAACCCACTCAGCCAGTCCCGAACCCACTCCGCCAGATCCGAACCCGCTCCGCCAGACCCAAACCCACTCTGCCAGACCCGAACCCACTCCGCCAGACCCGAACCCTCTCCGCCAGATCCGAACCCACTCCGCCAGACCCGATCGCACTCCGCCAGACCCGAACCCACTCCGTAGACCCTAACCCACTCCGCCAGACCCGAACCCACTCCGCCAGACCCAAACCCACTCCGCCAACCGGAACCAACTCCGCCAGACCCGAACCCACTCCCCCAGACCCAAACCCACTCCGGCAGACCGGAACCAACTCCGCCAGACCCGAACCCACTCCCCCAGACCCAAACCCACTCCGCCAGACCGGAACCAACTCCGCCAGACCCAAACCCACTCTGCCAGACCCGAATCCACTCCGCCAGACCCGAACCCTCTCCGCCAGATCCGAACCCACTCCGGCAGACCCGATCGCACTCCGCCAGACCCGAACCCACTCCGTAGACCCTAACCCACTCCGCCAGACCCGAACCCACTCCGCCAGACCCAAACCCACTCCGCCAGACCGGAACCAACTCCGCCAGACCCGAACCCACTCCGCCAGACCCAAACCCACTCCGCCAGACTGGAACCAACTCCGCCAGACCCAAACCCACTCTGCCAGACCCAAACCCACTCCGCCAGACCCAAACCCACTCCGCCAGGCCCAAACCAACTCCGCCAGACCCAAACCCACTCCGCCAGACCCGAACCAACTCCGCCAGACCCAAACCCACTCCGCCAGAGCCAAACCCACTCCGCCAGACCCCAACGCACTCCGCCAGACCCCAACCTACTTCGCCAGACCCCAACCCACTCCGCCAGACCCAAACCCACACCGTCAGGCCCCAAACCCACTCCGCCAGACCAAAACCCCCTCCGCCAGACCCAAACCCACTCCGCCAGACCCAAACCCCTTCAGCCGGACCCAAACACACTCCGCCAGACCCGAACCCACTCCGCCAGACCACAACCCACTCCGCCAGACCCAAACCCACACCGACAGACCCGACCCCACTCCGCGAGACCCAAACCCACTCCGCCAGATCTGAACCCACTCAGCCAGACCCGAACCCACTCCGCAAGACCCAAACCCACTCCGCCAGAACCCAACCCACTCCGCCAGATCCGAACCCACTCCGCCAAACCCGAACCCACTCCGCCAGACCACAACCCACTCCGCCAGACCCGAACCCACAGCGACAGACCCGAACCCACTCCGCCAGACCCACACCCACTCCGCCAGTCCCGAACCCACTCCGCCAGACACGAACCCACTCCTCCAGACCCAAACCCACTCCGCCAGACCCCAACCCACTCCGCCAGACCCCAACCCACTCCGCCAGACCCCAACCCACTCCGACAGACCCGAACCCACTCCGCCAGACCATAACCCACTCCGCCAGACACAAACCCACTCCGCCAGACCCGAACCCACTCCGCCAGACCCTAACCCACTCCGCCAGACCCAAACCCAATCCGCCAGACCCCAACCCACTCCGCAAGACCCCAACCCACTCCGCCAGACCCCAACCCACTCCGCCAGGCCCCAACCCACTCCGCCAGACCCCAACCCACTCCACCAGAAACCAACCCACTCCGCCAGACCCATTCCCACTCCGCCAGACCCAAACCCACTCCGTCAGGCCCCAAACCCACTCTGCCAGACCCAAACCCACTCCGCCAGACCCGAATCCAACTCCACCAGACCCGAACCCACTCCGACAGACCCGAACCAACTCCGCCAGACCGGAACCCACTCCGACAGACCCAAACCCACTCCGCGAGACCCCAACCCACTCCGCCAGAACCAAACCCACTCTGCCAGACCCAAACCCACTCCGCCAGACCCAAACCCACTCCGCCAGACCCAAACCCACTCCGCCAGGCACAAACCAACTCCGCCAGACCCAACCCCACTCCGCCAGACCCAAACCCACTCCGCCAGACCCAAACCCACTCCGCCAGAACCAAACCCATTCCGCCAGACCCGAACCAACTCCGCCAGACCACAACCCACTCCGCCAGACCCGAACCCACACCGACAGACCCGAACCCACTCCGCCAGACCCGAACCCACTCCTCCAGACCCAAACCCTACCCGCCAGATCCGAACCCACTCCGCCAGACCCGAACCCACTCCGCCAGACCCGAACCCACTCCGCCAGACCCGAACCCACTCCGCCAGAACCAAACCCACTCCGCCAGACCCAAACCCACTCCGCCAGACCCAAACCCACTCCGCCAGACCCAAACCAACTCCGCCAGACCCAAACCCACTCCGTCAGGCCCCAAACCCAATCCGCCAGACCCAAACCCACTCCGCCAGACCCAAACCCACTCCGGCAGACCCAAACCCACTCCGCCAGACCCGAACCCGCTCCGCCAGACCACAACCCACTCCGCCAGACCCGAACCCACACCGACAGACCCGACCCCATTCCGCCAGACCCAAACCCACTCAGCCAGTCCCGAACCCACTCCGCCAGATCCGAACCCGCTCCGCCAGACCCAAACCCACTCTGCCAGACCCGAACCCACTCCGCCAGACCCGAACCCTCTCCGCCAGATCCGAACCCACTCCGCCAGACCCGATCGCACTCCGCCAGACCCGAAACCACTCCGTAGACCCTAACCCACTCCGCCAGACCCGAACCCACTCCGCCAGACCCAAACCCACTCCGCCAACCGGAACCAACTCCGCCAGACCCGAACCCACTCCCCCAGACCCAAACCCACTCCGCCAGACCGGAACCAACTCCGCCAGACCCGAACCCACTCCCCCAGACCCAAACCCACTCCGCCAGACCGGAACCAACTCCGCCAGACCCAAACCCACTCTGCCAGACCCGAACCCACTCCGCCAGACCCGAACCCTCTCCGCCAGATCCGAACCCACTCCGGCAGACCCGATCGCACTCCGCCAGACCCGAACCCACTCCGTAGACCCTAACCCACTCCGCCAGACCCGAACCCACTCCGCCAGACCCAAACCCACTCCGCCAGACCGGAACCAAATCCGCCAGACCCGAACCCACTCCGCCAGACCCAAACCCACTCTGCCAGACCCAAACCCACTCCGCCAGACCCAAACCCACTCCGCCAGGCCCAAACCAACTCCGCCAGACCCAAACCCACTCCGCCAGACCCGAACCAACTCCGCCAGACCCAAACCCACTCCGCCAGAGCCAAACCCACTCCGCCAGACCCCAACCCACTCCGCCAGACCCCAACCTACTTCGCCAGACCCCAACCCACTCCGCCAGACCCAAACCCACACCGTCAGGCCCCAAACCCACTCTGCCAGACCAAAACCCCCTCCGCCAGACCCAAACCCACTCCGCCAGACCCAAACCCCCTCAGCCGGACCCAAACCCACTCCGCCAGACCCGAACCCACTCCGCCAGACCACAACCCACTCCGCCAGACCCAAACCCACACCGACAGACCCGACCCCACTCCGCGAGACCCAAACCCATTCCGCCAGATCTGAACCCACTCAGCCAGACCCGAACCCACTCCGCAAGACCCAAACCCACTCCGCCAGAACCCAACCCACTCCGCCAGATCCGAACCCACTCCGCCAAACCCGAACCCACTCCGCCAGACCACAACCCACTCCGCCAGACCCGAACCCACTCCGCCAGACCCGAACCCACTCCGCCAGACCCTAACCCACTCCGCCAGACCCAAACCCAATCCGCCAGACCCCAACCCACTCCGCAAGACCCCAACCCACTCCGCCAGACCCCAACCCACTCCGCCAGGCCCCAACCCACTCCGCCAGACCCCAACCCACTCCACCAGAAACCAACCCACTCCGCCAGACCCATTCCCACTCCGCCAGACCCAAACCCACTCCGTCAGGCCCCAAACCCACTCTGCCAGACCCAAACCCACTCCGCCAGACCCGAATCCAACTCCACCAGACCCGAACCCACTCCGACAGACCCGAACCAACTCCGCCAGACCCGAACCCACTCCGACAGACCCAAACCCACTCCGCGAGACCCCAACCCACTCCGCCAGAACCAAACCCACTCTGCCAGACCCAAACCTACTCCGCCAGACCCAAACCCACTCCGCCAGACCCAAACCCACTCCGCCAGGCACAAACCAACTCCGCCAGACCCAACCCCACTCCGCCAGACCCAAACCCACTCCGCCAGACCCAAACCCACTCCGCCAGAACCAAACCCATTCCGCCAGACCCGAACCAACTCCGCCAGACCACAACCCACTCCGCCAGACCCGAACCCACACCGACAGACCCGAACCCACTCCGCCAGACCCGAACCCACTCCTCCAGACCCAAACCCTACCCGCCAGATCCGAACCCACTCCGCCAGACCCGAACCCACTCCGCCAGACCCGAACCCACTCCGCCAGACCCGAACCCACTCCGCCAGACCCCAACACACTCCGCCAGAACCAAACCCACTCCGCCAGACCCAAACCCACTCCGCCAGACCCAAACCCACTCCGCCAGACCCAAACCAACTCCGCCAGACCCAAACCCACTAAGTCAGGCCCCAAACCCAATCCGCCAGACCCAAACCCACTCCGCCAGACCCAAACCCACTCCGGCAGACCCAAACCCACTCCGCCAGACCCGAACCCGCTCGGCCAGACCACAACCCACTCCGCCAGACCCGAACCCACACCGACAGACCCGACCCCATTCCGCCAGACCCAAACCCACTCAGCCAGTCCCGAACCCACTCCGCCAGATCCGAACCCGCTCCGCCAGACCCAAACCCACTCTGCCAGACCCGAACCCACTCCGCCAGACCCGAACCCTCTCCGCCAGATCCGAACCCACTCCGCCAGACCCGATCGCACTCCGCCAGACCCGAAACCACTCCGTAGACCCTAACCCACTCCGCCAGACCCGAACCCACTCCGCCAGACCCAAACCCACTCCGCCAACCGGAACCAACCCCGCCAGACCCGAACCCACTCCCCCAGACCCAAACCCACTCCGCCAGACCGGAACCAACTCCGCCAGACCCGAACCCACTCCCCCAGACCCAAACCGACTCCGCCAGACCGGAACCAACTCCGCCAGACCCAAACCCACTCTGCCAGACCCGAACCCACTCCGCCAGACCCGAACCCTCTCCGCCAGATCCGAACCCACTCCGGCAGACCCGATCGCACTCCGCCAGACCCGAACCCACTCCGTAGACCCTAACCCACTCCGCCAGACCCGAACCCACTCCGCCAGACCCAAACCCACTCCGCCAGACTGGAACCAACTCCGCCAGACCCGAACCCACTCTGCCAGACCCAAACCCACTCCGCCAGACCCAAACCCACTCCGCCAGGCCCAAACCAACTCCGCCAGACCCAAACCCACTCCGCCAGACCCGAACCAACTCCGCCAGACCCAAACCCACTCCGCCAGAGCCAAACCCACTCCGCCAGACCCAAACCCACTCCGCCAGACCCGAACCAACTCCGCCAGACCCAAACCCACTCCGCCAGAGCCAAACCCACTCCGCCAGACCCCAACCCACACCGCCAGACCCCAACCTACTTCGCCAGACCCCAACCCACTCCGCCAGACCCAAACCCATACCGTCAGGCCCCAAACCCACTCCGCCAGACCAAAACCCCCTCCGCCAGACCCAAACCCACTCCGCCAGACCCAAACCCCCTCAGCCGGACCCAAACCCACTCCGCCAGACCCGAACCCACTCCGCCAGACCACAACCCACTCCGCCAGACCCAAACCCACACCGACAGACCCGACCCCACTCCGCGAGACCCAAACCCACTGCGCCAGATCTAAACCCACTCAGCCAGACCCGAACCCACTCCGCAAGACCCAAACCCACTCCGCCAGAACCCAACCCACTCCGCCAGATCCGAACCCACTCCGCCAAACCCGAACCCACTCCGCCAGACCACAACCCACTCCGCCAGACCCGAACCCACAGCGACAGACCCGAACCCACTCCGCCAGACCCACACCCACTCCGCCAGTCCCGAACCCACTCCGCCAGACCCGAACCCACTCCGCCAGACCCAAACCCACTCCGCCAGACCCAAACCCACTCCGCCAGACCCCAACCCACTGCGCCAGACCCCAACCAAATACACCAGACCCGAACACACTCCGCCAGACCCGAACCAATTCCGCCAGACCCGAACCCACTCCGCCAGACCCGAACCCACTCCGCCAGACCCCAACCCACTCCGCCAGACCCCAACCCACTCCGCCAGACCCCAACCCACTCCGCCAGACCCGAGCCCACTCCGACAGACCCGAACCCACTCCGCCAGACCATAACCCACTCCGCCAGACCCGAACCCACTCCGCCAGACCCGAACCCACTCCGCCAGACCCTAACCCACTCCGCCAGACCCAAACCCAATCCGCCAGACCCAAACCCAATCCGCCAGACCCCAACCCACTCCGCAAGACCCCAACCCACTCCGCCAGACCCCAACCCACTCCGCCAGGCCCCAACCCACTCCGCCAGACCCCAACCCACTCCACCAGAAACCAACCCACTCCGCCAGACCCATTCCCACTTCGCCAGACCCAAACCCACTCCGTCAGGCCCCAAACCCACTCTGCCAGACCCAAACCCACTCCGCCAGACCCGAATCCAACTCCACCAGACCCGAACCCACTCCGACAGACCCGAACCAACTCCGCCAGACCCGAACCCACTCCGACAGACCTAAACCCACTCCGCGAGACCCCAACCCACTCCGCCAGAACCAAACCCACTCTGCCAGACCCAAACCCACTCCGCCAGACCCAAACCCACTCCGCCAGACCCAAACCCACTCCGCCAGGCACAAACCAACTCCGCCAGACCCAACCCCACTCCGCCAGTCCCAAACCCACTCCGCCAGACCCAAACCCACTCCGCCAGAACCAAACCCATTCCGCCAGACCCGAACCAACTCCGCCAGACCACAACCCACTCCGCCAGACCCGAACCCACACCGACAGACCCGAACCCACTCCGCCAGACCCGAACCCACTCCTCCAGACCCAAATCCTACCCGCCAGATCCGAACCCACTCCGCCAGACCCGAACCCACTCCGCCAGACCCAAACCCACTCCGCCAGACCCAAACCAACTCCGCCAGACCCAAACCCACTCCGTCAGGCCCCAAACCCAATCCGCCAGACCCAAACCCACTCCGCCAGACCCAAACCCACTCCACCAGACCCAAACCCACTCCGCCAGACCCGAACCCACTCCGCCAGACCACAACCCACTCCGCCAGACCCGAACCCACACCGACAGACCCGACCCCACTCCGCCAGACCCAAACCCACTCAGCCAGTCCCGAACCCACTCCGCCAGATACGAACCCACTCCGCCAGACCCGAACCCACTCCGCCAGACCCGAACCCACTCCGCCAGACCCGAACCAATTCCGCCAGACCAGAACCCACTCTGCCAGACCTGAACCCACTCCGCTAGACCCCAACCCACTCCGCCAGACCACAACCCACTCCGCCAGACCCAAACCCACACCGACAGACCCGACCCCACTCCGCGAGACCCAAACCCACTGCGCCAGATCTAAACCCACTCAGCCAGACCCGAACCCACTCCGCAAGACCCAAACCCACTCCGCCAGAACCCAACCCACTCCGCCAGATCCGAACCCACTCCGCCAAACCCGAACCCACTCCGCCAGACCACAACCCACTCCGCCAGACCCGAACCCACAGCGACAGACCCGAACCCACTCCGCCAGACCCACACCCACTCCGCCAGTCCCGAACCCACTCCGCCAGACCCGAACCCACTCCGCCAGACCCAAACCCACTCCGCCAGACCCAAACCCACTCCGCCAGACCCCAACCCACTGCGCCAGACCCCAACCAAATCCACCAGACCCGAACACACTCCGCCAGACCCGAACCAATTCCGCCAGACCCGAACCCACTCCGCCAGACCCGAACCCACTCCGCCAGACCCCAACCCACTCCGCCAGACCCCAACCCACTCCGCCAGACCCCAACCCACTCCGCCAGACCCGAGCCCACTCCGACAGACCCGAACCCACTCCGCCAGACCATAACCCACTCCGCCAGACCCGAACCCACTCCGCCAGACCCGAACCCACTCCGCCAGACCCTAACCCACTCCGCCAGACCCAAACCCAATCCGCCAGACCCAAACCCAATCCGCCAGACCCCAACCCACTCCGCAAGACCCCAACCCACTCCGCCAGACCCCAACCCACTCCGCCAGGCCCCAACCCACTCCGCCAGACCCCAACCCACTCCACCAGAAACCAACCCACTCCGCCAGACCCATTCCCACTCCGCCAGACCCAAACCCACTCCGTCAGGCCCCAAACCCACTCTGCCAGACCCAAACCCACTCCGCCAGACCCGAATCCAACTCCACCAGACCCGAACCCACTCCGACAGACCCGAACCAACTCCGCCAGACCCGAACCCACTCCGACAGACCTAAACCCACTCCGCGAGACCCCAACCCACTCCGCCAGAACCAAACCCACTCTGCCAGACCCAAACCCACTCCGCCAGACCCAAACCCACTCCGCCAGACCCAAACCCACTCCGCCAGGCACAAACCAACTCCGCCAGACCCAACCCCACTCCGCCAGACCCAAACCCACTCCGCCAGACCCAAACCCACTCCGCCAGAACCAAACCCATTCCGCCAGACCCGAACCAACTCCGCCAGACCACAACCCACTCCGCCAGACCCGAACCCACACCGACAGACCCGAACCCACTCCGCCAGACCCGAACCCACTCCTCCAGACCCAAACCCTACCCGCCAGATCCGAACCCACTCCGCCAGACCCGAACCCACTCCGCCAGACCCAAACCCACTCCGCCAGACCCAAACCAACTCCGCCAGACCCAAACCCACTCCATCAGGCCCAAAACCCAATCCGCCAGACCCAAACCCACTCCGCCAGACCCAAACCCACTCCACCAGACCCAAACCCACTCCGCCAGACCCGAACCCACTCCGCCAGACCACAACCCACTCCGCCAGACCCGAACCCACACCGACAGACCCGACCCCACTCCGCCAGACCCAAACCCACTCAGCCAGTCCCGAACCCACTCCGCCAGATACGAACCCACTCCGCCAGACCCGAACCCACTCCGCCAGACCCGAACCCACTCCGCCAGACCCGAACCAATTCCGCCAGACCAGAACCCACTCTGCCAGACCCGAACCCACTCCGCTAGACCCCAACCCACTCCGCCAGACCCCAACCCACTCCGCCAGACCCCAACCCAATCCGCCAGACCCGAGCCCACTCCGACAGACCCCAACCCACTCCGCCAGACCATAACCCACTCCGCCAGACCCGAACCCACTCCGCCAGACCCGAACCCACTCCGCCAGACCCTAACCCACTCCGCCAGACCCAAACCCAATCCGCCAGACCCCAACCCACTCCGCCAGACCCCAACCCACTCCGCCAGACCCCAACCCACTCCGCCAGACCCCAACCCACTCCGCCAGACCCCAACCCACTCCGCCAGACAACAACCCACTCCGCCAGACCCATTCCCACTCCGCCAGACCCAAACCCACTCCGCCAGACCCAAACCCACTCCGCCAGACCCAAACCAACTCCGCCAGACCCAAACCCACTCCGTCAGGCCCCAAACCCACTCCGCCAGACCCAAACCCACTCCGCCAGACCCGAAACCAACTCCAGCAGACCCGAACCCACTCCGACAGACCATAACCCACTCCGCCAGACCCGAACCCACTCCGCCAGACCCGAACCCACTCCGTAGACCCTAACCCACTCCGCCAGACCCGAACCCACTCCGCCAGACCCAAACCCACTCCGCCAACCGGAACCAACACCGCCAGACCCGAACCCACTCCGCCAGACCCAAACCCACTCCGCCAGACCGGAACCAACTCCGCCAGACCCAAACCCACTCTGCCAGACCCAAACCCACTCCGCCAGACCCAAACCCACTCCGCCAGGCCCAAACCAACTCCGCCAGACCCAAACCCACTCCGCCAGACCCGAACCAACTCCGCCAGACCACAACCCATTCCGCCAGACCCGAACCCGCTCCGCCAGACCCCAACCCACTCCGCCAGACCCCAACCCACTCCGCCAGACCCAAACCCACTCCGCCAGACCCCAACCCACTCCGCCAGACCCCAACCCACTCCGCCAGACGCAAGCCCACTCCGCCAGACCCAAACCAACTCCGCCAGACCCAAACCCACTCCGTCAGGCCCCAAACCCACTCCGCCATACCCAAATCCACTCCGCCAGACCCGAACCACCTCCACCAGACCCGAACCCACTCCGCCAGACCCGAACCCACTCCGCCAGACCCCAACCCACTCCGCCAGAAACAAACCCACTCCGCCAGACCCAAACCCACTCCGCCAGACCCAAACCCACTCCGGCAGACCCAAACCCACTCCGCCAGACCCGAACCCGCTCCGCCAGACCAAAACCCACTCCGCCAGACCCGAACCCACACCGACAGACCCGACCCCATTCCGCCAGACCCAAACCCACTCAGCCAGTCCCGAACCCACTCCGCCAGATCCGAACCCGCTCCGCCAGACCCAAACCCACTCTGCCAGACCCGAACCCACTCCGCCAGACCCGAACCCTCTCCGCCAGATCCGAACCCACTCCGCCAGACCCGATCGCACTCCGCCAGACCCGAACCCACTCCGTAGACCCTAACCCACTCCGCCAGACCCGAACCCACTCCGCCAGACCCAAACCCACTCCGCCAGACCGGAACCAACTCCGCCAGACCCGAACCCACTCGGCCAGACCCAAACCCACTCCGCCAGACTGGAACCAACTCCGCCAGACCCAAACCCACTCTGCCAGACCCAAACCCACTCCGCCAGACCCAAACCCACTCCGCCAGGCCCAAAGCAACTCCGCCAGACACAAACCCACTCCGCCAGACCCGAACCAACTCCGCCAGACCCAAACCCACTCCGCCAGACCCAAACCCACTCCGCCAGACCCCAACCCACTCCGCCAGACCCCAACCTACTTCGCCAGACCCCAACCCACTCCGCCAGACCCAAACCCACTCCGCCAGACCCAAACCCACTCCGCCAGACCCAAACCCACACCGCCAGACCCAAACCAACTCCGCCAGACCCAAACCCACTCCGGCAGACCCGAACCCCCTCAGCCGGACCCAAACCCACTCCGCCAGACCCGAACCCACTCCGCCAGACCACAACCCACTCCGCCAGACCCAAACCCACACCGACAGACCCGACCCCACTCCGCGAGACCCAAACCCACTCCGCCAGATCTGAACCCACTCAGCCAGACCCAAACCCACTCCGCAAGACCCAAACCCACTCCGCCAGAACCCAACCCACTCCGCCAGATCCGAACCCACTCCGCCAAACCCGAACCCACTCCGCCAGACCACAACCCACTCCGCCAGACCCGAACCCACAGCGACAGACCCGAACCCACTCCGCCAGACCCACACCCACTCCGCCAGTCCCGAACCCACTCCGCCAGACCCGAACCCACTCCGCCAGACCCAAACCCACTCCGCCAGACCCAAACCCACTCCGCCAGACCCCAACCCACTGCGCCAGACCCGAACCAAATCCACCAGACCCGAACACACTCCGCCAGACCCGAACCAATTCCGCCAGACCCGAACCCACTCCGCCAGACCCGAACCCACTCCGCCAGACCCCAACACACTCCGCCAGACCCCAACCCACTCCGCCAGACCCCAACCCACTCCGCCAGACCCGAGCCCACTCCGACAGACCCGAACCCACTCCGCCAGACCATAACCCACTCCGCCAGACCCGAACCCACTCCGCCAGACCCGAACCCACTCCGCCAGACCCGAACCCACTCCGCCAGACCCAAACCCAATCCGCCAGACCCCAACCCACTCCGCCAGACCCCAACCCACTCCGCCAGACCCCAACCCACTCCGCCAGACCACAACCCACTCCGCCAGAAACCAACCCACTCCGCCAGATCCATTCCCACTCCGCCAGACCCAAACCCACTCCGTCAGGCCCCGAACCCACTCCGACAGACCCAAACCCACTCCGCGAGACCCCAACCCACTCCGCCAGAACCAAACCCACTCTGCCAGACCCAAACCCACTCCGCCAGACCCAAACCCACTCCGCCAGACCCAAACCCACTCCGCCAGGCACAAACCAACTCCGCCAGACCCAACCCCACTCCGCCAGACCCAAACCCACTCCGCCAGACCCAAACCCACTCCGCCAGAACCAAACCCATTCCGCCAGACCCGAACCAACTCCGCCAGACCACAACCCACTCCGCCAGACCCGAACCCACACCGACAGACCCGAACCCACTCCGCCAGACCCGAACCCACTCCTCCAGACCCAAACCCTACCCGCCAGATCCGAACCCACTCCGCCAGACCCGAACCCACACCGACAGACCCGACCCCACTCCGCCAGACCCAAACCCACTCAGCCAGTCCCGAACCCACTCCGCCAGATACGAACCCACTCCGCCAGACCCGAACCCACTCCGCCAGACCCGAACCCACTCCGCCAGACCCGAACCAATTCCGCCAGATTCGAACCCACTCCGCCAGACCCGAACCCACTCCGCTAGACCCCAACCCACTCTGCCAGACCCCAACCCACTCCGCCAGACCCCAACCCAATCCGCCAGACCCGAGCCCACTCCGACAGACCCCAACCCACTCCGCCAGACCATAACCCACTCTGCCAGACCCGAACCCACTCCGCCAGACCCGAACCCGCTCCGCCAGACCCTAACCCACTCCGCCAGACCCAAACCCAATCCGCCAGACCCCAACCCACTCCGCCAGACCCCAACCCACTCCGCCAGACCCCAACCCACTCCGCCAGACCCCAACCCACTCCGCCAGACCCCAACCCACTCCGCCAGACACCAACCCACTCCGCCAGACCCATTCCCACTCCGCCAGACCCAAACCCACTCCGCCAGACCCAAACCCACTCCGCCAGACCCAAACCAACTCCGCCAGACCCAAACCCACTCCGTCAGGCCCCAAACCCACTCCGCCAGACCCAAACCCACTCCGCCAGACCCGAAACCAACTCCAGCAGACCCGAACCCACTCCGACAGACCATAACCCACTCCGCCAGACCCGAACCCACTCCGCCAGACCCGAACCCACTCCGTAGACGCTAACCCACTCCGCCAGACCCGAACCCACTCCACCAGACCCAAACCCACTCCGCCAACCGGAACCAACTCCGCCAGACCCGAACCCACTCCGCCAGACCCAAACCCACTCCGCCAGATCGGAACCAACTCCGCCAGAACCAAACCCACTCTGCCAGACCCAAACCCACTCCGCCAGACCCAAACCCACTCCGCCAGGCCCAAACCAACTCCGCCAGACCCAAACCCACTCCGCCAGACCCGAACCAACTCCGCCAGACCACAACCCAGTCCGCCAGACCCGAACCCGCTCCGCCAGACCCCAACCCACTCCGCCAGACCCCAACCCACTCCGCCAGACCCAAACCCACTCCGCCAGACCCCAACCCACTCCGCCAGACCTCAACCCACTCCGCCAGACGCAAGCCCACTCCGCCAGACCCAAACCAACCTCGCCAGACCCAAACCCACTCCGTCAGGACCCAAACCCACTCCGCCATACCCAAATCCACTCCGCCAGACCCGAACCACCTCCACCAGACCCGAACCCACTCCGCCAGACCCGAACCCACTCCGCCAGACCCCAACCCACTCCGCCAGAACCAAACCCACTCCGCCAGACCCAAACCCACTCCGCCAGACCCAAACCCACTCCGGCAGACCCAAACCCACTCCGCCAGACCCGAACCCGCTCCGCCAGACCACAACCCACTCCGCCAGACCCGAACCCACACCGACAGACCCAACCCCATTCCGCCGGACCCAAACCCACTCAACCAGTCCCGAACCCACTCCGCCAGATCCGAACCCGCTCCGCCAGACCCAAACCCACTCTGCCAGACCCGAACCCACTCCGCCAGACCCGAACCCTCTCCGCCAGATCCGAACCCACTCCGCCAGACCCGATCGCACTCCGCCAGACCCGAACCCACTCCGTAGACCCTAACCCACTCCGCCAGACCCGAACCCACTCCGCCAGACCCGAACCCACTCGGCCAGACCCAAACCCACTCCGCCAGACTGGAACCAACTCCGCCAGACCCAAACCCACTCTGCCAGACCCAAACCCACTCCGCCAGACCCAAACCCACTCCGCCAGATGGAATTTAGAAGATTGAGGGGGGATCTTATAGAAACCTACAAAATTCTTAAGGGGTTGGACAAGCTAGATGCTGGAAGATTGTTCCCGATGTTGGGGGAGTCCAGAACAAGGGGTCACGGTCTAAGGATAAGGGGGAATTCCTTTAGGACCGAAATGAGGAAAACATTCTTTACACAGAGAGTGGTGAGTCTCTGGAATTCTCTGCCACAGAAGGTAGTTGAGGCCAGTTCATTGGCTATCTTTAAGAGGGCGTTAGATGTGGCACTTGTGGCTAAAGGGATCAGGGGGTATGGAGAGAAGGCAGGTACGGGATACTGAGTTGGATGATCAGCCATGATCACATTGAATGGCGGTGCAGGCTCGAAGGGCCGAATGGCCTACTCCTGCACCTATTTTCTATGTTTCTATGTTTCTATGAACCCTCGCCGCCAGACCATAACCCACTCCGCCAGACCCGAACCAACTCCGCCAGACCCGAACCGACTCCGCCAGACCAGAACCCACTCCGCCAGACCCGAACCCACTCCGCCAGACCCGAACCCACTCCGCCAGACCCCAACCCACTCCGCCAGACCCAAACCCACTCCGACAGACCCAAACCCACTCCGCCAGACCCAAACCCACTCCGCCAGACCCAAACCAACTCCGCCAGACACAAACCCACTCCGTCAGGCCCCAAACCCACTCCGCCAGACCCGAACCCACTCCTCCAGACCCAAACCCTACCCGCCAGATCCGAACCCACTCCGCCAGACCCGAACCAACTCCGCCAGACCCGAACCCACTCCGCCAGACCCGAACCCACTCCGCCAGACCCCAACCCACTCCGCCAGACCACAACCCACTCCGCGAGACCCCAACCCACTCCGCCAGACCCGAACCCACTCCGACAGACCCGAACCCACTCCGCCAGACCATAACCCACTCCGCCAGACCCGAACCCACCCCGCCAGACCCGAACCCACTCCGCCAGACCCGAACCAACTACGCCAGACCCGAACCCACTCCGCCAGACCCGAACCCACTCCGCCAGACCCCATCCCACTCCGCAAGACCCCAACCCACTCCGCCAGACCCCAACCCACTCCGCCAGACCCGAACCCACTCCGCCAGACCCCAACCCACTCCGCCAGACGCCAACCCACTCCGCCAGACCCAAACCCACTCTGCCAGACCCAAACCCACTCCGCCAGACCCAAACCCACTCCGCCAGACCCAAACCAACTCCGCCAGACCCAAACCCACTACGTCAGGCCCCAAACCCACTCTGCCAGACCCAAAACCACTCCGCCAGACCCGAACCGACTCCACCAGACCCGAACCGACTCCGCCAGACCCGAACCAACTCCGCCAGACCCGAACCCACTCCGCCAGACCCGAACCAACTCCGCCAGACCACAACCCACTCAGCCAGACCCGAACCCACACCGACAGACCCGAACCCACTCCGCCAGACCCAAACCCACTCCGCCAGACACAAACCCACTCCGCCAGAACCAAACCCACTCTGCCAGACCCGAAACAACTCCGCCAGACCACAACCCACTCCACCAGACCCGAACCCACACCGACAGCCCCGAACCCAATCCGCCAGACCCGAACCCACTCCTCCAGACCCAAACCCTACCCGCCAGATCCGAACCTACTCCGCCAGACCCGAACCCACTCCGCCAGACCTAAACCCACTCTGCCAGACCCAAACCCACTCCGCCAGACCCCAACCCACTGCGCCAGACCCGAACCAACTCCACCAGATCCGAACCCACTCCGCCAGACCCAAACCCCCTCCGCCAGACCCGAACCCACTCCGCCACACCCGAACCCACTCCGCCACACCCGAACCCACTCCGCCAGACCACAACCCACTCCGCGAGACCCAAACCCACTCCGCCAGACCCCAACCCACTGCGCCAGACCCGAACCAACTCCACCAGAACAGAACCCACTCCGCGAGACCCAAACCCACTCCGCCAGAACCGAACCCACTCCGCCAGACCCGAACCAACTCCGCCAGACCCGAACCCACTCCGACAGACCCGAACCCTCGCCGCCAGACCATAACCCACTCCGCCAGACCCGAACCAACTCCGCCAGACCCGAACCGACTCCGCCAGACCAGAACCCACTCCGCCAGACCCGAACCCACTCCGCCAGACCCGAACCCACTCCGCCAGACCCCAACCCACTCCGCCAGACCCAAACCCACTCCGTCAGACCCAAACCCACTCCGCCAGACCCAAACCCACTCCGCCAGACCCAAACCAACTCCGCCAGACCCAAACCCACTCCGTCAGGCCCCAAACCCACTCAGCCAGACCAAACCCACTCCGCCAGACCCAAACCCACTCCGCCAGACCCAAACCCACTCCGCCAGACCCAAACCCACTCTGCCAGACCCGAACCCACACCGACAGACCCGACCCCACTCCGCCCGACCCAAACCCACTCCGCCAGACCCGAACCCACTCCGCCAGATCCGAACCCACTCCGCCAGACCCGAACCCACTCCGCCAGACCCGAACCCACTCCGCCAGACCCGAACCCACTCCGCAGTCCCTAACCCACTCCGCCAGACCCGAACCCACTCCTCCAGACCCAAACCCTACCCGCCAGATCCGAACCCACTCCGCCAGACCCGAACCAACTCCGCCAGACCCGAACCCACTCCGCCAGACCCGAACCCACTCCGCCAGACCCCAACCCACTCCGCCAGACCACAACCCACTCCGCCAGACCCCAACCCACTCCGCCAGACCCAAACCCACTCCGCCAGACCCAAACCCACTCCGCCAGACCCGAACCTACTCCGACAGACCAGAACCCACTCCGCCAGACCATAACCCACTCCGCCAGACCCGAACCCACTCCGCCAGACCCGAACCCACTCCGTCAGACTCGAACCCAGTCCGCCACACCGGAACCCACTCCGCCAGACCCGAACCCACTCCGCCAGACCCCAACCCAATCCGCCAGACCCGAACCCACTCCGCCAGACCCGAACCCACTCCGCCAGACCCGAACCCACTCCGCCAGACCCGAACCAACTCCGCCAGAACCGAACCCTCTCCGCCAGACCTGAACCCACTCCGCCAGACCCCAACCCACTCCGCCAGACCCGAACCCACTCCGTCAGACCCGAACCCAGTCCGCCACACCGGAACCCACTCCGCCAGACCCGAACCCACTCCGCCAGACCCCAACCCACTCCGCAAGACCCCAACCCACTCCGCCAGACCCCAACCCACTCCGCCAGACCCCAACCCACTCCGCCAGACCCCAACCCACTCCGCCAGACGCCAACCCACTCCGCCAGACCCAAACCCACTCTGCCAGACCCAAACCCACTCCGCCAGACCCAAACCCACTCCGCCAGACCCAAACCAACTCCGCCAGACCCAAACCCACTACGTCAGGCCCCAAACCCACTCTGCCAGACCCAAAACCACTCCGCCAGACCAGAACCGACTCCACCAGACCCGAACCCACTCCGCCAGAACCGAAACAACTCCGCCAGACCCGAACCCACTCCACCAGACCCGAACCAACTCCGCCAGACCACAACCCACTCAGCCAGACCCGAACCCACACCGACAGACCCAAACCCACTCCGCCAGACCCAAACCCACTCCGCCAGACACAAACCCACTCCGCCAGAACCAAACCCACTCCACCAGACCCGAACCAACACCGCCAGACCACAACCCACTCCACCAGACCCGAACCCACACCGACAGACCCGAACCCAATCCGCCAGACCCGAACCCACTCCTCCAGACCCAAACCCTACCCGCCAGATCCGAACCTACTCCGCCAGACCCGAACCCACTCCGCCAGACCCAAACCCACTCTGCCAGACCCAAACCCACTCCGCCAGACCTCAACCCACTGCGCCAGACCCGAACCAACTCCACCAGCACCGAACCCACTCTGCCACACCCAAACCCACTCCGCCAGAACCGAACCCACTCCGCCAGACCCGAACCAACTCCGCCAGACCCGAACCCACTCCGACAGACCCGAACCCTCTCCGCCAGACCGTAACCCACTCCGCCAGACCCGAACCAACTCCGCCAGACCCGAACCGACTCCGCCAGACCCGAACCCACTCCGCCAGACCCGAACCCACTCCGCCAGACCCGAACCCACTCCGCCAGACCCCACCCCACTCCGCCAGACCGAACCCCACTCCGCCAGACCCAAACCCACTCCGCCAGACCCAAACCCACTCTGCCAGGACCAAACCAACTCCGCCAGACCCAAACCCACTCCGTCAGGCCCCAAACCCACTCAGCCAGACCCAAACCCACTCCGCCAGACCCCAACCCACTGCGCCAGACCCGAACCAACTCCACCAGAACCGAACCCACTCCGCCACACCCAAACCCACTCCGCCAGAACCGAACCCACTCCGCCAGACCCGAACCAACTCCGCCAGACCCGAACCCACTCCGACAGACCCGAACCCTCGCCGCCAGACCATAACCCACTCCGCCAGACCCGAACCAACTCCGCCAGACCCGAACCGACTCCGCCAGACCAGAACCCACTCCGCCAGACCCGAACCCACTCCGCCAGACCCGAACCCACTCCGCCAGACCCCAACCCACTCCGCCAGACCCAAACCCACTCCGCCAGACGCAAACCCACTCCGCCAGACCCAAACCCACTCCGCCAGACCCAAACCAACTCCGCCAGACCCAAACCCACTCCGTCAGGCCCCAAACCCACTCAGCCAGACCAAACCCACTCCGCCAGACCCAAACCCACTCCGCCAGACCCAAACCCACTCCGCCAGACCCAAACCCACTCCGCCAGACCCGAACCCACTCCGCAGTCCCTAACCCACTCCGCCAGACCCGAACCCACTCCTCCAGACCCAAACCCTACCCGCCAGATCGGAACCCACTCCGCCAGACCCGAACCAACTCCGCCAGACCCGAACCCACTCCGCCAGACCCGAACCCACTCCGCCAGACCCCAACCCACTCCGCCAGACCACAACCCACTCCGCGAGACCCCAACCCACTCCGCCAGACCCGAACCCACTCCGACAGACCCGAACCCACTCCGCCAGACCATAACCCACTCCGCCAGACCCGAACCCACTCCGCCAGACCCGAACCCACTCCGCCAGACCCGAACCAACTCCGCCAGACCCGAACCCACTCCGCCAGACCTGAACCCACTCCGCCAGACCCCAACCCACTCCGCCAGACCCGAACCCACTCCGCCAGACCCAAACCCACTCCGCCAGACCCAAACCAACTCCGCCAGACCCAAACCCACTACGTCAGGCCCCAAACCCACTCTGCCAGACACAAAACCACTCCGCCAGACCAGAACCGACTCCACCAGACCCGAACCCACTCCGCCAGAACCGAAACAACTCCGCCAGACCCGAACCCACTCCGCCAGACCCGAACCAACTCCGCCAGACCACAACCCACTCAGCCAGACCCGAACCCACACCGACAGACCCAAACCCACTCCGCCAGACCCAAACCCACTCCGCCAGACACAAACCCACTCCGCCAGAACCAAACCCACTCCACCAGACCCGAACCAACACCGCCAGACCACAACCCACTCCACCAGACCCGAACCCACACCGACAGACCCGAACCCAATCCGCCAGACCCGAACCCACTCCTCCAGACCCAAACCCTACCCGCCAGATCCGAACCTACTCCGCCAGACCCGAACCCACTCCGCCAGACCCAAACCCACTCTGCCAGACCCAAACCCACTCCGCCAGACCTCAACCCACTGCGCCAGACCCGAACCAACTCCACCAGCACCGAACCCACTCTGCCACACCCAAACCCACTCCGCCAGAACCGAACCCACTCCGCCAGACCCGAACCAACTCCGCCAGACCCGAACCCACTCCGACAGACCCGAACCCTCTCCGCCAGACCGTAACCCACTCCGCCAGACCCGAACCAACTCCGCCAGACCCGAACCGACTCCGCCAGACCCGAACCCACTCCGCCAGACCCGAACCCACTCCGCCAGACCCGAACCCACTCCGCCAGACCCCACCCCACTCCGCCAGACCGAAACCCACTCCGCCAGACCCAAACCCACTCCGCCAGACCCAAACCCACTCTGCCAGGCCCAAACCAACTCCGCCAGACCCAAACCCACTCCGTCAGGCCCCAAACCCACTCAGCCAGACCCAAACCCACTCCGCCAGACCCCAACCCACTGCGCCAGACCCGAACCAACTCCACCAGAACCGAACCCACTCCGCCACACCCAAACCCACTCCGCCAGAACCGAACCCACTCCGCCAGACCCGAACCAACTCCGCCAGACCCGAACCCACTCCGACAGACCCGAACCCTCGCCGCCAGACCATAACCCACTCCGCCAGACCCGAACCAACTCCGCCAGACCCGAACCGACTCCGCCAGACCAGAACCCACTCCGCCAGACCCGAACCCACTCCGCCAGACCCGAACCCACTCCGCCAGACCCCAACCCACTCCGCCAGACCCAAACCCACTCCGCCAGACGCAAACCCACTCCGCCAGACCCAAACCCACTCCGCCAGACCCAAACCAACTCCGCCAGACCCAAACCCACTCCGTCAGGCCCCAAACCCACTCAGCCAGACCAAACCCACTCCGCCAGACCCAAACCCACTCCGCCAGACCCAAACCCACTCCGCCAGACCCAAACCCACTCCGCCAGACCCGAACCCACTCCGCAGTCCCTAACCCACTCCGCCAGACCCGAACCCACTCCTCCAGACCCAAACCCTACCCGCCAGATCGGAACCCACTCCGCCAGACCCGAACCAACTCCGCCAGACCCGAACCCACTCCGCCAGACCCGAACCCACTCCGCCAGACCCCAACCCACTCCGCCAGACCACAACCCACTCCGCGAGACCCCAACCCACTCCGCCAGACCCGAACCCACTCCGACAGACCCGAACCCACTCCGCCAGACCATAACCCACTCCGCCAGACCCGAACCCACTCCGCCAGACCCGAACCCACTCCGCCAGACCCGAACCAACTCCGCCAGACCCGAACCCACTCCGCCAGACCTGAACCCACTCCGCCAGACCCTAACCCACTCCGCCAGACCCGAACCCACTCCGTCAGACTCGAACCCAGTCCGCCACACCGGAACCCACTCCGCAGACCCGAACCCACTCCGGCAGACCCCAACCCAATCCGCCAGACCCGAACCCACTCCGCCAGACCCGAACCCACTCCGCAGTCCCTAACCCACTCTGCCAGACCCGAACCCACTCCTCCAGACCCAAACCCTACCCGCCAGATCCGAACCCACTCCGCCAGACCCGAACCAACTCCGCCAGACCCGAACCCACTCCGCCAGACCCCAACCCACTGCGCCAGACCCGAACCAACTCCACCAGACCCGAACCCGCTCCGCCAGACCCAAACCCACTCCGCCAGACCCGAAGCCACTCCGCCAGACCCGAACCAACTCCGCCAGACCGAAACCCACTCCGCCAAACCCGAACCCACTCCGCCAGACCCCAACCCACTCCGCCAGACCCCAACCCACTCCGCCAGACCCGAACCCACTCCGACATACCCGAACCCTCTCCGCCAGACCATAACCCACTCCGCCAGACCCGAACCAACTCCGCCAGACCACAACCCACTCCGCCAGACCCGAACCCACACCGACAGACCCGAACCCACTCCGCCAGACCCAAACCAACTCCGCCAGACCCGAACCCACTCCGCCAGACCCGAACCCACTCCGCAGACCCTAACCCACTCCGCCAGACCCGAACCCACTCCTCCAGACCCAAACCCTACCCGCCAGATCCGAACCCACTCCGCCAGACTCGAACCCACTCCGCCAGCCCCAAACCCACTCCGCCAGACCCAAACCCACTCCGCCAGACACGAACCCACTCTGCCAGACCCGAACCCTCTCCGCCAGACCCTAACCCACTCCGCCAGATCCGAACCCACTTCGCCAGACCCAAACCCAGTCCGCCACACCCAAACCCACTCCGCCAGACCCAAACCCACTCCGCCAGACCCGAACCCTCTCCGCCAGACCCGAACCCACTCCGCCAGACCCGAACCCTCTCCGCCGGATCCGAACCCACTCCGCCAGACCCGAACCCACTCCGCCAGAACCAAACCCACTCCGCCAGACCCCAACCCACTCCGCCAGACCCCAACCCAATCCGCCAGACCCCAACCCACTCCGCCAGACCCCAACCCACTCCGCTAGACCCCAACCCACTCCGCCAGACCCGAACCCACTCCGCCAGACCCCAACCCACTCCGCCAGACCCAAACCAACTCCGCCAGACCCCAACCCACTCCGCCAGACCTGGACCCGCTCCGCCAGACCCCAACCCTCTCCGCCTGACCCGAACCCACTCCGCCAGACCCGAACCAACTCCGCCAGACCCGAACCAACTCCGCCAGACCACAACCCACTCCGCCAGACCCGAACCCACACCGACAGAAGCAAACCCACTCCGCCAGACCCAAACCCACTCCGCCAGACCCAAACCCACTCCGCCAGAACCAAACCCACTCCGCCAGACCCGAACCAACTCCGCCAGACCACAACCCACTCCGCCAGACCCGAACCCACACTGACAGACCCGAACCCAATCCGCCAGACCCGAACCCACTCCTCCAGACCCAAACCCTACCCACCAGATCCGAACCCACTCCGCCAGACCCGAACCCACTCCGCCAGACCCAAACCCACTCCGCCAGACCCAAACCCACTCCGCCAGACCCCAACCCACTGCGCCAGACCCGAACCAACTCCACCAGACCCGAACCCACTCCGCCAGACCCAAACCCACTCCGCCAGACCCGAACCCACTCCGCCAGACCTGAACCAACTCCGCCAGACCCGAACCCACTCCGACAGACCCGAACCCTCCCCGCCAGATCATAACCCACTCCACCAGACCCGAACCAACTCCACCAGACCCGAACCCACTCCGCCAGACCCGAACCAACTCCGCCAGCCCCGAACCCACTCCGCCAGGCCTGAACCCACTCCGCCAGACCCCAACCTACTCCGCCAGACCGAAACCCAATCCGCCAGACCCAAACCCACTCCGCCAGACCCAAACTCACTCCGCCAGACCCAAACCAACTCCGCCAGACCCAAACCCACTCCGTCAGGCCCCAAACCCACTCCGCAAACCCAAACCCACTCCGCCATACCCAAACCCACTCCGCCAGACCCAAACCCACTCCGCCAGACCCAAACCCACTCTGCCAGACCACAACCCACTCCGCCAGACCCCAACCCACTCCGCCAGACCCAAACCAACTCCGCCAGACCACAACCCACTCCGCCAGACCTGGACCCACTCCGCCAGACCCCAACCCTCTCCGCCAGACCCGAACCCACTCCGCCAGACCCGAACCAACTCCGCCAGACCCGAACCAACTCCGCCAGACCACAACCCACTCCGCCAGACCCAAACCCACACCGACAGACGCAAACCCACTCCGCCTGACCCAAACCCACTCCGCCAGACCCAAACCCACTCCGCCAGAACCAAACCCACACCGACAGACCCGAACCCAATCCGCCCGACCCGAACCCACTCCTCCAGACCCAAACCCTACCCGCCAGATCCGAACCCACTCCGCCAGACCCGAACCCACTCCGCCAGACCCAAACCCACTCTGCCAGACCCAAACCCACTCCGCCAGACCCCAACCCACTGCGCCAGACCCGAACCAACTCCACCAGACCCGAACCCACTCCGCCAGACCCAAACCCACTCCGCCAGACCCGAACCCACTCCGCCAGACCCGAACCAACTCCGCCAGACCCGAACCCTCTCCGCTAGACCCGAACCCACTCCGCCAGACCCCAACCCACTCCGCCAGACCCCAACCCACTCCGCCAGACCCCAACCCACTCCGCCAGACCCGAACCCACTCCGACAGACCCGAACCCACTCCGCCAGACTATAACCCACTCCGCCAGACCCGAACCCACTCCGCCAGACCCGAACCCACTCCGCCAGACCCTAACCCACTCCGCCAGACCCAAACACACTCCGCCAGACCCCAACCCACTCCGCCAGACCCCAACCAACTCTGCCAGACCCCAACCCACTCCGCCAGACCCGAACCCACTCCGCCAGACCCTAACCCACTCCGCCAGACCCAAACCCACTCCGCCAGACCCCAACCCACTCTGCCAGACCCCAACCAACTCTGCCAGACCCCAACCCACTCCGCCAGACCATAACCCACTCCGCCAGACCCGAACCCACTCCGCCAGACCCGAACCCACTCCGCCAGACCCTAACCCACTCCGCCAGACCCAAACCCACTCCGTCAGGCCCCAAACCCACTCCGCCAGACCCAAAACCACTCCGCCAGACCCGAACCAACTCCACCAGACCCGAACCCACTCCGCCAGACCCGAACCAACTCCGCCAGACCCGAACCAACTCCGCCAGACCCGAACCAACTCCACCAGACCACAACCCACATCGCCAGACCCGAACCCACACCGACAGACCCAAACCCACTCCGCCAGACCAAAACCCACTCCGCCAGACCCAAACCCACTCCGCCAGAACCAAATCCACTCCGCCAGACCCGAACCAACTCCGCCAGACCACAACCCACTCCGCCAGACCCGAACCCACACCGACAGACCCGAACCCAATCCGCCAGACCCGAACCCACTCCGCCAGAACCAAACCCACTCCGCCAGACCCAAACCCACTCCGCCAGACCCCAACCCACGGCGCCAGACCCGAACCAACTCCACCAGACCCGAACACACTCCGCCAGACCCCAACCCACTCCGCCAGACCCCAACCCACTCCGCCAGACCCCAACCCACTCCGACATACCCCAACCCTCTCCGCCAGACCATAACCCACTCCGCCAGACACGAACCAACTCCACCAGACCCGAACCCACTCCGCCAGACCCGAACCAACTCCGCCAGACCCGAACCCACTCCGCCAGACCCGAACCCACTCCGCCAGACCCCAACCCACTCCGCCAGACCCAAACCCACTCCGCCAGACCCAAACCCACTCCGCCAGACCCAAACCCACTCCGCCAGACCCCAACCCACTCCGCCAGACCCCAACCCACTCCGCCAGACCCGAACCCACTCCGCCAGACCCGAACCCACTCCGACAGACCCGAACCCACTCCGCCCGACCCGAACCCACTCAGCCAGACCCGAACCCACTCCGCCAGACCCAAACCCACTCCGCCAGACCCAAACCCACTCCGCCAGACCCAAACCCACTCCGCCAGACCCAAACCCACTCCGCCAGACCCAAACCCACTCCGCCAGACCACAACCCACTCCAGCAGACCCGAACCCACACCGACAGACCCGACCCCACTCCGCCCGACCCGAACCCACTCAGCCAGACCCGAACCCACTCCGCCAGACCCGAACCCACTCTGCCAGACCCGAACCCTCTCCGCCAGATCCGAACCCACTCCGCCAGACCCGAACCCACTCTGCCAGACCCGAACCCACTCCGCAGACCCTAACCCACTCCGCCAGACCCGAACCCACTCCTCCAGACCCAAACCCTACCCGCCAGATCCGAACCCACTCCGCCAGACCCGAACCCACTCCGCCAGACCCAAACCCACTCTGCCAGACCCAAACCCACTCCGCCAGACCCCAACCCACTGCGCCAGACCCGAACCAACTCCACCAGACCCGAACCCACTCCGCCAGACCCAAACCCACTCCGCCAGACCCGAACCCACTCCGCCAGACCCGAACCAACTCCGCCAGACCCGAACCCTCTCCGCTAGACCCGAACCCACTCCGCCAGACCCCAACCCACTCCGCCAGACCCCAACCCACTCCGCCAGACCCCAACCCACTCCGCCAGACCCGAACCCACTCCGACAGACCCGAACCCACTCCGCCAGACCATAACCCACTCCGCCAGACCCGAACCCACTCCGCCAGACCCGAACCCACTCCGCCAGACCCTAACCCACTCCGCCAGACCCAAACACACTCCGCCAGACCCCAACCCACTCCACCAGACCCCAACCAACTCTGCCAGACCCCAACCCACTCCGCCAGACCCGAACCCACTCCGCCAGACCTGGACCCGCTCCGCCAGACCCCAACCCTCTCCGCCTGACCCGAACACACTCCGCCAGACCCGAACCAACTCCGCCAGACCCGAACCAACTCCGCCAGACCACAACCCACTCCGCCAGACCCGAACCCACACCGACAGAAGCAAACCCACTCCGCCAGACCCAAACCCACTCCGCCAGACCCAAACCCACTCCGCCAGAACCAAACCCACTCCGCCAGACCCGAACCAACTCCGCCAGACCACAACCCACTCCGCCAGACCCGAACCCACACCGACAGACCCGAACCCAATCCGCCAGACCCGAACCCACTCCTCCAGACCCAAACCCTACCCACCAGATCCGAACCCACTCCGCCAGACCCAAACCCACTCCGCCAGACCCAAACCCACTCCGCCAGACCCCAACCCACTGCGCCAGACCCGAACCAACTCCACCAGACCCGAACCCACTCCGCCAGACCCAAACCCACTCCGCCAGACCCGAACCCATTCCGCCAGACCTGAACCAACTCCGCCAGACCCGAACCCACTCCGACAGACCCGAACCCTCCCCGCCAGAACATAACCCACTCCACCAGACCCGAACCAACTCCACCAGACCCGAACCCACTCCGCCAGACCCGAACCAACTCCGCCAGCCCCGAACCCACTCCGCCAGGCCTGAACCCACTCCGCCAGGCCTGAACCCACTCCGCCAGACCCCAACCCACTCCGCCAGACCGAAAACCCAATCCGCCAGACCCAAACCCACTCCGCCAGACCCAAACCCACTCCGCCAGACCCAAACCAACTCCGCCAGACCCAAACCCACTCCGTCAGGCCCCAAAACCACTCCGCAAACCCAAACCCACTCCGCCATACCCAAACCCACTCCGCCAGACCCAAACCCACTCCGCCAGACCCAAACCCACTCTGCCAGACCACAACCCACTCCGCCAGACCCCAACCCACTCCGCCAGACCCAAACCAACTCCGCCAGACCCCAACCCACTCCGCCAGACCTGGACCCACTCCGCCAGACCCCAACCCTCTCCGCCAGACCCGAACCCACTCCGCCAGACCCGAACCAACTCCGCCAGACCCGAACCAACTCCGCCAGACCACAACCCACTCCGCCAGACCCAAACCCACACCGACAGACGCAAACCCACTCCGCCTGACCCAAACCCACTCCGCCAGACCCAAACCCACTCCGCCAGAACCAAACCCACACCGACAGACCCGAACCCAATCCGCCAGACCCGAACCCACTCCTCCAGACCCAAACCCTACCCGCCAGATCCGAACCCACTCCGCCAGACCCGAACCCACTCCGCCAGACCCAAACCCACTCTGCCAGACCCAAACCCACTCCGCCAGACCCTAACGCACTGCGCCAGACCCGAACCAACTCCACCAGACCCGAACCCACTCCGCCAGACCCAAACCCACTCCGCCAGACCCGAACCCACTCCGCCAGACCCGAACCAACTCCGCCAGACCCGAACCCTCTCCGCAAGACCCGAACCCACTCCGCCAGACCCCAACCCACTCCGCCAGACCCCAACCCACTCCGCCAGACCCCAACCCACTCCGCCAGACCCGAACCCACTCCGACAGACCCGAACCCACTCCGCCAGACTATAACCCACTCCGCCAGACCCGAACCCACTCCGCCAGACCCTAACCCACTCCGCCAGACCCAAACCCACTCCGTCAGGCCCCAAACCCACTCCGCCAGACCCAAAACCACTCCGCCAGACCCGAACCAACTCCACCAGACCCGAACCCACTCCGCCAGACCCGAACCAACTCCGCCAGACCCGAACCAACTCCGCCAGACCCGAACCAACTCCACCAGACCACAACCCACATCGCCAGACCCGAACCCACACCGACAGACCCAAACCCACTCCGCCAGACCAAAACCCACTCCGCCAGACCCAAACTCACTCCGCCAGAACCAAACCCACTCCGCCAGACCCGAACCAACTCTGCCAGACCACAACCCACTCCGCCAGACCCGAACCCACACCGACAGACCCGACCCCAATCCGCCAGACCCGAACCCACTCCGCCAGAACCAAACCCACTCCGCCAGACCCAAACCCACTCCGCCAGACCCCAACCCACGGCGCCAGACCCGAACCAACTCCACCAGACCCGAACACACTCCGCCAGACCCCAACCCACTCCGACATACCCCAACCCTCTCCGCCAGACCATAACCCACTCCGCCAGACCCGAACCAACTCCACCAGACCCGAACCCACTCCGCCAGACCCGAACCAACTCCGCCAGACCCGAACCCACTCCGCCAGACCCGAACCCACTCCGCCAGACCCCAACCCACTCCGCCAGACCCAAACCCACTCCGCCAGACCCAAACCCACTCCGCCAGACCCAAACCCACTCCGCCAGACCCCAACCCACTCCGCCAGACCCGAACCCACTCCGCCAGACCCGAACCCACTCCGCCAGACCCGAACCCACTCCGACAGACCCGAACCCACTCCGCCCGACCCGAACCCACTCTGCCAGACCCAAACCCACTCCGCCAGACCCTAACGCACTGCGCCAGACCCGAACCAACTCCACCAGACCCGAACCCACTCCGCCAGACCCAAACCCACTCCGCCAGACCCGAACCCACTCCGCCAGACCCGAACCAACTCCGCCAGACCCGAACCCTCTCCGCAAGACCCGAACCCACTCCGCCAGACCCCAACCCACTCCGCCAGACCCCAACCCACTCCGCCAGACCCCAACCCACTCCGCCAGACCCGAACCCACTCCGACAGACCCGAACCCACTCCGCCAGACTATAACCCACTCCGCCAGACCCGAACCCACTCCGCCAGACCCTAACCCACTCCGCCAGACCCAAACCCACTCCGTCAGGCCCCAAACCCACTCCGCCAGACCCAAAACCACTCCGCCAGACCCGAACCAACTCCACCAGACCCGAACCCACTCCGCCAGACCCGAACCAACTCCGCCAGACCCGAACCAACTCCGCCAGACCCGAACCAACTCCACCAGACCACAACCCACATCGCCAGACCCGAACCCACACCGACAGACCCAAACCCACTCCGCCAGACCAAAACCCACTCCGCCAGACCCAAACTCACTCCGCCAGAACCAAACCCACTCCGCCAGACCCGAACCAACTCTGCCAGACCACAACCCACTCCGCCAGACCCGAACCCACACCGACAGACCCGAACCCAATCCGCCAGACCCGAACCCACTCCGCCAGAACCAAACCCACTCCGCCAGACCCAAACCCACTCCGCCAGACCCCAACCCACGGCGCCAGACCCGAACCAACTCCACCAGACCCGAACACACTCCGCCAGACCCCAACCCACTCCGACATACCCCAACCCTCTCCGCCAGACCATAACCCACTCCGCCAGACCCGAACCAACTCCACCAGACCCGAACCCACTCCGCCAGACCCGAACCAACTCCGCCAGACCCGAACCCACTCCGCCAGACCCGAACCCACTCCGCCAGACCCCAACCCACTCCGCCAGACCCAAACCCACTCCGCCAGACCCAAACCCACTCCGCCAGACCCAAACCCACTCCGCCAGACCCCAACCCACTCCGCCAGACCCGAACCCACTCCGCCAGACCCGAACCCACTCCGCCAGACCCGAACCCACTCCGACAGACCCGAACCCACTCCGCCCGACCCGAACCCACTCAGCCAGACCCGAACCCACTCCGCCAGACCCAAACCCACTCCGCCAGACCCAAACCCACTCCGCCAGACCCAAACCCACTCCGCCAGACCCAAACCCACTCCGCCAGACCCAAACCCACTCCGCCAGACCACAACCCACTCCACCAGACCCGAACCCACACCGACAGACCCGACCCCACTCCGCCCGACCCGAACCCACTCAGCCAGACCCAAACCCACTCCGCCAGACCCGAACCCACTCTGCCAGACCCGAACCCTCTCCGCCAGATCCGAACCCACTCCGCCAGACCCGAACCCACTCTGCCAGACCCGAACCCACTCCGCAGACCCTAACCCACTCCGCCAGACCCGAACCCACTCCTCCAGACCCAAACCCTACCCGCCAGATCCGAACCCACTCCGCCAGACCCGAACCCACTCCGCCAGACCCAAACCCACTCTGCCAGACCCAAACCCACTCCGCCAGACCCCAACCCACTGCGCCAGACCCGAACCAACTCCACCAGACCCGAACCCACTCCGCCAGACCCAAACCCACTCCGCCAGACCCGAACCCACTCCGCCAGACCCGAACCAACTCCGCCAGACCCGAACCCTCTCCGCTAGACCCGAACCCACTCCGCCAGACCCCAACCCACTCCGCCAGACCCCAACCCACTCCGCCAGACCCCAACCCACTCCGCCAGACCCGAACCCACTCCGACAGACCCGAACCCACTCCGCCAGACCATAACCCACTCCGCCAGACCCGAACCCACTCCGCCAGACCCGAACCCACTCCGCCAGACCCTAACCCACTCCGCCAGACCCAAACACACTCCGCCAGACCCCAACCCACTCCACCAGACCCCAACCAACTCTGCCAGACCCCAACCCACTCCGCCAGACCCGAACCCACTCCGCCAGACCCTAACCCACTCCGCCAGACCCAAACCCACTCCGCCAGACCCCAACCCACTCTGCCAGACCCCAACCAACTCTGCCAGACGCCAACCCACTCCGCCAGACCATAACCCACTCCGCCAGACCCGAACCCACTCCGCCAGACCCGAACCCACTCCGCCAGACCCTAACCCACTCCGCCAGACCCAAACCCACTCCGTCAGGCCCCAAACCCACTCCGCCAGACCCAAAACCACTCCGCCAGACCCGAACCAACTCCACCAGACCCGAACCCACTCCGCCAGACCCGAACCAACTCCGCCAGACCCGAACCAACTCCGCCAGACCCGAACCAACTCCGCCAGACCACAACCCACATCGCCAGACCCGAACCCACACCGACAGACCCAAACCCACTCCGCCAGACCCAAACCCACTCCGCCAGACCCAAACCCACTCCGCCAGAACCAAACCCACTCCGCCAGACCCGAACCAACTCCGCCAGGCCACAACCCACTCCGCCAGACCCGAACCCACACCGACAGACCCGAACCCAATCCGCCAGACCCGAACCCACTCCTCCAGACCCAAACCCTGCCCGCCAGATCCGAACCCACTCCGCCAGACCCGAACCCACTCCGCCAGAACCAAACCCACTCCGCCAGACCCAAACCCACTCCGCCAGACCCCAACCCACGGCGCCAGACCCGAACCAACTCCACCAGACCCGAACCCACTCCGCCAGACCCCAACCCACTCCGCCAGACCCCAACCCACTCCGCCAGACCCGAACCCACTCCGACAGACCCGAACCCACTCCGCCAGACCATAACCCACTCCGCCAGACCCGAACCCACTCCGCCAGACACGAACCCACTCCGCCAGACCCTAACCCACTCCGCCAGACCCAAACACACTCCGCCAGACCCTAACCCACTCCGCCAGACCCCAACCAACTCTGCCAGACCCCAACCCACTCCGCCAGACCCGAACCCACTCCGCCAGACCCTAACCCACTCCGCCAGACCCAAACCCACTCCGCCAGACCCCAACCCACTCTGCCAGACCCCAACCAAATCTGCCAGACCCCAACCCACTCCACCAGACCATAACCCACTCCGCCAGACCCGAACCCACTCCGCCAGACCCGAACCCACTCCACCAGACCCTAACCCACTCCGCCAGACCCAAACCCACTCCGTCAGGCCCCAAACCCACTCCGCCAGACCCAAAACCACTCCGCCAGACCCGAACCAACTCCACCAGACACGAACCCACTCCGCCAGACCCGAACCAACTCCGCCAGACCCGAACCAACTCCGCCAGACCCGAACCAACTCCGCCAGACCACAACCCACATCGCCAGACCCGAACCCACACCGACAGACCCAAACCCACTACGCCAGACCCAAACCCACTCCGCCAGACCCAAACCCACTCCGCCAGAACCAAACCCACTCCGCCAGACCCGAACCAACTCCGCCAGACCACAACCCACTCCGCCAGACCCGAACCCACACCGACAGACCCGAACCCAATCCGCCAGACCCGAACCCACTCCTCCAGACCCAAACCCTGCCCGCCAGATCCGAACCCTCTCCGCCAGACCCGAACCCACTCCGCCAGAACCAAACCCACTCCGCCAGACCCAAACACACTCCGCCAGAGCCCAACCCACGGCGCCAGACCCGAACCAACTCCACCAGACCCGAACCCACTCCGCCAGACCCCAACCCACTCCGCCAGACCCCAACCCACTCCGCCAGACCCCAACCCACTCCGACATACCCCAACCCTCTCCGCCAGACCATAACCCACTCCGCCAGACCCGAACCAACTCCACCAGACCCGAACCCACTCCGCCAGACCCGAACCAACTCCGCCAGACCCGAACCCACTCCGCCAGACCCGAACCCACTCCGCCAGACCCCAACCCACTCCGCCAGACCCGAACCCACTCCGCCAGACCCAAACCCACTCCGCCAGACCCAAACCCACTCCGCCAGACCCCAACCCACTCCGCCAGACCCGAACCCACTCCGCCAGACCCCAACCCACTCCGCCAGACCCGAACCCACTCCGACATACCCAAACCCACTCCGCCAGACCCAAACCCACTCCGCCAGACCACAACCCACTCCGCCAGACCCGAACCCACACCGACAGACCCGACCCCACTCCGCCCGACCCGAACCCACTCAGCCAGACCCGAACCCACTCCGCCAGACCCGAACCCACTCCGCCAGACCCGAACCCACTCTGCCAGACCCGAACCCTCTCCGCCAGATCTGAACCCACTCCGCCAGACCCGAACCCACTCTGCCAGACCCGAACCCACTCCGCAGACCCTAACCCACTCCGCCAGACCCGAACCCACTCCTCCAGACCCAAACCCTACCCGCCAGATCCGAACCCACTCCGCCAGACCCGAACCCACTCCGCCAGACCCAAACCCACTCTGCCAGACCCAAACCCACTCCGCCAGACCCCAACCCACTGCGCCAGACCCGAACCAACTCCACCAGACCCGAACCCACTCCGCCAGACCCAAACCCACTCCGCCAGACCCGAACCCACTCCGCCAGACCCGAACCAACTCCGCCAGACCCGAACCCTCTCCGCGAGACCCGAACCCACTCCGCCAGACCCCAACCCACTCCGCCAGACCCCAACCCACTCCGCCAGACCCCAACCCACTCTGCCAGACCCCAACCAAATCTGCCAGACCCAAACCCACTCCACCAGACCATAACCCACTCCACCAGACCCGAACCCACTCCGCCAGACCCGAACCCACTCCACCAGACCCTAACCCACTCCGCCAGACCCAAACCCACTCCGTCAGGCCCCAAACCCACTCCGCCAGACCCAAAACCACTCCGCCAGACCCGAACCAACTCCACCAGACACGAACCCACTCCGCCAGACCCGAACCAACTCCGCCAGACCCGAACCAACTCCGCCAGACCCGAACCAACTCCGCCAGACCACAACCCACATCGCCAGACCCGAACCCACACCGACAGACCCAAACCCACTACGCCAGACCCAAACCCACTCCGCCAGACCCAAACCCACTCCGCCAGAACCAAACCCACTCCGCCAGACCCGAACCAACTCCGCCAGACCACAACCCACTCCGCCAGACCCGAACCCACACCGACAGACCCGAACCCAATCCGCCAGACCCGAACCCACTCCTCCAGACCCAAACCCTGCCCGCCAGATCCGAACCCTCTCCGCCAGACCCGAACCCACTCCGCCAGAACCAAACCCACTCCGCCAGACCCAAACACACTCCGCCAGAGCCCAACCCACGGCGCCAGACCCGAACCAACTCCACCAGACCCGAACCCACTCCGCCAGACCCAAACCCACTCCGCCAGACCCGAACCCACTCCGCCAGACCCGAACCAACTCCGCCAGACCCGAACCCTCTCCGCGAGACCCGAACCCACTCCGCCAGACCCCAACCCACTCCGCCAGACCCCAACCCACTCCGCCAGACCCCAACCCACTCCGCCAGACCCGAACCCACTCCGACAGACCCGAACCCACTCCGCCAGACCATAACCCACTCCGCCAGACCCGAACCCACTCCGCCAGACCCGAACCAACTCCGCCAGACCCTAACCCACTCCGCCAGACCGAAACACACTCCGCCAGACCCCAACCCACTCCGCCAGACCCCAACCAACTCTGCCAGACCCCAACCCACTCCGCCAGACCCGAACCCACTCCGCCAGACCCTAACCCACTCCGCCAGACCCAAACCCACTCCGCCAGACCCCAACCCACTCTGCCAGACCCCAACCAACTCTGCCAGACCCCAACCCACTCCGCCAGACCATAACCCACTCCGCCAGACCCGAACCCACTCCGCCAGACCCGAACCCACTCCGCCAGACCCTAACCCACTCCGCCAGACCCAAACCCACTCCGTCAGGCCCCAAACCCACTCCGCCAGACCCAAAACCACTCCGCCAGACCCGAACCAACTCCACCAGACCCGAACCCACTCCGCCAGACCCGAACCAACTCCGCCAGACCCGAACCAACTCCGCCAGACCCGAACCAACTCCGCCAGACCACAACCCACATCGCCAGACCCGAACCCACACCGACAGACCCAAACCCACTCCACCAGACCCAAACCCACTCCGCCAGACCCAAACCCACTCCGCCAGAACCAAACCCACTCCGCCAGACCCGAACCAACTCCGCCAGACCACAACCCACTCCGCCAGACCCGAACCCACACCGACAGACCCGAACCCAATCCGCCAGACCCGAACCCACTCCTCCAGACCCAAACCCTGCCCGCCAGATCCGAACCCACTCCGCCAGACCCGAACCCACTCCGCCAGAACCAAACCCACTCCGCCAGACCCAAACCCACTCCGCCAGACCCCAACCCACGGCGCCAGACCCGAACCAACTCCACCAGACCCGAACCCAATCCGCCAGACCCCAACCCACTCCGCCAGACCCCAACCCACTCCGCCAGACCCCAACCCACTCCGCCAGACCCGAACCCACTCCGACAGACCCGAACCCACTCCGCCAGACCATAACCCACTCCGCCAGACCCGAACCCACTCCGCCAGACCCGAACCCACTCCGCCAGACCCTAACCCACTCCGCCAGACCCAAACACACTCCGCCAGACCCTAACCCACTCCGCCAGACCCCAACCAACTCTGCCAGACCCCAACCCACTCCGCCAGACCCGAACCCACTCCGCCAGACCCTAACCCACTCCGCCAGACCCAAACCCACTCCGCCAGACCCCAACCCACTCTGCCAGACCCCAACCAAATCTGCCAGACCCCAACCCACTCCACCAGACCATAACCCACTCCGCCAGACCCGAACCCACTCCGCCAGACCCGAACCCACTCCACCAGACCCTAACCCACTCCGCCAGACCCAAACCCACTCCGTCAGGCCCCAAACCCACTCCGCCAGACCCAAAACCACTCCGCCAGACCCGAACCAACTCCACCAGACACGAACCCACTCCGCCAGACCCGAACCAACTCCGCCAGACCCGAACCAACTCCGCCAGACCCGAACCAACTCCGCCAGACCACAACCCACATCGCCAGACCCGAACCCACACCGACAGACCCAAACCCACTACGCCAGACCCAAACCCACTCCGCCAGACCCAAACCCACTCCGCCAGAACCAAACCCACTCCGCCAGACCCGAACCAACTCCGCCAGACCACAACCCACTCCGCCAGACCCGAACCCACACCGACAGACCCGAACCCAATCCGCCAGACCCGAACCCACTCCTCCAGACCCAAACCCTGCCCGCCAGATCCGAACCCTCTCCGCCAGACCCGAACCCACTCCGCCAGAACCAAACCCACTCCGCCAGACCCAAACACACTCCGCCAGAGCCCAACCCACGGCGCCAGACCCGAACCAACTCCACCAGACCCGAACCCACTCCGCCAGACCCCAACCCACTCCGCCAGACCCCAACCCACTCCGCCAGACCCCAACCCACTCCGACATACCCCAACCCTCTCCGCCAGACCATAACCCACTCCGCCAGACCCGAACCAACTCCACCAGACCCGAACCCACTCCGCCAGACCCGAACCAACTCCGCCAGACCCGAACCCACTCCGCCAGACCCGAACCCACTCCGCCAGACCCCAACCCACTCCGCCAGACCCGAACCCACTCCGCCAGACCCAAACCCACTCCGCCAGACCCAAACCCACTCCGCCAGACCCCAACCCACTCCGCCAGACCCGAACCCACTCCGCCAGACCCCAACCCACTCCGCCAGACCCGAACCCACTCCGACATACCCAAACCCACTCCGCCAGACCCAAACCCACTCCGCCAGACCACAACCCACTCCGCCAGACCCGAACCCACACCGACAGACCCGACCCCACTCCGCCCGACCCGAACCCACTCAGCCAGACCCGAACCCACTCCGCCAGACCCGAACCCACTCCGCCAGACCCGAACCCACTCTGCCAGACCCGAACCCTCTCCGCCAGATCTGAACCCACTCCGCCAGACCCGAACCCACTCTGCCAGACCCGAACCCACTCCGCAGACCCTAACCCACTCCGCCAGACCCGAACCCACTCCTCCAGACCCAAACCCTACCCGCCAGATCCGAACCCACTCCGCCAGACCCGAACCCACTCCGCCAGACCCAAACCCACTCTGCCAGACCCAAACCCACTCCGCCAGACCCCAACCCACTGCGCCAGACCCGAACCAACTCCACCAGACCCGAACCCACTCCGCCAGACCCAAACCCACTCCGCCAGACCCGAACCCACTCCGCCAGACCCGAACCAACTCCGCCAGACCCGAACCCTCTCCGCGAGACCCGAACCCACTCCGCCAGACCCCAACCCACTCCGCCAGACCCCAACCCACTCCGCCAGACCCCAACCCACTCTGCCAGACCCCAACCAAATCTGCCAGACCCCAACCCACTCCACCAGACCATAACCCACTCCACCAGACCCGAACCCACTCCGCCAGACCCGAACCCACTCCACCAGACCCTAACCCACTCCGCCAGACCCAAACCCACCCCGTCAGGCCCCAAACCCACTCCGCCAGACCCAAAACCACTCCGCCAGACCCGAACCAACTCCACCAGACACGAACCCACTCCGCCAGACCCGAACCAACTCCGCCAGACCCGAACCAACTCCGCCAGACCCGAACCAACTCCGCCAGACCACAACCCACATCGCCAGACCCGAACCCACACCGACAGACCCAAACCCACTACGCCAGACCCAAACCCACTCCGCCAGACCCAAACCCACTCCGCCAGAACCAAACCCACTCCGCCAGACCCGAACCAACTCCGCCAGACCACAACCCACTCCGCCAGACCCGAACCCACACCGACAGACCCGAACCCAATCCGCCAGACCCGAACCCACTCCTCCAGACCCAAACCCTGCCCGCCAGATCCGAACCCTCTCCGCCAGACCCGAACCCACTCCGCCAGAACCAAACCCACTCCGCCAGACCCAAACACACTCCGCCAGAGCCCAACCCACGGCGCCAGACCCGAACCAACTCCACCAGACCCGAACCCACTCCGCCAGACCCCAACCCACTCCGCCAGACCCCAACCCACTCCGCCAGACCCCAACCCACTCCGACATACCCCAACCCTCTCCGCCAGACCATAACCCACTCCGCCAGACCCGAACCAACTCCACCAGACCCGAACCCACTCCGCCAGACCCGAACCAACTCCGCCAGACCCGAACCCACTCCGCCAGACCCGAACCCACTCCGCCAGACCCCAACCCACTCCGCCAGACCCGAACCCACTCCGCCAGACCCAAACCCACTCCGCCAGACCCAAACCCACTCCGCCAGACCCCAACCCACTCCGCCAGACCCGAACCAACTCCGCCAGACCCCAACCCACTCCGCCAGACCCGAACCCACTCCGACATACCCAAACCCACTCCGCCAGACCCAAACCCACTCCGCCAGACCCAAACCCACTCCGCCAGACCCAAACCCACTCCGCCAGACCACAACCCACTCCGCCAGACCCGAACCCACACCGACAGACCCGACCCCACTCCGCCCGACCCGAACCCACTCAGCCAGACCCGAACCCACTCCGCCAGACCCGAACCCACTCCGCCAGACCCGAACCCACTCTGCCAGACCCGAACCCTCTCCGCCAGATCTGAACCCACTCCGCCAGACCCGAACCCACTCTGCCAGACCCGAACCCACTCCGCAGACCCTAACCCACTCCGCCAGACCCGAACCCACTCCTCCAGACCCAAACCCTACCCGCCAGATCCGAACCCACTCCGCCAGACCCGAACCCACTCCGCCAGACCCAAACCCACTCTGCCAGACCCAAACCCACTCCGCCAGACCCCAACCCACTGCGCCAGACCCGAACCAACTCCACCAGACCCGAACCCACTCCGCCAGACCCAAACCCACTCCGCCAGACCCGAACCCACTCCGCCAGACCCGAACCAACTCCGCCAGACCCGAACCCTCTCCGCGAGACCCGAACCCACTCCGCCAGACCCCAACCCACTCCGCCAGACCCCAACCCACTCCGCCAGACCCCAACCCACTCCGCCAGACCCGAACCCACTCCGACAGACCCGAACCCACTCCGCCAGACCATAACCCACTCCGCCAGACCCGAACCCACTCCGCCAGACCCGAACCCACTCCGCCAGACCCTAACCCACTCCGCCAGACCCAAACACACTCCGCCAGACCCCAACCCACTCCGCCAGACCCCAACCAACTCTGCCAGACCCCAACCCACTCCGCCAGACCCGAACCCACTCCGCCAGACCCTAACCCACTCCGCCAGACCCAAACCCACTCCGCCAGACCCCAACCCACTCTGCCAGACCCCAACCAACTCTGCCAGACCCCAACCCACTCCGCCAGACCATAACCCACTCCGCCAGACCCGAACCCACTCCGCCAGACCCGAACCCACTCCGCCAGACCCTAACCCACTCCGCCAGACCCAAACCCACTCCGTCAGGCCCCAAACCCACTCCGCCAGACCCAAAACCACTCCGCCAAACCCGAACCAACTCCACCAGACCCGAACCCACTCCGCCAGACCCGAACCAACTCCGCCAGACCCGAACCAACTCCGCCAGACCCGAACCAACTCCGCCAGACCACAACCCACATCGCCAGACCCGAACCCACTCCGCCAGACCCAAACCCACTCCGCCAGACCCAAACCCACTCCGCCAGACCCCAACCCACTCCGCCAGACCCGAACCCACTCCGCCAGACCCCAACCCACTCCGCCAGACCCGAACCCACTCCGACATACCCAAACCCACTCCGCCAGACCCAAACCCACTCCGCCAGACCCAAACCCACTCCGCCAGACCCAAACCCACTCCGCCAGACCACAACCCACTCCGCCAGACCCGAACCCACACCGACAGACCCGACCCCACTCCGCCCGACCCGAACCCACTCAGCCAGACCCGAACCCACTCCGCCAGATCCGAATCCACTCCACCAGACCCGAACCCACTCCGCCAGACCCGAACCCACTCCGCCAGACCCGAACCCTCTCCGCCAGATCCGAACCCACTCCGCCAGACCCGAACCCACTCCGCCAGACCCGAACCCACTCCGCAGATCCTAACCCACTCCGCCAGACCCGAACCCACTCCTCCAGACCCAAACCCTACCCGCCAGATCCGAACCCACTCTGCCAGACCCGAACCCACTCCGCCAGACCCAAACCCACTCTGCCAGACCCAAACCCACTCCGCCAGACCCCAACCCACTGCGCCAGACCCGAACCAACTCCACCAGACCCGAACCCACTCCGCCAGACCCAAACCCACTCCGCCAGACCCGAACCCACTCCGCCAGACCCGAACCAACTCCGCCAGACCCGAACCCTCTCCGCGAGACCCGAACCCACTCCGCCAGACCCCAACCCACTCCGCCAGACCCCAACCCACTCCGCCAGACCCCAACCCACTCCGCCAGACCCGAACCCACTCCGACAGACCCGAACCCACTCCGCCAGACCATAACCCACTCCGCCAGACCCGAACCCACTCCGCCAGACCCGAACCCACTCCGCCAGACCCTAACCCACTCCGCCAGACCCAAACACACTCCGCCAGACCCCAACCCACTCCGCCAGACCCCAACCAACTCTGCCAGACCCCAACCCACTCCGCCAGACCCGAACCCACTCCGCCAGACCCTAACCCACTCCGCCAGACCCAAACCCACTCCGCCAGACCCCAACCCACTCTGCCAGACCCCAACCAACTCTGCCAGACCCCAACCCACTCCGCCAGACCATAACCCACTCCGCCAGACCCGAACCCACTCCGCCAGACCCGAACCCACTCCGCCAGACCCTAACCCACTCCGCCAGACCCAAACCCACTCCGTCAGGCCCCAAACCCACTCCGCCAGACCCAAAACCACTCCGCCAGACCCGAACCAACTCCACCAGACCCGAACCCACTCCGCCAGACCCGAACCAACTCCGCCAGACCCGAACCAACTCCGCCAGACCCGAACCAACTCCGCCAGACCACAACCCACATCGCCAGACCCGAACCCACACCGACAGACCCAAACCCACTCCGCTAGACCCAAACCCACTCCGCCAGACCCAAACCCACTCCGCCAGAACCAAACCCACTCCGCCAGACCCGAACCAACTCCGCCAGACCACAACCCACTCCGCCAGACCCGAACCCACACCGACAGACCCGAACCCAATCCGCCAGACCCGAACCCACTCCTCCAGACCCAAACCCTGCCCGCCAGATCCGAACCCACTCCGCCAGACCCGAACCCACTCCGCCAGAACCAAACCCACTCCGCCAGACCCAAACCCACTCCGCCAGACCCGAACCCACGGCGCCAGACCCGAACCAATTCCACCAGACCCGAACCCACTCCGCCAGACCCCAACCCACTCCGCCAGACCCCAACCCACTCCGCCAGACCCCAACCCACTCCGACATACCCCAACCCTCTCCGCCAGACCATAACCCACTCCGCCAGACCCGAACCAACTCCACCAGACCCGAACCCACTCCGCCAGACCCGAACCAACTCCGCCAGACCCGAACCCACTCCGCCAGACCCGAATCCACTCCGCCAGACCCCAACCCACTCCGCCAGACCCAAACCCACTCCGCCAGACCCAAACCCACTCCGCCAGACCCAAACCCACTCCGCCAGACCCCAACCCAATCCGCCAGACCCCAACCCACTCCGCCAGACCCCAACCCACTCCGCCAGACCCGAACCCACTCCGACATACCCAAACCCACTCCGCCAGACCCAAACCCACTCCGCCAGACCCAAACCCACTCCGCCAGACCCAAACCCACTCCGCCAGACCACAACCCACTCCGCCAGACCCGAACCCACACCGACAGACCCGACCCCACTCCGCCCGACCCGAACCCACTCAGCCAGACCCGAACCCACTCCGCCAGATCCGAATCCACTCCACCAGACCCGAACCCACTCCGCCAGACCCGAACCCACTCCGCCAGACCCGAACCCTCTCCGCCAGATCCGAACCCACTCCGCCAGACCCGAACCCACTCCGCCAGACCCGAACCCACTCCGCAGATCCTAACCCACTCCGCCAGACCCGAACCCACTCCTCCAGACCCAAACCCTACCCGCCAGATCCGAACCCACTCCGCCAGACCCGAACCCACTCCGCCAGACCCAAACCCACTCCGCCAGACCCAAACCCACTCCGCCAGACCCCAACCCACTCCGCCAGACCCGAACCCATTCCGCCAGATCCCAACCCACTCCGCCAGACCCGAACCCACTCCGCCAGAACCAAACCCACTCCGCCAGACCCGACCCCACTCCGCCCGACCCAAACCCACTCAGCCAGACCCGAACCCACTCCGCCAGATCCGAACCCACTCCACCAGACCCGAACCCACTCCGCCAGACCCGAACCCACTCCGCCAGACCCGAACCCTCTCCTCCAGATCCGAACCCACTCAGCCAGACCCGAACCCACTCCGCCAGACCCGAACCCACTCCGCAGACCCTAACCCACTCCGCCAGACCCGAACCCACTCCTCCAGACCCAAACCCTACCCGCCAGATCCGAACCCACTCCGCCAGACCCGAACCCACTCCTCCAGACCCAAACCCTACCCGCCAGACCCTAACCCACTCCGCCAGACCCAAACCCACTCCGTCAGGCCCCAAACCCACTCCGCCAGACCCAAACCCACTCCGCCAGACTCAAACCCACTCCGCCAGAACCAAACCCACTCCGCCAGACCCGAACCAACTCCGCCAGACCACAACCCAATCCGCCAGACCCGAACCCACTCCTCCAGACCCAAACCCTGCCCGCCAGATCCGAACCCACTCCGCCAGACCCGAACCCACTCCGCCAGAACCAAACCCACTCCGCCAGACCCAAACCCACTCCGCCAGACCCCAACCCACGGCGCCAGACCCGAACCAACTCCACCAGACCCGAACCCACTCCGCCAGACCCCAACCCACTCCGCCAGACCCCAACCCACTCCGCCAGACCCCAACCCACTCCGACATACCCCAACCCTCTCCGCCAGACCATAACCCACTCCGCCAGACCCGAACCAACTCCACCAGACCCGAACCCACTCCGCCAGACCCGAACCAACTCCGCCAGACCCGAACCCACTCCGCCAGACCCGAACCCACTCCGCCAGAGCCCAACCCACTCCGCCAGACCCAAACCCACTCCGCCAGACCCAAACCCACTCCGCCAGACCCAAACCCACTCCGCCAGACCCCAACCCACTCCGCCAGACCCCAACCCACTCCGCCAGACCCCAACCCACTCCGCCAAACCCGAACCCACTCCGACATACCCAAACCCACTCCGCCAGACCCAAACCCACTCCGCCAGACCCAAACCCACTCCGCCAGACCCAAACCCACTCCGCCAGACCACAACCCACTCCGCCAGACCCGAACCCACACCGACAGACCCGACCCCACTTCGCCCGAACCGAACCCACTCAGCCAGACCCGAACCCACTCCGCCAGATCCGAATCCACTCCACCAGACCTGAACCCACTCCGCCAGACCCGAACCCACTCCGCCAGACCCGAACCCTCTCCGCCAGATCCGAACCCACTCCGCCAGACCCGAACCCACTCCGCCAGACCCGAACCCACTCCGCAGACCCTAACCCACTCCGCCAGACCCGAACCCACTCCTCCAGACCCAAACCCTACCCGCCAGATCCGAACCCACTCCGCCAGACCCGAACCCACTCCGCCAGACCCAAACCCACTCCGCCAGACCCAAACCCACTCCGCCAGACCCCAACCCACTCCGCCAGACCCCAACCCATTCCGCCAGATCCCAACCCACTCCGCCAGACCCGAACCCACTCAGCCAGACCCGAACCCACTCCGCCAGATCCGAACCCACTCCACCAGACCCGAACCCACTTCGCCAGACCCGAACCCACTCCGCCAGACCCGAACCCTCTCCTCCAGATCCGAACCCACTCAGCCAGACCCGAACCCACTCCGCCAGACCCGAACCCACTCCGCAGACCCTAACCCACTCCGCCAGACCCGAACCCACTCCTCCAGACCCAAACCCTACCCGCCAGATCCGAACCCACTCCGCCAGACCCGAACCCACTCCGCCAGACCCAAACCCACTCCGCCAGACCCAAACCCACTCCGCCAGACCCCAACCCACTCCGCCAGACCCCAACCCATTCCGCCAGATCCCAACCCACTCCGCCAGACCCGAACCCACTCCGACAGACCCGGACCCACTCCGCCAGACCATAACCCACTCCGCCAGACCCGAACCCACTCCGCCAGACCCGAACCCACTCCGCCAGACCCGAACCCACACCGACAGACACGAACCCACTCCGCCAGACCCGAACCCACTCCTCCAGACCCAAACCCTACCTGCCTGATCCGAACCCACTCCGCCAGACCCGAACCCACTCCGCCAGACCCAAACCCACTCCGCCAGACCCAAACCTACTCCGCCAGACCCCAACCCACTGCGCCAGACCCGAACCAACTCCGCCAGACCCGAACCCACTCCGCCAGACCCGATCAACTCCGCCAGACCCGAACCCACTCCGCCAGACCCCAACCCACTCCGCCAGACTCCAACCCACTCCGCCAGACCTGAACCCACTCCGACAGACCAGAACCCACTCCGCCAGACCATAACCCACTCCGCCGGACCCGAACCCACTCCACCAGACCCGAACCCACTCCGCCAGACCCGAACCCACTCCGACAGACCCGAACCCACTCCGCCAGACCCCAACCCAATCCGCCAGAACCAAACCCACTCTGCCAGACACGAACCCACTCCGCCAGAACCAAACCCACTCCGCCAGACCCGAACCCACTCCGCAGACCCTAACCCACTCCGCCAGACCCGAACCCACTCCTCCAGACCCAAACCCTACCCGCCAGATCCGAACCCACTCCGCCAGACCCGAACCCACTCCGCCAGACCCAAACCCACTCCGCCAGACCCAAACCCACTCCTCCAGACCCCAACCCACTCCGCCAGACCCCAACCCATTCCGCCAGATCCCAACCCACTCCGCCAGACCCGAACCCACTCCGCCAGAACCAAACCCACTCCGCCAGACCCGACCCCACTCCGCCCGACCCAAACCCACTCAGCCAGACCCGAACCCACTCCACCAGATCCGAACCCACTCCACCAGACCCGAACCCACTCCGCCAGACCCGAACCCACTCCGCCAGACCCGAACCCTCTCCTCCAGATCCGAACCCACTCAGCCAGACCCGAACCCACTCCGCCAGACCCGAACCCACTCCGCAGACCCTAACCCACTCCGCCAGACCCGAACCCACTCCTCCAGACCCAAACCCTACCCGCCAGATCCGAACCCACTCCGCCAGACCCGAACCCACTCCTCCAGACCCAAACCCTACCCGCCAGACCCTAACCCACTCCGCCAGACCCAAACCCACTCCGTCAGGCCCCAAACCCACTCCGCCAGACCCAAAACCACTCCGCCAGACCCGAACCAACTCCACCAGACCCGAACCCACTCCGCCAGACCCGAACCAACTCCGCCAGACCCGAACCAACTCCGCCAGACCCGAACCAACTCCGCCAGACCACAACCCACATCGCCAGACCCGAACCCACACCGACAGACCCAAACCCACTCCGCCAGACCCAAACCCACTCCGCCAGACTCAAACCCACTCCGCCAGAACCAAACCCACTCCGCCAGACCCGAACCAACTCCGCCAGACCACAACCCACTCCGCCAGACCCGAACCCACACCGACAGACCCGAACCCAATCCGCCATACCCGAACCCACTCCTCCAGACCCAAACCCTGCCCGCCAAATCCGAACCCACTCCGCCAGACCCGAACCCACTCCGCCAGAACCAAACCCACTCCGCCAGACCCAAACCCACTCCGCCAGACCCCAACCCACGGCGCCAGACCCGAACCAACTCCACCAGACCCGAACCCACTCCGCCAGACCCCAACCCACTCCGCCAGACCCCAACCCACTCCGCCAGACCCCAACCCACTCCGACATACCCCAACCCTCTCCGCCAGACCATAACCCACTCCGCCAGACCCGAACCAACTCCACCAGACCCGAACCCACTCCGCCAGACCCGAACCAACTCCGCCAGACCCGAACCCACTCCGCCAGACCCGAACCCACTCCGCCAGACCCCAACCCACTCCGCCAGACCCAAACCAACTCCGCCAGACCCAAACCCACTCCGCCAGACCCAAACCCACTCCGCCAGACCCCAACCCACTCCGCCAGACCCCAACCCACTCCGCCAGACCCCAACCCACTCCGCCAGACCCGAACCCACTCCGACATACCCAAACCCACTCCGACAGACTCAAACCCACTCCGCCAGACCCAAACCCACTCCGCCAGACCCAAACCCACTCCGCCAGACCACAACCCACTCCGCCAGACCCGAACCCACACCGACAGACCCGACCCCACTTCGCCCGACCCGAACCCACTCAGCCAGACCCGAACCCACTCCGCCAGATCCGAATCCACTCCACCAGACCCGAACCCACTCCGCCAGACCCGAACCCACTCCGCCAGACCCGAACCCTCTCCGCCAGATCCGAACCCACTCCGCCAGACCCGAACCCACTCCGCCAGACCCGAACCCACTCCGCAGACCCTAACCCACTCCGCCAGACCCGAACCCACTCCTCCAGACCCAAACCCTACCCGCCAGATCCGAACCCACTCCGCCAGACCCGAACCCACTCCGCCAGACCCAAACCCACTCCGCCAGACCCAAACCCACTCCGCCAGACCCCAACCCACTCCGCCAGACCCCAACCCATTCCGCCAGATCCCAACCCACTCCGCCAGACCCGAACCCACTCAGCCAGACCCGAACCCACTCCGCCAGATCCGAACCCACTCCACCAGACCCGAACCCACTCCGCCAGACCCGAACCCACTCCGCCAGACCCGAACCCACTCCGACAGACCCGAACCCACTCCGCCAGACCATAACCCACTCCGCCAGACCCGAACCCACTCCGCCAGACCCGAACCCACTCCGCCAGACCCGAACCCACACCGACAGACACGAACCCACTCCGCCAGACCCGAACCCACTCCTCCAGACCCAAACCCTACCTGCCTGATCCGAACCCACTCCGCCAGACCCGAACCCACTCCGCCAGACCCAAACCCACTCCGCCAGACCCAAACCTACTCCGCCAGACCCCAACCCACTGCGCCAGACCCGAACCAACTCCGCCAGACCCGAACCCACTCCGCCAGACCCGATCAACTCCGCCAGACCCGAACCCACTCCGCCAGACCCCAACCCACTCCGCCAGACTCCAACCCACTCCGCCAGACCTGAACCCACTCCGACAGACCAGAACCCACTCCGCCAGACCATAACCCACTCCGCCGGACCCGAACCCACTCCACCAGACCCAAACCCACTCCGCCAGACCCGAACCCACTCCGACAGACCCGAACCCACTCCGCCAGACCCCAACCCACTCCGCCAGAACCAAACCCACTCTGCCAGACACGAACCCACTCCGCCAGACCCCAACCCACTCCGCCAGACCCCAACCCACTCCGCCAGACCCAAACCCACTCCGCCAGACCAAACCCACTCCGCCAGACACGAACCCACTCCGCCAGACCCAAACCAACTCTGCCAGACCCAAACCCACTCCGTCAGGCCCCAAACCCACTCCGCCAGTCCCAAAACCACTCCGCCAGACCCGAACCAACTCCACAAGACCCGAACACACTCCGCCAGACCCGAACCAAATCCGCCAGACCCGAACCCACTCCGCCAGAACGGAACCCACTCCGCCAGACCGGAACCCACTCCGCCAGACCCAAACCCACTCCGCCAGACCCAAACCCACTCCGCCAGACACAAACCCACTCCGCCAGACCCAAACCCACTCCGCCAGACCCCAACCCACTCCGCCGTACCCCAACCCACTCCGCCAGACCCCAACCCACTCCGCCAGACGCGAACCCACTCCGCCAGACCCGAACCCACTCCGACAGACCCGAACCCACTCCGTCAGACCCCAACCCACTCCGCCAGAACCCAACCCACTCTGCCAGACCCGAACCCACTCCGCCAGACCCCAACCCACTCTGCCAGACCCCAACCCACTCCGCCAGACCAAAACCCACTCCGCCAGACCCAAACCCACTCCGCCAGACACAAACCCACTCCGCCAGACCCAAACAAACTCTGCCAGACCCAAACCCACTCCGTCAGGCCCCAAACCCACTCCGCCAGACCCAGAACCACTCCGCCAGACCCGACCCAACTCCACCAGACCCGAACCCACTCCGCCAGACCCGAACCAACTCCGCCAGACCCGAACCCACGCCGCTAGACCGGAACCCACTCCGCCAGACCGGAACCCACTCCGCCAGACCCCAACCCACTCAGCCAGACCCCAACCCACTCCGCCAGACCCAAACCCACTCCGCCAGACCAAACCCACTCCGCCAGACACGAACCCACTCCGCCAGACCCAAACCAACTCTGCCAGACCCAAACCCACTCCGTCAGGCCCCAAAACCACTCCGCCAGTCCCAAAACCACTCCGCCAGACCCGAACCAACTCCACCAGACCCGAACCCACTCCGCCAGACCCGAACCAAATCCGCCAGACCCGAACCCACTCCGCCAGAACGGAACCCACTCCGCCAGACCGGAACCCACTCCGCCAGACCCAAACCCACTCCGCCAGACCCAAACCCACTCCGCCAGACCCAAACCCACTCCGCCAGACCCAAACCCACTCCGCCAGACCCCAACCCACTCCGCCGTACCCCAACCCACTCCGCCAGACCCCAACCCACTCCGCCAGACCCGAACCCACTCCGCCAGACCCGAACCCACTCCGACAGACCCGAACCCACTCCGTCAGACCCCAACCCACTCCGCCAGAACCCAACCCACTCTGCCAGACCCGAACCCACTCCGCCAGACCCCAACCCACTCTGCCAGACCCCAACCCACTCCGCCAGACCAAAACCCACTCCGCCAGACCCAAATCCACTCCGCCAGACACAAACCCACTCCGCCAGACCCAAACAAACTCTGCCAGACCCAAACCCACTCCGTCAGGCCCCAAACCCACTCCGCCAGACCCAAAACCACTCCGCCAGACCCGACCCAACTCCACCAGACCCGAACCCACTCCGCCAGACCCGAACCACCTCCGCCAGACCCGAACCCACGCCGCTAGACCGGAACCCACTCCGCCAGACCGGAACCCACTCCGCCAGACCCAAACCCACTCCGCCAGACCCAAACCCACTCCGCTAGACCGGAACCCACTCCGCCAGACCCAAACCCACTCTGCCAGACCCAAACCCACTCCGCCAGACCCCAACCCACTGCGCCAGACCCGAACCAACTCCACCAGACCCGAACCCACTCCGCCAGACCCAAACCCACTCCGCCAGACCCGAACCCACTCCGCCAGACCCGAACCAACTCCGCCAGACCCGAACCCTCTCCGCTAGACCCGAACCCAATCCGCCAGACCCTAACCCACTCCGCCAGACCCCAACCCACTCCGCCTGACCCCAACCCACTCCGCCAGACCCGAACCCACTCCGACAGACCCGAACCCACTCCGCCAGACCATAACCCACTCCGCCAGACCCGAACCCACTCCGCCAGACCCGAACCCACTCCGCCAGACCCTAACCCACTCCGCCAGACCCAAACCCACTCCGCCAGACCCCAACCCACTCCGCCAGGCCCCAACCAACTCTGCCAGACCCCAACCCACTCCGCCAGACCCGAACCCACTCCGCCAGACCCTAACCCATTCCGCCAGACACAAACCCACTCCGCCAGACCCCAACCCACTCCGCCAGACCCCAACCAACTCTGCCAGACCCCAACCCACTCCGTCAGGCCCCAAACCCACTCCGCCAGACCCAAAACCACTCCGCCAGACCCGAACCAACTCCACCAGACCTGAACCCACTCCGCCCGACCCCAACCCACTCCGCCAGACCCCAACCCATTCCGCCAGATCCCAACCCACTCCGCCAGACCCGAACCCACTCAGCCAGACCCGAACCCACTCCGCCAGATCCGAACCCACTCCACCAGACCCGAACCCACTCCGCCAGACCCGAACCCACTCCGCCAGACCCGAACCCACTCCGACAGACCCGAACCCACTCCGCCAGACCATAACCCACTCCGCCAGACCCGAACCCACTCCGCCAGACCCGAACCCACTCCGCCAGACCCGAACCCACACCGACAGACACGAACCCACTCCGCCAGACCCGAACCCACTCCTCCAGACCCAAACCCTACCTGCCTGATCCGAACCCACTCCGCCAGACCCGAACCCACTCCGCCAGACCCAAACCCACTCCGCCAGACCCAAACCTACTCCGCCAGACCCCAACCCACTGCGCCAGACCCGAACCAACTCCGCCAGACCCGAACCCACTCCGCCAGACCCGATCAACTCCGCCAGACCCGAACCCACTCCGCCAGACCCCAACCCACTCCGCCAGACTCCAACCCACTCCGCCAGACCTGAACCCACTCCGACAGACCAGAACCCACTCCGCCAGACCATAACCCACTCCGCCGGACCCGAACCCACTCCACCAGACCCAAACCCACTCCGCCAGACCCGAACCCACTCCGACAGACCCGAACCCACTCCGCCAGACCCCAACCCACTCCGCCAGAACCAAACCCACTCTGCCAGACACGAACCCACTCCGCCAGACCCCAACCCACTCCGCCAGACCCCAACCCACTCCGCCAGACCCAAACCCACTCCGCCAGACCAAACCCACTCCGCCAGACACGAACCCACTCCGCCAGACCCAAACCAACTCTGCCAGACCCAAACCCACTCCGTCAGGCCCCAAACCCACTCCGCCAGTCCCAAAACCACTCCGCCAGACCCGAACCAACTCCACCAGACCCGAACACACTCCGCCAGACCCGAACCAAATCCGCCAGACCCGAACCCACTCCGCCAGAACGGAACCCACTCCGCCAGACCGGAACCCACTCCGCCAGACCCAAACCCACTCCGCCAGACCCAAACCCACTCCGCCAGACACAAACCCACTCCGCCAGACCCAAACCCACTCCGCCAGACCCCAACCCACTCCGCCGTACCCCAACCCACTCCGCCAGACCCCAACCCACTCCGCCAGACGCGAACCCACTCCGCCAGACCCGAACCCACTCCGACAGACCCGAACCCACTCCGTCAGACCCCAACCCACTCCGCCAGAACCCAACCCACTCTGCCAGACCCGAACCCACTCCGCCAGACCCCAACCCACTCTGCCAGACCCCAACCCACTCCGCCAGACCAAAACCCACTCCGCCAGACCCAAACCCACTCCGCCAGACACAAACCCACTCCGCCAGACCCAAACAAACTCTGCCAGACCCAAACCCACTCCGCCAGACCCGAACCCACACCGACAGACACGAACCCACTCCGCCAGACCCGAACCCACTCCTCCAGACCCAAACCCTACCTGCCTGATCCGAACCCACTCCGCCAGACCCGAACCCACTCCGCCAGACCCAAACCCACTCCGCCAGACCCAAACCTACTCCGCCAGACCCCAACCCACTGCGCCAGACCCGAACCAACTCCGCCAGACCCGAACCCACTCCGCCAGACCCGATCAACTCCGCCAGACCCGAACCCACTCCGCCAGACCCCAACCCACTCCGCCAGACTCCAACCCACTCCGCCAGACCTGAACCCACTCCGACAGACCAGAACCCACTCCGCCAGACCATAACCCACTCCGCCGGACCCGAACCCACTCCACCAGACCCAAACCCACTCCGCCAGACCCGAACCCACTCCGACAGACCCGAACCCACTCCGCCAGACCCCAACCCACTCCGCCAGAACCAAACCCACTCTGCCAGACACGAACCCACTCCGCCAGACCCCAACCCACTCCGCCAGACCCCAACCCACTCCGCCAGACCCAAACCCACTCCGCCAGACCAAACCCACTCCGCCAGACACGAACCCACTCCGCCAGACCCAAACCAACTCTGCCAGACCCAAACCCACTCCGTCAGGCCCCAAACCCACTCCGCCAGTCCCAAAACCACTCCGCCAGACCCGAACCAACTCCACCAGACCCGAACACACTCCGCCAGACCCGAACCAAATCCGCCAGACCCGAACCCACTCCGCCAGAACGGAACCCACTCCGCCAGACCGGAACCCACTCCGCCAGACCCAAACCCACTCCGCCAGACCCAAACCCACTCCGCCAGACACAAACCCACTCCGCCAGACCCAAACCCACTCCGCCAGACCCCAACCCACTCCGCCGTACCCCAACCCACTCCGCCAGACCCCAACCCACTCCGCCAGACGCGAACCCACTCCGCCAGACCCGAACCCACTCCGACAGACCCGAACCCACTCCGTCAGACCCCAACCCACTCCGCCAGAACCCAACCCACTCTGCCAGACCCGAACCCACTCCGCCAGACCCCAACCCACTCTGCCAGACCCCAACCCACTCCGCCAGACCAAAACCCACTCCGCCAGACCCAAACCCACTCCGCCAGACACAAACCCACTCCGCCAGACCCAAACAAACTCTGCCAGACCCAAACCCACTCCGTCAGGCCCCAAACCCACTCCGCCAGACCCAAAACCACTCCGCCAGACCCGACCCAACTCCACCAGACCCGAACCCACTCCGCCAGACCCGAACCAACTCCGCCAGACCCGAACCCACGCCGCTAGACCGGAACCCACTCCGCCAGACCGGAACCCACTCCGCCAGACCCCAACCCACTCAGCCAGACCCCAACCCACTCCGCCAGACCCAAACCCACTCCGCCAGACCAAACCCACTCCGCCAGACACGAACCCACTCCGCCAGACCCAAACCAACTCTGCCAGACCCAAACCCACTCCGTCAGGCCCCAAAACCACTCCGCCAGTCCCAAAACCACTCCGCCAGACCCGAACCAACTCCACCAGACCCGAACCCACTCCGCCAGACCCGAACCAAATCCGCCAGACCCGAACCCACTCCGCCAGAACGGAACCCACTCCGCCAGACCGGAACCCACTCCGCCAGACCCAAACCCACTCCGCCAGACCCAAACCCACTCCGCCAGACCCAAACCCACTCCGCCAGACCCAAACCCACTCCGCCAGACCCCAACCCACTCCGCCGTACCCCAACCCACTCCGCCAGACCCCAACCCACTCCGCCAGACCCGAACCCACTCCGCCAGACCCGAACCCACTCCGACAGACCCGAACCCACTCCGTCAGACCCCAACCCACTCCGCCAGAACCCAACCCACTCTGCCAGACCCGAACCCACTCCGCCAGACCCCAACCCACTCTGCCAGACCCCAACCCACTCCGCCAGACCAAAACCCACTCCGCCAGACCCAAATCCACTCCGCCAGACACAAACCCACTCCGCCAGACCCAAACAAACTCTGCCAGACCCAAACCCACTCCGTCAGGCCCCAAACCCACTCCGCCAGACCCAAAACCACTCCGCCAGACCCGACCCAACTCCACCAGACCCGAACCCACTCCGCCAGACCCGAACCACCTCCGCCAGACCCGAACCCACGCCGCTAGACCGGAACCCACTCCGCCAGACCGGAACCCACTCCGCCAGACCCAAACCCACTCCGCCAGACCCAAACCCACTCCGCTAGACCGGAACCCACTCCGCCAGACCCAAACCCACTCTGCCAGACCCAAACCCACTCCGCCAGACCCCAACCCACTGCGCCAGACCCGAACCAACTCCACCAGACCCGAACCCACTCCGCCAGACCCAAACCCACTCCGCCAGACCCGAACCCACTCCGCCAGACCCGAACCAACTCCGCCAGACCCGAACCCTCTCCGCTAGACCCGAACCCAATCCGCCAGACCCCAACCCACTCCGCCAGACCCCAACCCACTCCGCCTGACCCCAACCCACTCCGCCAGACCCGAACCCACTCCGACAGACCCGAACCCACTCCGCCAGACCATAACCCACTCCGCCAGACCCGAACCCACTCCGCCAGACCCGAACCCACTCCGCCAGACCCTAACCCACTCCGCCAGACCCAAACCCACTCCGCCAGACCCCAACCCACTCCGCCAGGCCCCAACCAACTCTGCCAGACCCCAACCCACTCCGCCAGACCCGAACCACTCCGCCAGACCCTAACCCATTCCGCCAGACCCAAACCCACTCCGCCAGACCCCAACCCACTCCGCCAGACCCCAACCAACTCTGCCAGACCCCAACCCACTCCGTCAGGCCCCAAACCCACTCCGCCAGACCCAAAACCACTCCGCCAGACCCGAACCAACTCCACCAGACCTGAACCCACTCCGCCCGACCCGAACCCACTCAGCCAGACCCGAACCCACTCCGCCAGATCCGAACCCACTCCACCAGACCCGAACCCACTCCGCCAGACCCGAACCCACTCCGCCAGACCCGAACCCTCTCCGCCAGATCCGAACCCACTCCGCCAGACCCAAACCCACTCCGCCAGACCCGAACCCACTCCGCAGACCCTAACCCACTCCGCCAGAACCGAACCCACTCCTCCAGACCCAAACCCTACCCGCCAGATCCAAACCCACTCCGCCAGACCCGAACCCACTCCGCCAGACCCAAACCCACTCCGCCAGACCCAAACCCACTCCGCCAGTCCCCAACCCACTCCGCCAGACCCCAACCCATTCCGCCAGATCCCAACCCACTCCGCCAGACCCGAACCCACTCCGCCAGAACCAAACCCACTCCGCCAGACCACAACCCACTCCGCCAGACCCGAACCCACACCGACAGACCCGACCCCACTCCGCCCGACCCAAACCCACTCAGCCAGACCCGAACCCACTCCGCCAGATCCGAACCCACTCCACCAGACCCGAACCCACTCCGCCAGACCCGAACCCACTCCGCCAGACCCGAACCCTCTCCTCCAGATCCGAACCCACTCAGCCAGACCCGAACCCACTCCGCCAGACCCGAACCCACTCCGCAGACCCAAACCCACTCCGCCAGACCCAAACCCACTCCTCCAGACCCAAACCCTACCCGCCAGATCCGAACCCACTCCGCCAGACCCGAACCCACTCCGCCAGACCCAAACCCACTCCGCCAGACCCAAACCCACTCCGCCAGACCCCAACCCACTCCGCCAGACCCCAACCCATTCCGCCAGATCCCAACCCACTCCGCCAGACCCGAACCCACTCCGACAGACCCGAACCCACTCCGCCAGACCATAACCCACTCCGCCAGACCCGAACCCACTCCGCCAGACCCGAACCCACTCCGCCAGACCCGAACCCACACCGACAGACACGAACCCACTCCGCCAGACCCGAACCCACTCCTCCAGACCCAAACCCTACCTGCCTGATCCGAACCCACTCCGCCAGACCCGAACCCACTCCGCCAGACCCAAACCCACTCCGCCAGACCCAAACCTACTCCGCCAGACCCCAACCCACTGCGCCAGACCCGAACCAACTCCGCCAGACCCGAACCCACTCCGCCAGACCCGATCAACTCCGCCAGACCCGAACCCACTCCGCCAGACCCCAACCCACTCCGCCAGACTCCAACCCACTCCGCCAGACCTGAACCCACCCCGACAGACCAGAACCCACTCCGCCAGACCATAACCCACTCCGCCGGACCCGAACCAACTCCGCCAGACCCGAACCCTCTCCGCTAGACCCGAACCCAATCCGCCAGACCCCAACCCACTCCGCCAGACCCCAACCCACTCCGCCTGACCCCAACCCACTCCGCCAGACCCGAACCCACTCCGACAGACCCGAACCCACTCCGCCAGACCATAACCCACTCCGCCAGACCCGAACCCACTCCGCCAGACCCGAACCCACTCCGCCAGACCCTAACCCACTCCGCCAGACCCAAACCCACTCCGCCAGACCCCAACCCACTCCGCCAGGCCCCAACCAACTCTGCCAGACCCCAACCCACTCCGCCAGACCCGAACCCACTCCGCCAGACCCTAACCCATTCCGCCAGACCCAAACCCACTCCGCCAGACCCCAACCCAATCCGCCAGACCCCAACCAACTCTGCCAGACCCCAACCCACTCCGTCAGGCCCCAAACCCACTCCGCCAGACCCAAAACCACTCCGCCAGACCCGAACCAACTCCACCAGACCTGAACCCACTCCGCCCGACCCGAACCCACTCAGCCAGACCCGAACCCACTCCGCCAGATCCGAACCCACTCCACCAGACCCGAACCCACTCCGCCAGACCCGAACCCACTCCGCCAGACCCGAACCCTCTCCGCCAGATCCGAACCCACTCCGCCAGACCCGAACCCACTCCGCCAGACCCGAACCCACTCCGCAGACCCTAACCCACTCCGCCAGAACCGAACCCACTCCTCCAGACCCAAACCCTACCCGCCAGATCCAAACCCACTCCGCCAGACCCGAACCCACTCCGCCAGACCCAAACCCACTCCGCCAGACCCAAACCCACTCCGCCAGTCCCCAACCCACTCCGCCAGACCCCAACCCATTCCGCCAGATCCCAACCCACTCCGCCAGACCCGAACCCACTCCGCCAGAACCAAACCCACTCCGCCAGACCACAACCCACTCCGCCAGACCCGAACCCACACCGACAGACCCGACCCCACTCCGCCCGACCCAAACCCACTCAGCCAGACCCGAACCCACTCCGCCAGATCCGAACCCACTCCACCAGACCCGAACCCACTCCGCCAGACCCGAACCCACTCCGCCAGACCCGAACCCTCTCCTCCAGATCCGAACCCACTCAGCCAGACCCGAACCCACTCCGCCAGACCCGAACCCACTCCGCAGACCCAAACCCACTCCGCCAGACCCGAACCCACTCCTCCAGACCCAAACCCTACCCGCCAGATCCGAACCCACTCCGCCAGACCCGAACCCACTCCGCCAGACCCAAACCCACTCCGCCAGACCCAAACCCACTCCGCCAGACCCCAACCCACTCCGCCAGACCCCAACCCATTCCGCCAGATCCCAACCCACTCCGCCAGACCCGAACCCACTCCGACAGACCCGAACCCACTCCGCCAGACCATAACCCACTCCGCCAGACCCGAACCCACTCCGCCAGACCCGAACCCACTCCGCCAGACCCGAACCCACACCGACAGACACGAACCCACTCCGCCAGACCCGAACCCACTCCTCCAGACCCAAACCCTACCTGCCTGATCCGAACCCACTCCGCCAGACCCGAACCCACTCCGCCAGACCCAAACCCACTCCGCCAGACCCAAACCTACTCCGCCAGACCCCAACCCACTGCGCCAGACCCGAACCAACTCCGCCAGACCCGAACCCACTCCGCCAGACCCGATCAACTCCGCCAGACCCGAACCCACTCCGCCAGACCCCAACCCACTCCGCCAGACTCCAACCCACTCCGCCAGACCTGAACCCACCCCGACAGACCAGAACCCACTCCGCCAGACCATAACCCACTCCGCCGGACCCGAACCCACTCCACCAGACCCGAACCCACTCCGCCAGACCCGAACCCACTCCGACAGACCCGAACCCACTCCGCCAGACCCCAACCCACTCCGCCAGAACCAAACCCACTCTGCCAGACACGAACCCACTCCGCCAGACCCCAACCCACTCCGCCAGACCCGAACCCACTCCGCCAGACCCGAACCCACTCCGACAGACCCGAACCCACTCCGTCAGACCCCAACCCACTCCGCCAGAACCCAACCCACTCCGGCAGACCCGAACCCACTCCGCCAGACCCCAACCCACTCCGCCAGACCCCAACCCACTCCGCCAGACCAAAACCCACTCCGCCAGACCCAAACCCACTCCGCCAGACACAAACCCACTCCGCCAGACCCAAACCAACTCTGCCAGACCCAAACCCACTCCGTCAGGCCCCAAACCCACTCCGCCAGACCCAAAACCACTCCGCCAGACCCGAACCAACTCCACCAGACCCGAACACACTCCGCCAGACCCGAACCAACTCCGCCAGACCCGAACCCACGCCGCTAGACCGGAACCCACTCCGCCAGACCGGAACCCACTCCGCCAGACCCAAACCCACTCCGCCAGACCCAAACCCACTCCGCCAGACCGGAACCCACTCCGCCAGACCCAAACCCACTCTGCCAGACCCAAACCCACTCCGCCAGACCCCAACCCACTGCGCCAGACCCGAACCAACTCCACCAGACCCGAACCCACTCCGCCAGACCCAAACCCACTCCGCCAGACCCGAACCCACTCCGCCAGACCCGAACCAACTCCGCCAGACCCGAACCCTCTCCGCTAGACCCGAACCCACTCCGCCAGACCCCAACCCACTCCGCCAGACCCCAACCCACTCCGCCAGACCCCAACCCACTCCGCCAGACCCGAACCCACTCCGACAGACCCGAACCCACTCCGCCAGACCATAACCCACTCCGCCAGACCCGAACCCACTCCGCCAGACCCGAACCCACTCCGCCAGACCCTAACCCACTCCGCCAGACCCAAACCCACTCCGCCAGACCCCAACCCACTCCGCCAGACCCCAACCAACTCTGCCAGACCCCAACCCACTCCGCCAGACCCGAACCCACTCCGCCAGACCCTAACCCATTCCGCCAGACCCAAACCCACTCCGCCAGACCCCAACCCACTCCGCCAGACCCCAACCAACTCTGCCAGACCCCAACCCACTCTGCCAGACCATAACCCACTCCGCCAGACCCGAACCCACTCCGCCAGACCCGAACCCACTTCGCCAGACCCTAACCCACTCCGCCAGACCCAAACCCACTCCGTCAGGCCCCAAACCCACTCCGCCAGACCCAAAACCACTCCGCCAGACCCGAACCAACTCCACCAGACCCGAACCCACTCCGCCAGACCCGAACCAACTCCGCCAGACCCGAACCAACTCCGCCAGACCCGAACCAACTCCGCCAGACCACAACCCACAGCGCCAGACCCGAACCCACACCGACAGACCCAAACCCACTCCGCCAGACCCAAACCCACTCCGCCAGACCCAAACCCACTCCGCCAGAACCAAACCCACTCCGCCAGACCCGAACCAACTCCGCCAGACCACAACCCACTCCGCCAGACCCGAACCCACACCGACAGACCCGAACCCAATCCGCCAGACCCGAACCCTCTCCTCCAGACCCAAACCCTGCCCGCCAGATCCGAACCCACTCCGCCAGACCCGAACCCACTCCGCCAGAACCAAACCCACTCCGCCAGACCCAAACCCACTCCGCCAGACCCGAACCCACTCCGCCAGACCCCAACCCATTCCGCCAGATCCCAACCCACTCCGCCAGACCCGAACCCACTCCGACAGACCCGAACCCACTCCGCCAGACCATAACCCACTCCGCCAGACCCGAACCCCCTCCGCCAGACCCGAACCCACTCAGCCAGACCCGAACCCACACCGACAGACACGAACCCACTCCGCCAGACCCGAACCCACTCCTCCAGACCCAAACCCTACCTGCCTGATCCGAACCCACTCCGCCAGACCCGAACCCACTCCGCCAGACCCCAACCCACTCCGCCAGAACCAAACCCACTCTGCCAGACACGAACCCACTCCGCCAGACCCCAACCCACTCCGCCAGACCCGAACCCACTCCGCCAGACCCGAACCCACTCCGACAGACCCGAACCCACTCCGTCAGACCCCAACCCACTCCGCCAGAACCCAACCCACTCTGGCAGACCCGAACCCACTCCGCCAGACCCCAACCCACTCCGCCAGACCCCAACCCACTCCGCCAGACCAAAACCCACTCCGCCAGACCCAAACCCACTCCGCCAGACACAAACCCACTCCGCCAGACCCAAACCAACTCTGCCAGACCCAAACCCACTCCGTCAGGCCCCAAACCCACTCCGCCAGACCCAAAACCACTCCGCCAGACCCGAACCAACTCCACCAGACCCGAACACACTCCGCCAGACCCGAACCAACTCCGCCAGACCCGAACCCACGCCGCTAGACCGGAACCCACTCCGCCAGACCGGAACCCACTCCGCCAGACCCAAACCCACTCCGCCAGACCCAAACCCACTCCGCCAGACCGGAACCCACTCCGCCAGACCCAAACCCACTCTGCCAGACCCAAACCCACTCCGCCAGACCCCAACCCACTGCGCCAGACCCGAACCAACTCCACCAGACCCGAACCCACTCCGCCAGAACCAAACCCACTCCGCCAGACCCGAACCCACTCCGCCAGACCCGAACCAACTCCGCCAGACCCGAACCCTCTCCGCTAGACCCGAACCCACTCCGCCAGACCCCAACCCACTCCGCCAGACCCCAACCCACTCCGCCAGACCCCAACCCACTCCGCCAGACCCGAACCCACTCCGACAGACCCGAACCCACTCCGCCAGACCATAACCCACTCCGCCAGACCCGAACCCACTCCGCCAGACCCGAACCCACTCCGCCAGACCCTAACCCACTCCGCCAGACCCAAACCCACTCCGCCAGACCCCAACCCACTCCGCCAGACCCCAACCAACTCTGCCAGACCCCAACCCACTCCGCCAGACCCGAACCCACTCCGCCAGACCCTAACCCATTCCGCCAGACCCAAACCCACTCCGCCAGACCCCAACCCACTCCGCCAGACCCCAACCAACTCTGCCAGACCCCAACCCACTCTGCCAGACCATAACCCACTCCGCCAGACCCGAACCCACTCCGCCAGACCCGAACCCACTCCGCCAGACCCTAACCCACTCCGCCAGACCCAAACCCACTCCGTCAGGCCCCAAACCCACTCCGCCAGACCCAAAACCACTCCGCCAGACCCGAACCAACTCCACCAGACCCGAACCCACTCCGCCAGACCCGAACCAACTCCGCCAGACCCGAACCAACTCCGCCAGACCCGAACCAACTCCGCCAGACCACAACCCACATCGCCAGACCCGAACCCACACCGACAGACCCAAACCCACTCCGCCAGACCCAAACCCACTCCGCCAGACCCAAACCCACTCCGCCAGAACCAAACCCACTCCGCCAGACCCGAACCAACTCCGCCAGACCACAACCCACTCCGCCAGACCCGAACCCACACCGACAGACCCGAACCCAATCCGCCAGACCCGAACCCTCTCCTCCAGACCCAAACCCTGCCCGCCAGATCCGAACCCACTCCGCCAGACCCGAACCCACTCCGCCAGAACCAAACCCACTCCGCCAGACCCAAACCCACTCCGCCAGACCCGAACCCACTCCGCCAGACCCCAACCCATTCCGCCAGATCCCAACCCACTCCGCCAGACCCGAACCCACTCCGACAGACCCGAACCCACTCCGCCAGACCATAACCCACTCCGCCAGACCCGAACCCCCTCCGCCAGACCCGAACCCACTCAGCCAGACCCGAACCCACACCGACATACACGAACCCACTCCGCCAGACCCGAACCCACTCCTCCAGACCCCAACCCACTCCGACATACCCCAACCCTCTCCGCCAGACCATAACCCACTCCGCCAGACCCGAACCAACTCCACCAGACCCGAACCCACTCCGCCAGACCCGAACCAACTCCGCCAGAACCGAACCCACTCCGCCAGACCCGAACCCACTCCGCCAGACCCCAACCCACTCCGCCAGACCCAAACCCACTCCGCCAGACCCAAACCCACTCCGCCAGACCCAAACCCACTCCGCCAGACCCCAACCCACTCCGCCAGACCCCAACCCACTCCGCCAGACCCCAACCCACTCCGCCAGACCCCAACCCACTCCGACATACCCAAACCCACTCCGCCAGACCCAAACCCACTCCGCCAGACCCAAACCCACTCCGCCAGACCCAAACCCACTCCGCCAGACCACAACCCACTCCGCCAGACCCGAACCCACACCGACAGACCCGACCCCACTTCGCCCGACCCGAACCCACTCAGCCAGACCCGAACCCACTCCGCCAGATCCGAATCCACTCCACCAGACCCGAACCCACTCCGCCAGACCCGAACCCACTCCGCCAGACCCGAACCCTCTCCGCCAGATCCGAACCCACTCCGCCAGACCCGAACCCACTCCGCCAGACCCGAACCCACTCCGCAGACCCTAACCCACTCCGCCAGACCCGAACCCACTCCTCCAGACCCAAACCCTACCCGCCAGATCCGAACCCACTCCGCCAGACCCGAACCCACTCCGCCAGACCCAAACCCACTCCGCCAGACCCAAACCCACTCCGCCAGACCCCAACCCACTCCGCCAGACCCCAACCCATTCCGCCAGATCCCAACCCACTCCGCCAGACCCGAACCCACTCAGCCAGACCCGAACCCACTCCGCCAGATCCGAACCCACTCCACCAGACCCGAACCCACTCCGCCAGACCCGAACCCACTCCGCCAGACCCGAACCCACTCCGACAGACCCGAACCCACTCCGCCAGACCATAACCCACTCCGCCAGACCCGAACCCACTCCGCCAGACCCGAACCCACTCCGCCAGACCCGAACCCACACCGACAGACACGAACCCACTCCGCCAGACCCGAACCCACTCCTCCAGACCCAAACCCTACCTGCCTGATCCGAACCCACTCCGCAAGACCAGAACCCACTCCGCCAGACCCAAACCCACTCCGGCAGACCCAAACCTACTCCGCCAGACCCCAACCCACTGCGCCAGACCCGAACCAACTCCGCCAGACCCGAACCCACTCCGCCAGACCCGATCAACTCCGCCAGACCCGAACCCACTCCGCCAGACCCCAACCCACTCCGCCAGACTCCAACCCACTCTGCCAGACCTGAACCCACTCCGACAGACCAGAACCCACTCCGCCAGACCATAACCCACTCCGCCGGACCCGAACCCACTCCACCAGACCCGAACCCACTCCGCCAGACCCGAACCCACTCCGACAGACCCGAACCCACTCCGCCAGACCCCAACCCACTCCGCCAGAACCAAACCCACTCTGCCAGACACGAACCCACTCCGCCAGACCCCAACCCACTCCGCCAGACCCCAACCCACTCCGCCAGACCCAAACCCACTCCGCCAGACCAAACCCACTCCGCCAGACACGAACCCACTCCGCCAGACCCAAACCAACTCTGCCAGACCCAAACCCACTCCGTCAGGCCCCAAACCCACTCCGCCAGTCCCAAAACCACTCCGCCAGACCCGAACCAACTCCACCAGACCCGAACACACTCCGCCAGACCCGAACCAAATCCGCCAGACCCGAACCCACTCCGCCAGAACGGAACCCACTCCGCCAGACCCAAACCCACTCCGCCAGATCCAAACCCACTCCGCCAGACCCAAACCCACTCCGCCAGACCCAAACCCACTCCGCCAGACCCCAACCCACTCCGCCGTACCCCAACCCACTCCGCCAGACCCCAACCCACTCCGCCAGACGCGAACCCACTCCGCCAGACCCGAACCCACTCCGACAGACCCGAACCCACTCCGTCAGACCCCAACCCACTCCGCCAGAACCCAACCCACTCTGCCAGACCCGAACCCACTCCGCCAGACCCCAACCCACTCTGCCAGACCCCAACCCACTCCGCCAGACCAAAACCCACTCCGCCAGACCCAAACCCACTCCGCCAGACACAAACCCACTCCGCCAGACCCAAACAAACTCTGCCAGACCCAAACCCATTCCGTCAGGCCCCAAACCCACTCCGCCAGACCCAAAACCACTCCGCCAGACCCGACCCAACTCCACCAGACCCGAACCCACTCCGCCAGACCCGAACCAACTCCGCCAGACCCGAACCCACGCCGCTAGACCGGAACCCACTCCGCCAGACCGGAACCCACTCCGCCAGACCCCAACCCACTCAGCCAGACCCCAACCCACTCCGCCAGACCCAAACCCACTCCGCCAGACCAAACCCACTCCGCCAGACACGAACCCACTCCGCCAGACCCAAACCAACTCTGCCAGACCCAAACCCACTCCGTCAGGCCCCAAAACCACTCCGCCAGTCCCAAAACCACTCCGCCAGACCTGAACCAACTCCACCAGACCCAAACCCACTCCGCCAGACCCGAACCAAATCCGCCAGACCCGAACCCACTCCGCCAGAACGGAACCCACTCCGCCAGACCGGAACCCACTCCGCCAGACCGGAACCCACTCCGCCAGACCCAAACCCACTCCGCCAGACCCAAACCCACTCCGCCAGACCCAAACCCACTCCGCCAGACCCAAACCCACTCCGCCAGACCCCAACCCACTCCGCCGTACCCCAACCCACTCCGCCAGACCCCAACCCACTCCGCCAGACCCGAACCCACTCCGCCAGACCCGAACCCACTCCGACAGACCCGAACCCACTCCGTCAGACCCCAACCCACTCCGCCAGAACCCAACCCACTCTGCCAGACCCGAACCCACTCCGCCAGACCCCAACCCACTCTGCCAGACCCCAACCCACTCCGCCAGACCAAAACCCACTCCGCCAGACCCAAATCCACTCCGCCAGACACAAACCCACTCCGCCAGACCCAAACAAACTCTGCCAGACCCAAACCCACTCCGTCAGGCCCCAAACCCACTCCGCCAGACCCAAAACCACTCCGCCAGACCCGACCCAACTCCACCAGACCCGAACCCACTCCGCCAGACCCGAACCAACTCCGCCAGACCCGAACCCACGCCGCTAGACCGGAACCCACTCCGCCAGACCGGAACCCACTCCGCCAGACCCAAACCCACTCCGCCAGACCCAAACCCACTCCGCCAGACCGGAACCCACTCCGCCAGACCCAAACCCACTCTGCCAGACCCAAACCCACTCCGCCAGACCCCAACCCACTGCGCCAGACCCGAACCAACTCCACCAGACCCGAACCCACTCCGCCAGACCCAAACCCACTCCGCCAGACCCGAACCCACTCCGCCAGACCCGAACCAACTCCGCCAGACCCGAACCCTCTCCGCTAGACCCGAACCCACTCCGCCAGACCCCAACCCACTCCGCCAGACCCCAACCCACTCCGCCTGACCCCAACCCACTCCGCCAGACCCGAACCCACTCCGACAGACCCGAACCCACTCCGCCAGACCATAACCCACTCCGCCAGACCCGAACCCACTCCGCCAGACCCGAACCCACTCCGCCAGACCCTAACCCACTCCGCCAGACCCAAACCCACTCCGCCAGACCCCAACCCACTCCGCCAGACCCCAACCAACTCTGCCAGACCCCAACCCACTCCGCCAGACCCGAACCCACTCCGCCAGACCCTAACCCATTCCGCCAGACCCAAACCCACTCCGCCAGACCCCAACCCACTCCGCCAGACCCCAACCAACTCTGCCAGACCCCAACCCACTCTGCCAGACCATAACCCACTCCGCCAGACCCGAACCCACTCCGCCAGACCCGAACCCACTCCGCCAGAACCTAACCCACTCCGCCAGACCCAAACCCACTCCGTCAGGCCCCAAACCCACTCCGCCAGACCCAAAACCACTCCGCCAGACCCGAACCAACTCCACCAGACCTGAACCCACTCCGCCCGACCCGAACCCACTCAGCCAGACCCGAACCCACTCCGCCAGATCCGAACCCACTCCACCAGACCCGAACCCACTCCGCCAGACCCGAACCCACTCCGCCAGACCCGAACCCTCTCCGCCAGATCCGAACCCACTCCGCCAGACCCGAACCCACTCCGCCAGACCCGAACCCACTCCGCAGACCCTAACCCACTCCGCCAGAACCGAACCCACTCCTCCAGACCCAAACCCTACCCGCCAGATCCAAACCCACTCCGCCAGACCCGAACCCACTCCGCCAGACCCAAACCCACTCCGCCAGACCCAAACCCACTCCGCCAGTCCCCAACCCACTCCGCCAGACCCCAACCCATTCCGCCAGATCCCAACCCACTCCGCCAGACCCGAACCCACTCCGCCAGAACCAAACCCACTCCGCCAGACCACAACCCACTCCGCCAGACCCGAACCCACACCGACAGACCCGACCCCACTCCGCCCGACCCAAACCCACTCAGCCAGACCCGAACCCACTCCGCCAGATCCGAACCCACTCCACCAGACCCGAACCCACTCCGCCAGACCAGAACCCACTCCGCCAGACCCGAACCCTCTCCTCCAGATCCGAACCCACTCAGCCAGACCCGAACCCACTCCGCCAGACCCGAACCCACTCCGCAGACCCAAACCCACTCCGCCAGACCCGAACCCACTCCTCCAGACCCAAACCCTACCCGCCAGATCCGAACCCACTCCGCCAGACCCGAACCCACTCCGCCAGACCCAAACCCACTCCGCCAGACCCAAACCCACTCCGCCAGACCCCAACCCACTCCGCCAGACCCCAACCCATTCCGCCAGATCCCAACCCACTCCGCCAGACCCGAACCCACTCCGACAGACCCGAACCCACTCCGCCAGACCATAACCCACTTAGCCAGACCCGAACCCACTCCGCCAGACCCGAACCCACTCCGCCAGACCCGAACCCACACCGACAGACACGAACCCACTCCGCCAGACCCGAACCCACTCCTCCAGACCCAAACCCTACCTGCCTGATCCGAACCCACTCCGCCAGACCCGAACCCACTCCGCCAGACCCAAACCCACTCCGCCAGACCCAAACCTACTCCGCCAGACCCCAACCCACTGCGCCAGACCCGAACCAACTCCGCCAGACCCGAACCCACTCCGCTAGACCCGATCAACTCCGCCAGACCCGAACCCACTCCGCCAGACCCCAACCCACTCCGCCAGACTCCAACCCACTCCGCCAGACCTGAACCCACCCCGACAGACCAGAACCCACTCCGCCAGACCATAACCCACTCCGCCGGACCCGAACCCACTCCACCAGACCCGAACCCACTCCGCCAGACCCGAACCCACTCCGACAGACCCGAACCCACTCCGCCAGACCCCAACCCACTCCGCCAGAACCAAACCCACTCTGCCAGACACGAACCCACTCCGCCAGACCCCAACCCACTCCGCCAGACCCGAACCCACTCCGCCAGACCCGAACCCACTCCGACAGACCCGAACCCACTCCGTCAGACCCCAACCCACTCCGCCAGAACCCAACCCACTCTGGCAGACCCGAACCCACTCCGCCAGACCCCAACCCACTCCGCCAGACCCCAACCCACTCCGCCAGACCAAAACCCACTCCGCCAGACCCAAACCCACTCCGCCAGACACAAACCCACTCCGCCAGACCCAAACCAACTCTGCCAGACCCAAACCCACTCCGTCAGGCCCCAAACCCACTCCGCCAGACCCAAAACCACTCCGCCAGACCCGAACCAACTCCACCAGACCCGAACACACTCCGCGAGACCCGAACCAACTCCGCCAGACCCGAACCCACGCCGCTAGACCGGAACCCACTCCGCCAGACCGGAACCCACTCCACCAGACCCAAACCCACTCCGCCAGACCCAAACCCACTCCGCCAGACCGGAACCCACTCCGCCAGACCCAAACCCACTCTGCCAGACCCAAACCCACTCCGCCAGACCCCAACCCACTGCGCCAGACCCGAACCAACTCCACCAGACCCGAACCCACTCCGCCAGACCCAAACCCACTCCGCCAGACCCGAACCCACTCCGCCAGACCCGAACCAACTCCGCCAGACCCGAACCCTCTGCGCTAGACCCGAACCCACTCCGCCAGACCCCAACCCACTCCGCCAGACCCCAACCCACTCCGCCAGACCCCAACCCACTCCGCCAGACCCGAACCCACTCCGACAGACCCGAACCCACTCCGCCAGACCATAACCCACTCCGCCAGACCCGAACCCACTCCGCCAGACCCGAACCCACTCCGCCAGACCCTAACCCACTCCGCCAGACCCAAACCCACTCCGCCAGACCCCAACCCACTCCGCCAGACCCCAACCAACTCTGCCAGACCCCAACCCACTCCGCCAGACCCGAACCCACTCCGCCAGACCCTAACCCATTCCGCCAGACCCAAACCCACACCGCCAGACCCCAACCCACTCCGCCAGACCCCAACCAACTCTGCCAGACCCCAACCCACTCTGCCAGACCATAACCCACTCCGCCAGACCCGAACCCACTCCGCCAGACCCGAACCCACTCCGCCAGACCCTAACCCACTCCGCCAGACCCAAACCCACTCCGTCAGGCCCCAAACCCACTCCGCCAGACCCAAAACCACTCCGCCAGACCCGAACCAACTCCACCAGACCCGAACCCACTCCGCCAGACCCGAACCAACTCCGCCAGACCCGAACCAACTCCGCCAGACCCGAACCAACTCCGCCAGACCACAACCCACATCGCCAGACCCGAACCCACACCGACAGACCCAAACCCACTCCGCCAGACCCAAACCCACTCCGCCAGACCCAAACCCACTCCGCCAGAACCAAACCCACTCCGCCAGACCCGAACCAACTCCGCCAGACCACAACCCACTCCGCCAGACCCGAACCCACACCGACAGACCCGAACCCAATCCGCCAGACCCGAACCCTCTCCTCCAGACCCAAACCCTGCCCGCCAGATCCGAACCCACTCCGCCAGACCCGAACCCACTCCGCCAGAACCAAACCCACTCCGCCAGACCCAAACCCACTCCGCCAGACCCGAACCCACTCCGCCAGACCCCAACCCATTCCGCCAGATCCCAACCCACTCCGCCAGACCCGAACCCACTCCGACAGACCCGAACCCACTCCGCCAGACCATAACCCACTCCGCCAGACCCGAACCCCCTCCGCCAGACCCGAACCCACTCAGCCAGACCCGAACCCACACCGACAGACACGAACCCACTCCGCCAGACCCGAACCCACTCCTCCAGACCCAAACCCTACCTGCCTGATCCGAACCCACTCCGCCAGACCCGAACCCACTCCGCCAGACCCAAACCCACTCCGCCAGACCCCAACCCACTCCGCCATAACCCAACCCACTCTGCCAGACCCGAACCCACTCCGCCAGACCCCAACCCACTCCGCCGGACCCCAACCCACTCTGCCAGACACAAACCCACTCCGCCAGACCCAAACCCACTCCGCCAGACACAAACCCACTCCGCCAGACCCAAACCAACTCTGCCAGACCCAAACCCACTCCGTCAGGCCCCAAACCCACTCCGCCAGACCCAAAACCACTCCGCCAGACCCGAACCAACTCCACCAGATCCGAACCCACTCCGCCAGACCCGAACCAACTCCGCCAGACCCGAACCCACTCCGCCAGACCGGAACCCACTCCGCCAGACCCAAACCCACTCCGCCAGACCTAAACCCACTCCGCCAGATCCAAACCCACTCCGCCAGACCCAAACCCACTCCGCCAGACCCAAACCCACTCCGCCAGACCCCAACCCACTCCGCCGAACCCCAACACACTCCGCCTGACCCCAACCCACTCCGCCAGACCCCAACCCACTCCTCCAGACCCGAACCCACTCCGACAGACCCGAACCCAATCCGCCAGACCATAACCCACTCCGACAGACCCGAACCCACTCCGCCAGACCCAAACCAACTCTGCCAGACCCAAACCCACTCCGTCAGGCACCAAACCCACTCCGCCAGACCCAAAACCACTCCGCCAGACCCGAACCAACTCCACCAGACCCGAACCCACTCCGCCAGACCCGAACCAACTCCGCCAGACCCGAACCCACTCCGCCAGAACGGAACCCACTAGGCCAGACCGGAACCCACTCCGCCAGACCCAAACCCACTCCGCCAGACCCAAACGCACTCCGCCAGACCCAAACCCACTCCGCCAGACCCAAACCCACTCCGCCAGACCCCAACCCACTCCGCCGGACCCCAACCCACTCCGCCAGACCCCAACCCACTCCGCCAGACCCGAACCCACTCCGCCAGACCCGAACCCACTCCGCCGGACCCAAACCCACTCCGCCAGACCCCAACCCACTCCGCCAGACCCCAACCAACTCTGCCAGACCCCAACCCACTCTGCCAGACCATAACCCACTCCGCCAGACCCGAACCCACTCCGCCAGAACCGAACCCACTCCGCCAGACCCTAACCCACTCCGCCAGACCCAAACCCACTCCGTCAGGCCCCAAACCCACTCCGCCAGACCCAAAACCACTCCGCCAGACCCGAACCAACTCCACCAGACCCGAACCCACTCCGCCAGACCCGAACCAACTCCGCCAGACCCGAACCAACTCCGCCAGACCCGAACCAACTCCGCCAGACCACAACCCACATCGCCAGACCCGAACCCACACCGACAGACCCAAACCCACTCCGCCAGACCCAAACCCACTCCGCCAGACCCAAACCCACTCTGCCAGAACCAAACCCACTCCGCCAGACCCGAACCAACTCCGCCAGACCACAACCCACTCCGCCAGACCCGAACCCACACCGACAGACCCGAACCCAATCCGCCAGACCCGAACCCTCTCCTCCAGACCCAAACCCTGCCCGCCAGATCCGAACCCACTCCGCCAGACCCGAACCCACTCCGCCAGAACCAAACCCACTCCGCCAGACCCAAACCCACTCCGCCAGACCCCAACCCACGGCGCCAGACCCGAAACAACTCCACCAGACCCGAACCCACTCTGCCAGACCCCAACCCACTCCGCCAGACCCCAACCCACTCCGCCAGACCCGAACCCACTCCGACATACCCCAACCCTCTCCGCCAGACCATAACCCACTCCGCCAGACCCGAACCAACTCCGCCAGACCCGAACCCACTCCGCCAGACCCGAACCAACTCCGCCAGACCCGAACCCACTCCGCCAGACCCGAACCCACTCCGCCAGACCCCAACCCACTCCGCCAGACCCAAACCCACTCCGCCAGACCCAAACCCACTCCGCCAGACCCAAACCCACTCCGCCAGACCCCAACCCACTCCGCCAGACCCCAACCCACTCCGCCAGACCCCAACCCACTCCGCCAGACCCGAACCCACTCCGACATACCCGAACCCACTCCGCCAGACCCGAACCCACTCCGCCAGACCCGAACCCACTCCGCCAGACCCAAACCCACTCCGCCAGACCCGAACCCACTCCGCCAGACCCAAACCCACTCCGCCAGACCCAAACCCACTCCGCCAGACGCAAACCCACTCCGCCAGACCCAAACCCACTCCGCCAGACCCGAACCCACTCCGCCAGACCCCAACCCATTCCGCCAGATCCCAACCCACTCCGCCAGACCCGAACCCACTCCGACAGACCCGAACCCACTCCGCCAGACCATAACCCACTCCGCCAGACCCGAACCCCCTCCGCCAGACCCGAACCCACTCCTCCAGACCCAAACCCTACCTGCCTGATCCGAACCCACTCCGCCAGACCCGAACCCACTCCGCCAGACCCAAACCCACTCCGCCAGACCCCAACCCACTCCGCCAGAACCCAACCCACTCTGCCAGACCCGAACCCACTCCGCCAGACCCCAACCCACTCCGCCGGACCCCAACCCACTCTGCCAGACACAAACCCACTCCGCCAGACCCAAACCCACTCCGCCAGACACAAACCCACTCCGCCAGACCCAAACCAACTCTGCCAGACCCAAACCCACTCCGTCAGGCCCCAAACCCACTCCGCCAGACCCAAAACCACTCCGCCAGACCCGAACCAACTCCACCAGATCCGAACCCACTCCGCCAGACCCGAACCAACTCCGCCAGACCCGAACCCACTCCGCCAGACCGGAACCCACTCCGCCAGACCCAAACCCACTCCGCCAGACCTAAACCCACTCCGCCAGACCCAAACCCACTCCGCCAGACCCAAACCCACTCCGCCAGACCCAAACCCACTCCGCCAGACCCCAACCCACTCCGCCGAACCCCAACACACTCCGCCTGACCCCAACCCACTCCGCCAGACCCCAACCCACTCCTCCAGACCCGAACCCACTCCGACAGACCCGAACCCAATCCGCCAGACCATAACCCACTCCGACAGACCCGAACCCACTCCGCCAGACCCAAACCAACTCTGCCAGACCCAAACCCACTCCGTCAGGCACCAAACCCACTCCGCCAGACCCAAAACCACTCCGCCAGACCCGAACCAACTCCACCAGACCCGAACCCACTCCGCCAGACCCGAACCAACTCCGCCAGACCCGAACCCACTCCGCCAGAACGGAACCCACTAGGCCAGACCGGAACCCACTCCGCCAGACCCAAACCCACTCCGCCAGACCCAAACGCACTCCGCCAGACCCAAACCCACTCCGCCAGACCCAAACCCACTCCGCCAGACCCCAACCCACTCCGCCGGACCCCAACCCACTCCGCCAGACCCCAACCCACTCCGCCAGACCCGAACCCACTCCGCCAGACCCGAACCCACTCCGACAGACCCGAACCCACTCCGTCAGACCCCAACCCACTCCGCCAGAACCCAACCCACTCTGCCAGACCCGAACCCACTCCGCCAGACCCCAACCCACTCCGCCAGACCCCATCCCACTCCGCCAGACAAAAACCCACTCCGCCAGACCCAAACCCAATCCGCCAGACACAAACCCACTCCGCCAGACCCAAAACCACACCGACAGACACGAACCCACTCCGCCAGACCCGAACCCACTCCTCCAGACCCAAACCCTACCTGCCTGATCCGAACCCACTCCGCCAGACCCGAACCCACTCCGCCAGACCCCAACCCACTCCGCCGCACCCCAACCCACTCCGCCAGACCCCAACCCACTCCGCCAGACCCCAACCCACTCCTCCAGACCCGAACCCACTCCGACAGACCCGAACCCACTCCGCCAGACCATAACCCACTCCGACAGACCCGAACCAACTCCGCCAGACCCAAACCCACTCCGTCAGGCCCCAAACCCACTCCGCCAGACCCAAAACCACTCCGCCAGACCCGAACCAACTCCACCAGACCCGAACCCACTCCGCCAGACCCGAACCAACTCCACCAGACCCGAACCCACTCCGCCAGACCCGAACCAACTCCGCAAGACCCGAACCCAGTCCGCCACACCCAAACCCACTCCGCCAGACCCAAACCCACTCCGCCAGAACCGAACCCACTCCGCCAGACCCAAACCCACTCCGCCAGACCTAAACCCACTCCGCCAGACCCAAACCCACTCCGCCAGACCCAAACCCACTCCGCCAGACCCAAACCCACTCCGCCAGACCCCAACCCACTCCGCCGAACCCCAACACACTCCGCCTGACCCCAACCCACTCCGCCAGACCCCAACCCACTCCTCCAGACCCGAACCCACTCCGACAGACCCCAACCCACTCCGCCAGACCATAACCCACTCCGACAGACCCGAACCCACTCCGCCAGACCCAAAACCACTCCGCCAGACCCGAACCAACTCCACCAGACCTGAACCCACTCCGCCAGACCCGAACCAACTCCGCCAGACCCGAACCCACTCCGCCAGACCCAAACCCACTCCGCCAGACCCAATCCCACTCCGCCAGACCCAAACCCACTCCGCCAGACACAAACCCACTCCGCCAGACCCAAACCAACTCTGCCAGACCCAAACCCACTCCGTCAGGCCCCAAACCCACTCCGCCAGACCCAAAACCACTCGGCCAGACCCGAACCAACTCCACCAGACCCGAACCCACTCCGCCAGACCCGAACCAACTCCGCCAGACCCGAACCCACTCCGCCAGAACGGAACCCACTAGGCCAGACCGGAACCCACTCCGCCAGACCCAAACCCACTCCGCCAGACCCAAACCCACTCCGCCAGACCCAAACCCACTCCGCCAGACCCAAACCCACTCCGCCAGACCCCAACCCACTCCGCCGGACCCCAACCCACTCCGCCAGACCCCAACCCACTCCGCCAGACCCGAACCCACTCCGCCAGACCCGAACCCACTCCGACAGACCCGAACCCATTCCGTCAGACCCCAACCCACTCCGCCAGAACCCAACCCACTCCGCCAGACCCCAACCCACTCCGCCAGACCCCAACCCACTCCGCCAGACCCCATCCCACTCCGCCAGACCAAAACCCACTCCGCCAGACCCAAACCCAATCCGCCAGACACAAACCCACTCCGCCAGACCCAAAACCACTCCGCCAGACCCGAACCAACTCCGCCAGACTCGAACCCACTCCGCCAGACCCGAACCAACTCCGCCAGACCCGAACCCACTCCGCCAGACCCGAACCCACTCCGCCAGACCCAAACCAACTCCGCCAGACCCAAACCCACTCCGTCAGGCCCCAAACCCACTCCGCCAGACCCAAAACCACTCCGCCAGACCCGAACCAACTCCACCAGACCCGAACCCACTCCGCCAGACCCGAACCAACTCTGCCAGACCCGAACCCACTCCGCCAGACCCAAACCCACTCCGCCAGACCCAAACCCACTCCGCCAGACCCAAACCCACTCCGCCAGACCCAAACCTACTCCGCCAGACCCAAACCCACTCCGCCAGACCCAAACCCACTCCGCCAGACCCAAACCCACTCCGCCAGACCCCAACCCACTCCGCCAGACCCCAACCCATTCCGCCAGATCCCAACCCACTCCGCCAGACCCGAACCCACTCCGACAGACCCGAACCCACTCCGCCAGACCATAACCCACTCCGCCAGACCCGAACCCCCTCCGCCAGACCCGAACCCACTCAGCCAGACCCGAACCCACACCGACAGACACGAACCCACTCCGCCAGACCCAAACCCACTTCGCCAGACCCAAACCCACTCCGCCAGACCCAAACCCACTCCGCCAGACCCAAACCCACTCCGCCAGACCCAAACCCACTCCGCCAGACCCGAACCCACTCCGCCAGACCCCAACCCATTCCGCCAGATCCCAACCCACTCCGCCAGACCCGAACCCACTCCGACAGACCCGAACCCACTCCGCCAGACCATAACCCACTCCGCCAGACCGGAACCCCCTCCGCCAGACCCGAACCCACTCAGCCAGACCCGAACCCACACCGACAGACACGAACCCACTCCGCCAGACCCGAACCCACTCCTCCAGACCCAAACCCTACCTGCCTGATCCGAACCCACTCCGCCAGACCCGAACCCACTCCGTCAGGCCCCAAACCCACTCCGCCAGACCCAAAACCACTCCGCCAGACCCGAACCAACTCCACCAGACCCGAACCCACTCCGCCAGACCCGAACCAACTCCGCCAGACCCGAACCCACTCCGCCAGAACGGAACCCACTAGGCCAGACCGGAACCCACTCCGCCAGACCCAAACCCACTCCGCCAGACCCAAACCCACTCCGCCAGACCCAAACCCACTCCGCCAGACCCAAACCCACTCCGCCAGACCCCAACCCACTCCGCCGGACCCCAACCCACTCCGCCAGACCCGAACCCACTCCGACAGACCCGAACCCATTCCGTCAGACCCCAACCCACTCCGCCAGAACCCAACCCACTCTGCCAGACCCGAACCCACTCCGCCAGACCCCAACCCACTCCGCCAGACCCCATCCCACTCCGCCAGACCAAAACCCACTCCGCCAGACCCAAACCCAATCCGCCAGACACAAACCCACTCCGCCAGACCCAAAACCACTCCGCCAGACCCGAACCAACTCCGCCAGACCCGAACCCACTCCGCCAGACCCGAACCAACTCCGCCAGACCCGAACCCACTCCGCCAGACCGGAACCCACTCCGCCAGACCCAAACCCACTCCGCCAGACCCCAACCCACTCCGCCGAACCCCAACACACTCCGCCTGACCCCAACCCACTCCGCCAGACCCCAACCCACTCCTCCAGACCCGAACCCACTCCGACAGACCCGAACCCAATCCGCCAGACCATAACCCACTCCGACAGACCCGAACCCACTCCGCCAGACCCAAACCAACTCTGCCAGACCCAAACCCACTCCGTCAGGCACCAAACCCACTCCGCCAGACCCAAAACCACTCCGCCAGACCCGAACCAACTCCACCAGACCCGAACCCACTCCGCCAGACCCGAACCAACTCCGCCAGACCCGAACCCACTCCGCCAGAACGGAACCCACTAGGCCAGACCGGAACCCACTCCGCCAGACCCAAACCCACTCCGCCAGACCCAAACGCACTCCGCCAGACCCAAACCCACTCCGCCAGACCCAAACCCACTCCGCCAGACCCCAACCCACTCCGCCGGACCCCAACCCACTCCGCCAGACCCCAACCCACTCCGCCAGACCCGAACCCACTCCGCCAGACCCGAACCCACTCCGCCGGACCCAAACCCACTCCGCCAGACCCCAACCCACTCCGCCAGACCCCAACCAACTCTGCCAGACCCCAACCCACTCTGCCAGACCATAACCCACTCCGCCAGACCCGAACCCACTCCGCCAGAACCGAACCCACTCCGCCAGACCCTAACCCACTCCGCCAGACCCAAACCCACTCCGTCAGGCCCCAAACCCACTCCGCCAGACCCAAAACCACTCCGCCAGACCCGAACCAACTCCACCAGACCCGAACCCACTCCGCCAGACCCGAACCAACTCCGCCAGACCCGAACCAACTCCGCCAGACCCGAACCAACTCCGCCAGACCACAACCCACATCGCCAGACCCGAACCCACACCGACAGACCCAAACCCACTCCGCCAGACCCAAACCCACTCCGCCAGACCCAAACCCACTCTGCCAGAACCAAACCCACTCCGCCAGACCCGAACCAACTCCGCCAGACCACAACCCACTCCGCCAGACCCGAACCCACACCGACAGACCCGAACCCAATCCGCCAGACCCGAACCCTCTCCTCCAGACCCAAACCCTGCCCGCCAGATCCGAACCCACTCCGCCAGACCCGAACCCACTCCGCCAGAACCAAACCCACTCCGCCAGACCCAAACCCACTCCGCCAGACCCCAACCCACGGCGCCAGACCCGAAACAACTCCACCAGACCCGAACCCACTCTGCCAGACCCCAACCCACTCCGCCAGACCCCAACCCACTCCGCCAGACCCGAACCCACTCCGACATACCCCAACCCTCTCCGCCAGACCATAACCCACTCCGCCAGACCCGAACCAACTCCGCCAGACCCGAACCCACTCCGCCAGACCCGAACCAACTCCGCCAGACCCGAACCCACTCCGCCAGACCCGAACCCACTCCGCCAGACCCCAACCCACTCCGCCAGACCCAAACCCACTCCGCCAGACCCAAACCCACTCCGCCAGACCCAAACCCACTCCGCCAGACCCCAACCCACTCCGCCAGACCCCAACCCACTCCGCCAGACCCCAACCCACTCCGCCAGACCCGAACCCACTCCGACATACCCGAACCCACTCCGCCAGACCCGAACCCACTCCGCCAGACCCGAACCCACTCCGCCAGACCCAAACCCACTCCGCCAGACCCGAACCCACTCCGCCAGACCCAAACCCACTCCGCCAGACCCAAACCCACTCCGCCAGACGCAAACCCACTCCGCCAGACCCAAACCCACTCCGCCAGACCCGAACCCACTCCGCCAGACCCCAACCCATTCCGCCAGATCCCAACCCACTCCGCCAGACCCGAACCCACTCCGACAGACCCGAACCCACTCCGCCAGACCATAACCCACTCCGCCAGACCCGAACCCCCTCCGCCAGACCCGAACCCACTCCTCCAGACCCAAACCCTACCTGCCTGATCCGAACCCACTCCGCCAGACCCGAACCCACTCCGCCAGACCCAAACCCACTCCGCCAGACCCCAACCCACTCCGCCAGAACCCAACCCACTCTGCCAGACCCGAACCCACTCCGCCAGACCCCAACCCACTCCGCCGGACCCCAACCCACTCTGCCAGACACAAACCCACTCCGCCAGACCCAAACCCACTCCGCCAGACACAAACCCACTCCGCCAGACCCAAACCAACTCTGCCAGACCCAAACCCACTCCGTCAGGCCCCAAACCCACTCCGCCAGACCCAAAACCACTCCGCCAGACCCGAACCAACTCCACCAGATCCGAACCCACTCCGCCAGACCCGAACCAACTCCGCCAGACCCGAACCCACTCCGCCAGACCGGAACCCACTCCGCCAGACCCAAACCCACTCCGCCAGACCTAAACCCACTCCGCCAGACCCAAACCCACTCCGCCAGACCCAAACCCACTCCGCCAGACCCAAACCCACTCCGCCAGACCCCAACCCACTCCGCCGAACCCCAACACACTCCGCCTGACCCCAACCCACTCCGCCAGACCCCAACCCACTCCTCCAGACCCGAACCCACTCCGACAGACCCGAACCCAATCCGCCAGACCATAACCCACTCCGACAGACCCGAACCCACTCCGCCAGACCCAAACCAACTCTGCCAGACCCAAACCCACTCCGTCAGGCACCAAACCCACTCCGCCAGACCCAAAACCACTCCGCCAGACCCGAACCAACTCCACCAGACCCGAACCCACTCCGCCAGACCCGAACCAACTCCGCCAGACCCGAACCCACTCCGCCAGAACGGAACCCACTAGGCCAGACCGGAACCCACTCCGCCAGACCCAAACCCACTCCGCCAGACCCAAACGCACTCCGCCAGACCCAAACCCACTCCGCCAGACCCAAACCCACTCCGCCAGACCCCAACCCACTCCGCCGGACCCCAACCCACTCCGCCAGACCCCAACCCACTCCGCCAGACCCGAACCCACTCCGCCAGACCCGAACCCACTCCGACAGACCCGAACCCACTCCGTCAGACCCCAACCCACTCCGCCAGAACCCAACCCACTCTGCCAGACCCGAACCCACTCCGCCAGACCCCAACCCACTCCGCCAGACCCCATCCCACTCCGCCAGACAAAAACCCACTCCGCCAGACCCAAACCCAATCCGCCAGACACAAACCCACTCCGCCAGACCCAAAACCACACCGACAGACACGAACCCACTCCGCCAGACCCGAACCCACTCCTCCAGACCCAAACCCTACCTGCCTGATCCGAACCCACTCCGCCAGACCCGAACCCACTCCGCCAGACCCCAACCCACTCCGCCGCACCCCAACCCACTCCGCCAGACCCCAACCCACTCCGCCAGACCCCAACCCACTCCTCCAGACCCGAACCCACTCCGACAGACCCGAACCCACTCCGCCAGACCATAACCCACTCCGACAGACCCGAACCAACTCCGCCAGACCCAAACCCACTCCGTCAGGCCCCAAACCCACTCCGCCAGACCCAAAACCACTCCGCCAGACCCGAACCAACTCCACCAGACCCGAACCCACTCCGCCAGACCCGAACCAACTCCACCAGACCCGAACCCACTCCGCCAGACCCGAACCAACTCCGCAAGACCCGAACCCAGTCCGCCACACCCAAACCCACTCCGCCAGACCCAAACCCACTCCGCCAGAACCGAACCCACTCCGCCAGACCCAAACCCACTCCGCCAGACCTAAACCCACTCCGCCAGACCCAAACCCACTCCGCCAGACCCAAACCCACTCCGCCAGACCCAAACCCACTCCGCCAGACCCCAACCCACTCCGCCGAACCCCAACACACTCCGCCTGACCCCAACCCACTCCGCCAGACCCCAACCCACTCCTCCAGACCCGAACCCACTCCGACAGACCCCAACCCACTCCGCCAGACCATAACCCACTCCGACAGACCCGAACCCACTCCGCCAGACCCAAAACCACTCCGCCAGACCCGAACCAACTCCACCAGACCTGAACCCACTCCGCCAGACCCGAACCAACTCCGCCAGACCCGAACCCACTCCGCCAGACCCAAACCCACTCCGCCAGACCCAATCCCACTCCGCCAGACCCAAACCCACTCCGCCAGACACAAACCCACTCCGCCAGACCCAAACCAACTCTGCCAGACCCAAACCCACTCCGTCAGGCCCCAAACCCACTCCGCCAGACCCAAAACCACTCGGCCAGACCCGAACCAACTCCACCAGACCCGAACCCACTCCGCCAGACCCGAACCAACTCCGCCAGACCCGAACCCACTCCGCCAGAACGGAACCCACTAGGCCAGACCGGAACCCACTCCGCCAGACCCAAACCCACTCCGCCAGACCCAAACCCACTCCGCCAGACCCAAACCCACTCCGCCAGACCCAAACCCACTCCGCCAGACCCCAACCCACTCCGCCGGACCCCAACCCACTCCGCCAGACCCCAACCCACTCCGCCAGACCCGAACCCACTCCGCCAGACCCGAACCCACTCCGACAGACCCGAACCCATTCCGTCAGACCCCAACCCACTCCGCCAGAACCCAACCCACTCCGCCAGACCCCAACCCACTCCGCCAGACCCCAACCCACTCCGCCAGACCCCATCCCACTCCGCCAGACCAAAACCCACTCCGCCAGACCCAAACCCAATCCGCCAGACACAAACCCACTCCGCCAGACCCAAAACCACTCCGCCAGACCCGAACCAACTCCGCCAGACTCGAACCCACTCCGCCAGACCCGAACCAACTCCGCCAGACCCGAACCCACTCCGCCAGACCCGAACCCACTCCGCCAGACCCAAACCAACTCCGCCAGACCCAAACCCACTCCGTCAGGCCCCAAACCCACTCCGCCAGACCCAAAACCACTCCGCCAGACCCGAACCAACTCCACCAGACCCGAACCCACTCCGCCAGACCCGAACCAACTCTGCCAGACCCGAACCCACTCCGCCAGACCCAAACCCACTCCGCCAGACCCAAACCCACTCCGCCAGACCCAAACCCACTCCGCCAGACCCAAACCTACTCCGCCAGACCCAAACCCACTCCGCCAGACCCAAACCCACTCCGCCAGACCCAAACCCACTCCGCCAGACCCCAACCCACTCCGCCAGACCCCAACCCATTCCGCCAGATCCCAACCCACTCCGCCAGACCCGAACCCACTCCGACAGACCCGAACCCACTCCGCCAGACCATAACCCACTCCGCCAGACCCGAACCCCCTCCGCCAGACCCGAACCCACTCAGCCAGACCCGAACCCACACCGACAGACACGAACCCACTCCGCCAGACCCAAACCCACTTCGCCAGACCCAAACCCACTCCGCCAGACCCAAACCCACTCCGCCAGACCCAAACCCACTCCGCCAGACCCAAACCCACTCCGCCAGACCCGAACCCACTCCGCCAGACCCCAACCCATTCCGCCAGATCCCAACCCACTCCGCCAGACCCGAACCCACTCCGACAGACCCGAACCCACTCCGCCAGACCATAACCCACTCCGCCAGACCGGAACCCCCTCCGCCAGACCCGAACCCACTCAGCCAGACCCGAACCCACACCGACAGACACGAACCCACTCCGCCAGACCCGAACCCACTCCTCCAGACCCAAACCCTACCTGCCTGATCCGAACCCACTCCGCCAGACCCGAACCCACTCCGTCAGGCCCCAAACCCACTCCGCCAGACCCAAAACCACTCCGCCAGACCCGAACCAACTCCACCAGACCCGAACCCACTCCGCCAGACCCGAACCAACTCCGCCAGACCCGAACCCACTCCGCCAGAACGGAACCCACTAGGCCAGACCGGAACCCACTCCGCCAGACCCAAACCCACTCCGCCAGACCCAAACCCACTCCGCCAGACCCAAACCCACTCCGCCAGACCCAAACCCACTCCGCCAGACCCCAACCCACTCCGCCGGACCCCAACCCACTCCGCCAGACCCGAACCCACTCCGACAGACCCGAACCCATTCCGTCAGACCCCAACCCACTCCGCCAGAACCCAACCCACTCTGCCAGACCCGAACCCACTCCGCCAGACCCCAACCCACTCCGCCAGACCCCATCCCACTCCGCCAGACCAAAACCCACTCCGCCAGACCCAAACCCAATCCGCCAGACACAAACCCACTCCGCCAGACCCAAAACCACTCCGCCAGACCCGAACCAACTCCGCCAGACCCGAACCCACTCCGCCAGACCCGAACCAACTCCGCCAGACCCGAACCCACTCCGCCAGACCGGAACCCACTCCGCCAGACCCAAACCAACTCCGCCAGACCCAAACCCACTCCGTCAGGCCCCAAAACCACTCCGCCAGACCCAAAACCACTCCGCCAGACCCGAACCAACTCCACCAGACCCGAACCCACTTCGCCAGACCCGAACCAACTCTGCCAGACCCGAACCCACTCCGCCAGACCCAAACCCACTCCGCCAGACCCAAACCCACTCCGCCAGACCCAAACCCACTCCGCCAGACCCAAACCTACTCCGCCAGACCCAAACCCACTCCGCCAGACCCAAACCCACTCCGCCAGACCCAAACCCACTCCGCCAGACCCCAACCCACTCCGCCAGACCCCAACCCATTCCGCCAGATCCCAACCCACTCCGCCAGACCCGAACCCACTCCGACAGACCCGAACCCACTCCGCCAGACCATAACCCACTCCGCCAGACCCGAACTCCCTCCGCCAGACCCTAACCCACTCAGCCAGACCCGAACCCACACCGACAGACACGAACCCACTCCGCCAGACCCAAACCCACTCCGCCAGACCCAAACCCACTCCGCCAGACCCAAACCCACTCCGCCAGACCCAAACCCACTCCGCCAGACCCAAACCCACTCCGCCAGACCCGAACCCACTCCGCCAGACCCCAACCCATTCCGCCAGATCCCAACCCACTCCGCCAGACCCGAACCCACTCCGACAGACCCGAACCCACTCCGCCAGACCATAACCCACTCCGCCAGACCCGAACCCCCTCCGCCAGACCCGAACCCACTCAGCCAGACCCGAACCCACACCGACAGACACGAACCCACTCCGCCAGACCCGAACCCACTCCTCCAGACCCAAACCCTACCTGCCTGATCCGAACCCACTCCGCCAGACCCGAACCCACTCCGCCAGACCCAAACCCACTCCGCCAGACCCCAACCCACTCCGCCAGAACCCAACCCACTCTGCCAGACCCGAACCCACTCCGCCAGACCCCAACCCACTCCTCCGGACCCCAACCCACTCTGCCAGACACAAACCCACTCCGCCAGACCCAAACCCACTCCGCCAGACACAAACCCACTCCGCCAGACCCAAACCAACTCTGCCAGACCCAAACCCACTCCGTCAGGCCCCAAACCCACTCCGCCAGACCCAAAACCACTCCGCCAGACCCGAACCAACTCCACCAGATCCGAACCCACTCCGCCAGAGCCGAACCAACTCCGCCAGACCCGAACCCACTCCGCCAGACCGGAGCCCACTCCGCCAGACCCAAACCCACTCCGCCAGACCTAAACCCACTCCGCCAGACCCAAACCCACTCCGCCAGACCCAAACCCACTCCGCCAGACCCAAACCCACTCCGCCAGACCCCAACCCACTCCGCCGAACCCCAACACACTCCGCCTGACCCCAACCCACTCCGCCAGACCCCAACCCACTCCTCCAGACCCGAACCCACTCCGACAGACCCGAACCCAATCCGCCAGACCATAACCCACTCCGACAGACCCGAACCCACTACGCCAGACCCAAACCAACTCTGCCAGACCCAAACCGACTCCGTCAGGCCCCAAACCCACTCCGCCAGACCCAAAACCACTCCGCCAGACCCGAACCAACTCCACCAGACCCGAACCCACTCCGCCAGACCCGAACCAACTCCGCCAGACCCGAACCCACTCCGCCAGAACGGAACCCACTGGGCCAGACCGGAACCCACTCCGCCAGACCCAAACCCACTCCGCCAGACCCAAACCCACTCCGCCAGACCCAAACCCACTCCGCCAGACCCAAACCCACTCCGCCAGACCCCAACCCACTCCGCCGGACCCCAACCCTCTCCGCCAGACCCCAACCCACTCCGCCAGACCCGAACCCACTCCGCCAGACCCGAACCCACTCCAACAGACCCGAACCCACTCCGTCAGACCCCAACCCACTCCGCCAGAACCCAACCCACTCTGCCAGACCCGAACCCACTCCGCCAGACCCCAACCCACTCCGCCAGACCCCATCCCACTCCGCCAGACCAAAACCCACTCCGCCAGACCCAAACCCAATCCGCCAGACACAAACCCACTCCGCCAGACCCAAAACCACTCCGCCAGACCCGAACCAACTCCGCCAGACCCGAACCCACTCCGCCAGACCCGAACCAACTCCGCCAGACCCGAACCCACTCCGCCAGACCGGAACCCACTCCGCCAGACCCAAACCAACTCCGCCAGACCCAAACCCACTCCGTCAGGCCCCAAACCCACTCCGCCAGACCCAAAACCACTCCGCCAGACCCGAACCAACTCCACCAGACCCGAACCCACTCCGCCAGACCCGAACCAACTCTGCCAGACCCGAACCCACTCCGCCAGACCCAAACCCACTCCGCCAGACCCAAACCCACTCCGCCAGACCCAAACCCATTCCGCCAGACCCAAACCTACTCCGCCAGACCCAAACCCACTCCGCCAGACCCAAACCCACTCCGCCAGACCCAAACCCACTCCGCCAGACCCGAACCCACTCCGCCAGACCCGAACCCACACCGACAGACACGAACCCACTCCGCCAGACCCGAACCCACTCCTCCAGACCCAAACCCTACCTGCCTGATCCGAACCCACTCCGCCAGACCCGAACCCACTCCGCCAGACCCAAACCCACTCCGCCAGACCCCAACCCACTCCGCCAGAACCCAACCCACTCCGTCAGACACAAACCCACTCCGCCAGACCCAAACCAACTCTGCCAGACCCAAACCCACTCCGTCAGGCCCCAAACCCACTCCGCCAGACCCAAAACCACTCCGCCAGACCCGAACCAACTCCGCCAGACCCGAACCCACTCCGCCAGACCCGAACCAACTCCGCCAGACCCGAACCCACTCCGCCAGACCGGAACCCACTCCGCCAGACCCAAACCCACTCCGCCAGACCCAAACCCACTCCGCCAGACCCAAACCCACTCCGCCAGACCCAAACCCACTCCGCCAGACCCAAACCCACTCCGCCAGACCCCAACCCACTCCGCCGCACCCCAACCCACTCCGCCAGACCCCAACCCACTCCGCCAGACCCCAACCCACTCCTCCAGACCCGAACCCACTCCGACAGACCCGAACCCACTCCGCCAGACCATAACCCACTCCGACAGACCCGAACCAACTCTGCCAGACCCAAACCCACTCCGTCAGGCCCCAAACCCACTCCGCCAGACCCAAAACCACTCCGCCAGACCCGAACCAACTCCACCAGACCCGAACCCACTCCGCCAGACCCGAACCAACTCCGCCAGACCCGAACCCACTCCGCCAGACCCGAACCCACTCCGCCAGACCCAAACCCACTCCGCCAGACCCAAACCCTCTCCGCCAGACCCAAACCCACTCCGCCAGACCCGAACCCACTCCGCCAGACCCAAACCCACTCCGCCAGACCCGAACCCACTCCGCCAAACCCGAACCCACTCCGCCAGACCCCAACCCACTCCGCAAGACCCCAACCCACTCCGCCAGACCCGAACCCACTCCGCCAGACCCGAACCCAGTCCGCCACACCCAAACCCACTCCGCCAGACCCAAACCCACTCCGCCAGACCCGAACCCACTCCGCCAGACCCAAACCCACTCCGCCAGACCTAAACCCACTCCGCCAGACCCAAACCCACTCCGCCAGACCCAAACCCACTCCGCCAGACCCAAACCCACTCCGCCAGACCCCAACCCACTCCGCCGAACCCCAACACACTCCGCCTGACCCCAACCCACTCCGCCAGACCCCAACCCACTCCTCCAGACCCGAACCCACTCCGACAGACCCGAACCCACTCCGCCAGACCATAACCCACTCCGACAGACCCGAACCCACTCCGCCAGACCCAAAACCACTCCGCCAGACCCGAACCAACTCCACCAGACACGAACCCACTCCGCCAGACCCGAACCAACTCCGCCAGACCCGAACCCACTCCGCCAGACCCAAACCCACTCCGCCAGACCCAAACCCACTCCGCCAGACCCAAACCCACTCCGCCAGACACAAACCCACTCCGCCAGACCCAAACCAACTCTGCCAGACCCAAACCCACTCCGTCAGGCCCCAAACCCACTCCGCCAGACCCAAAACCACTCCGCCAGACCCGAACCAACTCCACCAGACCCGAACCCACTCCGCCAGACCCGAACCAACTCCGCCAGACCCGAACCCACTCCGCCAGAACGGAACCCACTAGGCCAGACCGCAACCCACTCCGCCAGACCCAAACCCACTCCGCCAGACCCAAACCCACTCCGCCAGACCCAAACCCACTCCGCCAGACCCAAACCCACTCCGCTAGACCCCAACCCACTCCGCCGGACCCCAACCCACTCCGCCAGACCCCAACCCACTCCGCCAGACCCGAACCCACTCCGCCAGACCCGAACCCACTCCGACAGACCCGAACCCACTCCGTCAGACCCCAACCCACTCCGCCAGAACCCAACCCACTCTGCCAGACCCGAACCCACTCCGCCAGACCCCAACCCACTCCGCCAGACCCCATCCCACTCCGCCAGACCAAAACCCACTCCGCCAGACCCAAACCCAATCCGCCAGACACAAACCCACTCCGCCAGACCCAAAACCACTCCGCCAGACCCGAACCAACTCCGCCAGACCCGAACCCACTCCGCCAGACCCGAACCAACTCCGCCAGACCCGAACCCACTCCGCCAGACCGGAACCCACTCCGCCAGACCCAAACCAACTCCGCCAGACCCAAACCCACTCCGTCAGGCCCCAAACCCACTCCGCCAGACACAAAACCACTCCGCCAGACCCGAACCAACTCCACCAGACCCGAACCCACTCCGCCAGACCCGAACCAACTCTGCCAGACCCGAACCCACTCCGCCAGACCCAAACCCACTCCGCCAGACCCAAACCCACTCCGCCAGACCCAAACCCACTCCGCCAGACCCAAACCTACTCCGCCAGACCCAAACCCACTCCGCCAGACCCAAACCCACTCCGCCAGACCCAAACCCACTCCGCCAGACCCCAACCCACTCCGCCAGACCCCAATCCATTCCGCCAGATCCCAACCCACTCCGCCAGACCCGAACCCACTCCGACAGACCCGAACCCACTCCGCCAGACCATAACCCACTCCGCCAGACCCGAACCCCCTCCGCCAGACCCGAACCCACTCAGCCAGACCCGAACCCACACCGACAGACACGAACCCACTCCGCCAGACCCGAACCCACTCCTCCAGACCCAAACCCTACCTGCCTGATCCGAACCCACTCCGCCAGACCCGAACCCACTCCGCCAGACCCAAACCCACTCCGCCAGACCCCAACCCACTCCGCCAGAACCCAACCCACTCCATCAGACACAAACCCACTCCGCCAGACCCAAACCAACTCTGCCAGACCCAAACCCACTCCGTCAGGCCCCAAACCCACTCCGCCAGAACCAAAACCACTCCGCCAGACCCGAACCAACTCCACCAGACCCGAACCCACTCCGCCAGACCCGAACCAACTCCGCCAGACCCGAACCCACTCCGCCAGACCGGAACCCACTCCGCCAGACCCCAACCCACTCCGCCAGACCCAAACCCACTCCGCCAGACCCAAACCCACTCCGCCAGACCCAAACCCACTCCGCCAGACCCAAACCCACTCCGCCAGACCCCAACCCACTCCGCCGCACCCCAACCCACTCCGCCAGACCCCAACCCACTCCGCCAGACCCCAACCCACTCCTCCAGACCCGAACCCACTCCGACAGACCCGAACCCACTCCGACAGACCATAACCCACTCCGACAGACCCGAACCAACTCCGCCAGACCCAAACCCACTCCGTCAGGCCCCAAACCCACTCCGCCAGACCCAAAACCACTCCGCCAGACCCGAACCAACTCCGCCAGACCCGAACCCACTCCGCCAGACCCGAACCAACTCCGCCAGACCCGAACCCACTCCGCCAGACCCGAACCCACTCCGCCAGACCCAAACCCACTCCACCAGACCCGAACCCTCTCCGCCAGACCCAAACCCACTCCGCCAGACCCGAACCCACTCCGCCAGACCCAAACGCACTCCGCCAGACCCGAACCCACTCCGCCAAACCCGAACCCACTCCGCCAGACCCCAACCCACTCCGCAAGACCCCAACCCACTCCGCCAGACCCAAACCCACTCCGCCAGACCCGAACCCAGTCCGCCACACCCAAACCCACTCCGCCAGACCCAAACCCACTCCGCCAGACCCAAACCCTCTCCGCCAGACCCAAACCCACTCCGCCATACCCGAACCCTCTCCGCCAGACCCAAACCCACTCCGCCAGACCCGAACCCACTCCGCCAAACCCGAACCCACTCCGCCAGACCACAACCCACTCCGCCAGAACCGAACCCACACCGACAGACCTGAACCCACTCCGCCAGACCCGAACCCACTCCGCCAGACGCGAACCCACTCCGCCAGACCCGAACACTCTCCGCCAGATCCGAACCCACTCCGCCAGACCCGAACCCACTCCGCCAGACCCTAACCCACTCCGCCAGACCCGAACCCACTCCGCCAGACCCCAACCCACTCCGCCAGACCCGAACCAACTCCGCCAGACCCAAACCCACTCCGCCAGACCCGAACCAACTCCGCCAGACCACAACCCACTCCGCCAGACCCGAACCCACACCGACAGACACGAACCCACTCCGCCAGACCCGAACCCACTCCTCCAGACCCAAACCCTACCCGACAGATCCGAACCCACTCCGTCAGACCCCAACCCACTCCGCCAGAACCCAACCCACTCTGCCAGACCCGAACCCACTCCGCCAGACCCCAACCCACTCCGCCAGACCCCATCCCACTCCGCCAGACCAAAACCCACTCCGCCAGACCCAAACCCAATCCGCCAGACACAAACCCACTCCGCCAGACCCAAAACCACTCCGCCAGACCCGAACCAACTCCGCCAGACCCGAACCCACTCCGCCAGACCCGAACCAACTCCGCCAGACCCGAACCCACTCCGCCAGACCGGAACCCACTCCGCCAGACCCAAACCAACTCCGCCAGACCCAAACCCACTCCGTCAGGCCCCAAACCCACTCCGCCAGACCCAAAACCACTCCGCCAGACCCGAACCAACTCCACCAGACCCGAACCCACTCCGCCAGACCCGAACCAACTCTGCCAGACCCGAACCCACTCCGCCAGACCCAAACCCACTCCGCCAGACCCAAACCCACTCCGCCAGACCCAAACCCACTCCGCCAGACCCAAACCTACTCCGCCAGACCCAAACCCACTCCGCCAGACCCAAACCCACTCCGCCAGACCCAAACCCACTCCGCCAGACCCCAACCCACTCCGCCAGACCCCAACCCATTCCGCCAGATCCCAACCCACTCCGCCAGACCCGAACCCACTCCGACAGACCCGAACCCACTCCGCCAGACCATAACCCACTCCGCCAGACCCGAACCCCCTCCGCCAGACCCGAACCCACTCAGCCAGACCCGAACCCACACCGACAGACACGAACCCACTCCGCCAGACCCGAACCCACTCCTCCAGACCCAAACCCTACCTGCCTGATCCGAACCCACTCCGCCAGACCCGAACCCACTCCGCCAGACCCAAACCCACTCCGCCAGACCCTAACCCACTCCGCCAGAACCCAACCCACTCCGTCAGACACAAACCCACTCCGCCAGACCCAAACCAACTCTGCCAGACCCAAACCCACTCCGTCAGGCCCCAAACCCACTCCGCCAGACCCAAAACCACTCCGCCAGACCCGAACCAACTCCACCAGACCCGAACCCACTCCGCCAGACCCGAACCAACTCCGCCAGACCCGAACCCACTCCGCCAGACCCGAACCCACTCCGCCAGACCCAAACCCACTCCGCCAGACCCAAACCCACTCCGCCAGACCCAAACCCACTCCGCCAGACCCAAACCCACTCCGCCAGACCCAAACCCACTCCGCCAGACCCCAACCCACTCCGCCGCACCCCAACCCACTCCGCCAGACCCCAACCCACTCCGCCAGACCCCAACCCACTCCTCCAGACCCGAACCCACTCCGACAGACCCGAACCCACTCCGCCAGACCATAACCCACTCCGACAGACCCGAACCAACTCCGCCAGACCCAAACCCACTCCGTCAGGCCCCAAACCCACTCCGCCAGACCCAAAACCACTCCGCCAGACCCGAACCAACTCCACCAGACCCGAACCCACTCCGCCAGACCCGAACCAACTCCGCCAGACCCGAACCCACTCCGCCAGACCCGAACCCACTCCGCCAGACCCAAACCCACTCCACCAGACCCGAACCCTCTCCGCCAGACCCAAACCCACTCCGCCAGACCCGAACCCACTCCGCCAGACCCAAACCCACTCCGCCAGACCCGAACCCACTCCGCCAAACCCGAACCCACTCCGCCAGACCCCAACCCACTCCGCAAGACCCCAACCCACTCCGCCAGACCCGAACCCACTCCGCCAGACCCGAACCCAGTCCGCCACACCCAAACCCACTCCGCCAGACCCAAACCCACTCCGCCAGACCCAAACCCTCTCCGCCAGACCCAAACCCACTCCGCCATACCCGAACCCTCTCCGCCAGACCCAAACCCACTCCGCCAGACCCGAACCCACTCCGCCAAACCCGAACCCACTCCGCCAGACCACAACCCACTCCGCCAGACCCGAACCCACACCGACAGACCTGAACCCACTCCGCCAGACCCGAACCCACTCCGCCAGACCCGAACCCACTCCGCCAGACCCGAACACTCTCCGCCAGATCCGAACCCACTCCGCCAGACCCGAACCCACTCCGCCAGACCCTAACCCACTCCGCCAGACCCGAACCCACTCCGCCAGACCCCAACCCACTCCGCCAGACCCGAACCAACTCCGCCAGACCCAAACCCACTCCGCCAGACCCGAACCAACTCCGCCAGACCACAACCCACTCCGCCAGACCCGAACCCACACCGACAGACACGAACCCACTCCGCCAGACCCGAACCCACTCCTCCAGACCCAAACCCTACCCGACAGATCCGAACCCACTCCGCCAGACCCAAACCCACTCCGCCAGACCCAAACCCACTCCGCCAGACCCAAACCAACTCCGCCAGACCCAAACCCACTCCGTCAGGCCCCAAACCACTCCGCCAGAACCAAAACCACTCCGCCAGACCCGAACCAACTCCACCAGACCCGAACCCACTCCGCCAGACCCGAACCCACTCCGCCAGACCGCAACCCACTCCGCCAGACCCAAACCCACTCCGCCAGACCCAAACCCACTCCGCCAGACCCAAACCCACTCCGCCAGACCCAAACCCACTCCGCCAGACCCAAACCCACTCCGCCACACCACAACCCACTCCGCCAGACCCAAACCCACTCCGCCAGACCCAAACCCACTCCGCCAGACCACAACCCACTCCGCCAGACCTGAACCCACTCCGCCAGACCTGAACCCACACCGACAGACCCGACCCCACTCCGCCAGATCCGAACCCACTCCGCCAGATCCGAACCCACTCCGCCAGACCCGAACCCACTGCGCCAGAGCCGAACCCACTCCGCAAAACCCAAACCCACTCCGCCATACACAAACCCACTCCGCCAGACCCAAACCAACTCCGGTGGACCCAAAACCACTCCGCCAGACCCGAACCAACTCCACCAGACCTGAACCCACTCCGCCACACCCGAACCAACTCCGCCACACCCGAACCCACTCCGCCAGACCCAAACCTACTCCGCCAGACCCAAACCCACTCCGCCAGACCCAAACCCACTCCGCCAGACCCAAACCTACTCCGCCAGACCCAAACCAACTCCGCCAGACCTTAACCCACTCCGCCAGACCCAAACCCACTCCGCCAGACCCCAACCCACTCCTCCAGACCCCAACCCATTCCGCCAGATCCCAACCCACTCCGCCAGACCCAAACCCACTCCGACAGACCCGAACCCACTCCGCCAGACCATAACCCACTCCGCCAGACCCGAACCCACTCCTCCAGACCCAAACCCTACCTGCCTGATCCGAACCCACTCCGCCAGACCCGAACCCACTCCGCCAGACCTAAACCCACTCCGCCAGACCCCAACCCACTCCGCCAGAACCCAACCCACTCCGTCAGACACAAACCCACTCCGCCAGACACAAACCAACTCTGCCAGACCCAAACCCACTCCGTCAGGCCCCAAACCCACTCCGCCAGACCCAAAACCACTCCGCCAGACCCGAACCAACTCCACCAGACCCGAACCCACTCCGCCAGACCCGAACCAACTCCGCCAGACCCGAACCCACTCCGCCAGACCCGAACCCACTCCGCCAGACCCAAACCCACTCCGCCAGACCCAAACCCACTCCGCCAGACCCAAACCCACTCCGCCAGACCCAAACCCACTCCGCCAGACCCAAACCCACTCCGCCAGACCCCAACCCACTCCGCCGCACCCCAACCCACTCCGCAAGACCCCAACCCACTCCGCCAGACCCCAACCCACTCCTCCAGACCCGAACCCACTCCGACAGACCCGAACCCACTCCGCCAGACCATAACCCACTCCGACAGACCCGAACCAACTCCGCCAGACCCAAACCCACTCCGTCAGGCCCCAAACCCACTCCGCCAGACCCAAAACCACTCCGCCAGACCCGAACCAACTCCACCAGACCCGAACCCACTCCGCCAGACCCGAACCAACTCCGCCAGACCCGAACCCACTCCGCCAGACCCGAACCCACTCCGCCAGACCCAAACCCACTCCACCAGACCCGAACCCTCTCCGCCAGACCCAAACCCACTCCGCCAGACCCGAACCCACTCCGCCAGACCCAAACCCACTCCGACAGACCCGAACCCACTCCGCCAAACCCGAACCCACTCCGCCAGACCCCAACCCACTCCGCAAGACCCCAACCCACTCCGCCAGACCCGAACCCACTCCGCCAGACCCGAACCCAGTCCGCCACACCCAAACCCACTCCGCCAGACCCAAACCCACTCCGCCAGACCCAAACCCTCTCCGCCAGACCCAAACCCACTCCGCCATACCCGAACCCTCTCCGCCAGACCCAAACCCACTCCGCCAGACCCGAACCCACTCCGCCAAACCCGAACCCACTCCGCCAGACCACAACCCACTCCGCCAGACCCGAACCCACACCGACAGACCTGAACCCACTCCGCCAGACCCGAACCCACTCCGCAAGACCCGAACCCACTCCGCCAGACCCGAACACTCTCCGCCAGATCCGAACCCACTCCGCCAGACCCGAACCCACTCCGCCAGACCCTAACCCACTCCGCCAGACCCGAACCCACTCCGCCAGACCCCAAACCACTCCGCCAGACCCGAACCAACTCCGCCAGACCCAAACCCACTCCGCCAGACCCGAACCAACTCCGCCAGACCACAACCCACTCCGCCAGACCCGAACCCACACCGACAGACACGAACCCACTCCGCCAGACCCGAACCCACTCCTCCAGACCCAAACCCTACCCGACAGATCCGAACCCACTCCGCCAGACCCAAACCCACTCCGCCAGACCCAAACCCACTGCGCCAGACCCAAACCAACTCCGCCAGACCCAAACCCACTCCGTCAGGCCCAAAACCACTCCGCCAGAACCAAAACCACTCCGCCAGACCCGAACCAACTCCACCAGACCCGAACCCACTCCGCCAGACCCGAACCAACTCCGCCAGACCCGAACCCACTCCGCCAGACCCGAACCCACTCCACCAGACCGCAACCCACTCCGCCAGACCCAAACCCACTCCGCCAGACCCAAACCCACTCCGCCAGACCCAAACCCACTCCGCCAGACCCAAACCCACTCCGCCAGTCCCAAACCCACTCCGCCAGACCACAACCCACTCCGCCAGACCCAAACCCACTCCGCCAGACCCAAACCCACTCCGCCAGACCACAACCCACTCCGCCAGACCTGAACCCACTCCGCCAGACCTGAACCCACACCGACAGACCCGACCCCACTCCGCCAGATCCGAACCCACTCCGCCAGATCCGAACCCACTCCGCCAGACCCGAACCCACTGCGCCAGAGCCGAACCCACTCCGCAAAACCCAAACCCACTCCGCCATACACAAACCCACTCCGCCAGACCCAAACCAACTCCGGTGGACCCAAAACCACTCCGCCAGACCCGAACCAACTCCACCAGACCTGAACCCACTCCGCCACACCCGAACCAACTCCGCCACACCCGAAACCACTCCGCCAGACCCAAACCCACTCCGCCAGACCCAAACCCACTCCGCCAGACCCAAACCCACTCCGCCAGACCCAAACCTACTCCGCCAGACCCAAACCAACTCCGCCAGACCTTAACCCACTCCGCCAGACCCAAACCCACTCCGCCAGACCCCAACCCACTCCTCCAGACCCCAACCCATTCCGCCAGATCCCAACCCACTCCGCCAGACCCGAACCCACTCCGACAGACCCGAACCCACTCCGCCAGACCATAACCCACTCCGCCAGACCCGAACCCACTCCGCCAGACCCGAACCCACTCAGCCAGACCCGAACCCACACCGACAGACACGAACCCACTCCGCCAGACCCGAACCCACTCCTCCAGACCCAAACCCTACCTGCCTGATCCGAACCCACTCCGCCAGACCCGAACCCACTCCGCCAGACCCAAACCACTCCGCCAGACCCCAACCCACTCCGCCAGAACCCAACCCACTCTGCCAGACCCGAACCCACTCCGCCAGACCCCAACCCACTCCGCCAGACCCCAACCCACTCCGCCAGACCCAAACCCACTGCGCCAGACCCAAACCCACTCCGCAAGACACAAACCCACTCCGCCAGACCCAAACCAACTCTGCCAGACACAAACCCACTCCGCCAGACCCGAACCAACTCCACCAGACCCGAACCCACTCCGCCAGACCCGAACCAACTCCGCCAGACCCGAACCCACTCCGCCAGACCCAAACCCACTCCGCCAGACCCAAACCCACTCCGCCAGACCCAAACCCACTCCGCCAGACCCAAACCCACTCCGCCAGACCCAAACCCACTCCGCCAGACCCAAACCCACTCCGCCAGACCCCAACCCACTCCGCCGTACCCCAACCCACTCCGCCAGACCCCAACCCACTCCGCCAGCCCCCAACCCACTCCTCCAGACCCGAACCCACTCCGACAGACCCGAACCCACTCCGCCAGACCATAACCCACTCCGACAGACCCGAACCCACTCCGCCAGACCCAAACCCACTCCGTCAGGCCCCAAACCCACTCCGCCAGACCCCAAACCACTCCGCCAGACCCGAACCAACTCCACCAGACCCGAACCCACTCCACCAGACCCGAACCAGCTCCGCCAGACCCGTACCCACTCCGCCAGACCTGAACCCACTCCGCCAGACCCAAACCCACTCCGCCAGACCCGAACACACTCCGCCAGACCCGAACCCACTCCGCCAGACCCAAACCCACTCCGCCAGACCCAAACCCACTCCGCCAGGCCCAAACCAACTCCGCCAGACCCCAACCCACTCCGCCAGACCCAAACCCACTCCGCCAGACCCAAACCCACTCCGCCAGACACAAACCCACTCCGCCAGACCCAAACCAACTCCGCCAGACACAAACCCACTCCGTCAGGCCCCAAATCCACTCCGCCAGACCCAAAACCACTCCGCCAGACCCGAACCAACTCCACCAGACCCGAACCCACTCCGCCAGACCCGAACCAACTCCGCCAGACCCGAACCCACTCCGCCAGACCCGAACCCACTCCGCCAGACCCAAACCCACTCCGCCAGACCCAAACCCTCTCCGCCAGACCCAAACCCACTCCGCCAGACCCGAACCCTCTCCGCCAGACCCAAACCCACTCCGCCAGACCCAAACCCACTCCGCCAAACCCGAACCCACTCCGCCAGACCCCAACCCACACCGCAAGACCCCAACCCACTCCGCCAGACCCAAACCCACTCCGCCAGACCCGAACCCAGTCCGCCACACCCAAAACCACCCGCCAGACCCAAACCCACTCCGCCAGACGCGAACCCTCTCCGCCAGACCCAAACCCACTCCGCCAGACCCGAACCCACTTCGCCAGACCCTAACCCACTCCGCCAGACCCGAACCCACTCCGCCAGACCCAAACCCACTCCGCCAGGCCCGAACCAACTCCGCCAGACCCAAACCCACTCCGCCAGACCCGAACCAACTCCGCCAGACCACAACCCACTCCGCCAGACCCGAACCCACACCGACAGACACGAACCCACTCCGCCAGACCCGAACCCACTCCTCCAGACCCAAACACTACCCGCCAGATCCGAACCCACTCCGCCAGACCCAAACCAACTCCGCCAGACCCAAACCCACTCCGTCAGGCCCCAAACCACTCCGCCAGACCCGAACCAACTCCACCAGACCCGAACCCACTCCGCCAGACCCGAACCAACTCCGCCAGACCCGAACCCATTCCGCCAGACCCGAACCCACTCCGCCAGACCCAAACCCACTCCGCCAGACCCAAACCCACTCCGCCAGACCCAAACCTACTCCGCCAGACCCAAACCCACTCCGCCAGACCCAAACCCACTCCGCCAGACCCAAACCCACTCCGCCAGACCCAAACCCACTCCGCCAGACCACAACCCACTCCGCCAGACACAAACCCACTCCGCCAGACCCAAACCCACTCCGCCAGACCCAAACCCACTCCGCCAGACCACAACCCACTCCGCCAGACCCGAACCCACACCGACAGACCCGACCCCACTCCGCCCGACCCGGACGCACTCAGCCAGACCCGAACCCACTCCGCCAGATCCGAACCCACTCCGCCAGACCCGAACCCACTCTGCCAGAGCCGAACCCACTCCGCAAAACCCGAACCCACTCCGCCAGATCCGAACCCACTCCGCCAGACCCCAACCCACTCCGCCAGACCCCAACCCACTCCGCAATACCCCAACCCATTCCGCCAGACCCGAACCCACTCCGCCAGACCCGAACCTAGTCCGCCACACCCAAACCCACTCCGCCAGACCCAAACCCACTCCGCCAGACCCAAACCCTCTCCGCCAGACCCAAACCCACTCCGCCAGACCCGAACCCTCTCCGCCAGACCCAAACCCACTCCGCCAGACCCGAACCCACTCCGCCAAACCCGAACCCACTCCGCCAGACCCCAACCCACTCCGCAAGACCCCAACCCACTCCGCCAGACCCGAACCCACTCCGCCAGACCCGAACCCAGTCCGCCACACCCAAACCCACTCCGCCAGACCCAAACCCACTCCGCCAGACCCAAACCCTTTCCGCCAGACCCAAACCCACTCCGCCAGACACGAACCCTACCTCCCTGATCCGAACCCACTCCGCCAGACCCGAACCCACTCCGCCAGACCCAAACCACTCCGCCAGACCCCAACCCACTCCGCCAGAACCCAACCCACTCTGCCAGACCCGAACCCACTCTGCCAGACCCCAACCCACTCCGCCAGACCCCAACCCACTCCGCCAGACCCAAACCCACTGCGCCAGACCCAAACCCACTCCGCAAGACACAAACCCACTCCGCCAGACCCAAACCAACTCTGCCAGACACAAACCCACTCCGTCAGGCCCCAAACCCACTCCGCCATACCCAAAACCACTCCGCCAGACCCGAACCAACTCCACCAGACCCGAACCCACTCCGCCAGACCCGAACCAACTCCGCCAGACCCGAACCCACTCCGCCAGACCGGAACCCACTCCGCCAGACCCAAACCCACTCCGCCAGACCCAAACCCACTCCGCCAGACCCAAACCCACTCCGCCAGACCCAAACCCACTCCGCCAGACCCAAACCCACTCCGCCAGACCCCAACCCACTCCGCCGTACCCCAACCCACTCCGCCAGACCCCAACCCACTCCGCCAGACCCCAACCCACTCCTCCAGACCCGAACCCACTCCGACAGACCCGAACCCACTCCGCCAGACCATAACCCACTCCGACAGACCCGAACCCACTCCGCCAGACCCAAACCCACTCCGTCAGGCCCCAAACCCACTCCGCCAGACCCCAAACCACTCCGCCAGACCCGAACCAACTCCACCAGACCCGAACCCACTCCACCAGACCCGAACCAGCTCCGCCAGACCCGAACCCACTCCGCCAGACCCGAACCCACTCCGCCAGACCCAAACCCACTCCGCCAGACCCGAACACACTCCGCCAGACCCCAACCCACTCCGCCAGACCCCAACCCACTCCGCCAGACCCAAACCCACTCCGCCAGACCCGAACCCAGTCCGCCACACCCAAACCCACTCCGCCAGACCCAAACCCACTCCGCCAGACCCAAACCCTCTCCGCCAGACCCAAACCCACTCCGCCAGACCCGAACCCTCTCCGCCAGACCCAAACCCACTCCGCCAGACCCGAACCCACTCCGCCAAACCCGAACCCACTCCGCCAGACCACAACCCACTCCGCCAGACCCGATCCCACACCGACAGACCTGAACCCACTCCGCCAGACCCGAACCCACTCCGCCAGACCCGAACCCACTCCGCCAGACCCGAACCCTCTCCGCCAGATCCGAACCCACTCCGCCAGACCCCAACCCACTCCGCCAGACCCAAACCCACTCCGCCAGACCCGAACCCAGTCCGCCACACCCAAACCCACTCCGCCAGACCCAAACCCACTCCGCCAGACCCAAACCCTCTCCGCCAGACCCAAACCCACTCCGCCAGACCCAAACCCACTCCGCCAGACCCGAACCCAATCCGCCAAACCCGAACCCACTCCGCCAGACCACAACCCACTCCGCCAGACCCGATCCCACACCGACAGACCTGAACCCACTCCGCCAGACCCGAACCCACTCCGCCAGACCCGAACCCACTCCGCCAGACCCGAACCCTCTCTGCCAGATCCGAACCCACTCCGCCAGACCCGAACCCACTCCGCCAGACCCTAACCCACTCCGCCAGACCCGAACCCACTCCGCCAGACCCAAACCCACTCCGCCAGAGCCGAACCAACTCCGCCAGACCCGAACCCACTCCGCCAGACCCCAACCCACTCCGCCAGACCCAAACCCACTCCGCCAGGCCCAAACCAACTCCGCCAGACCCCAACCCACTCCGCCAGACCCAAACCCACTCCGCCAGACCCAAACCCACTCCGCCAGACACAAACCCACTCCGCCAGACCCAAACCAACTCCGCCAGACCCAAACCCACTCCGTCAGGCCCCAAACCCACTCCGCCAGACCCAAAACCACTCCGCCAGACCCGAACCAACTCCACCAGACCCGAACCCACTCCGCCAGACCCGAACCAACTCCGCCAGACCCGAACCCACTCCGCCAGACCCGAACCCACTCCGCCAGACCCAAGCCCACTCCGCCAGACCCAAACCCTCTCCGCCAGACCCAAACCCACTCCGCCAGACCCGAACCCTCTCCGCCAGACCCAAACCCACTCCGCCAGACCCGAACCCACTCCGCCAAACCCGAACCCACTCCGCCAGACCCCAACCCACACCGCAAGACCCCAACCCACTCCGCCAGACCCAAACCCACTCCGCCAGACCCGAACCCAGTCCGCCACACCCAAACCCACCCGCCAGACCCAAACCCACTCCGCCAGACGCGAACCCTCTCCGCCAGACCCAAACCCACTCCGCCAGACCCCAACCCACTCCGCCAGACCTGAACCCACTCCGCCAGACCCGAACCCTCTCCGCCAGATCCGAACCCACTCCGCCAGACCCGAACCCACTTCGCCAGACCCTAACCCACTCCGCCAGACCCGAACACACTCCGCCAGACCCAAACCCACTCCGCCAGGCCCGAACCAACTCCGCCAGACCCAAACCCACTCCGCCAGACCCGAACCAACTCCGCCAGACCACAACCCACTCCGCCAGACCCGAACCCACACCGACAGACACGAACCCACTCCGCCAGACCCGAACCCACTCCTCCAGACCCAAACACTACCCGCCAGATCCGAACCCACTCCGCCAGACCCAAACCAACTCCGCCAGACCCAAACCCACTCCGTCAGGCCCCAAACCACTCCGCCAGACCCGAACCAACTCCACCAGACCCGAACCCACTCCGCCAGACCCGAACCAACTCCGCCAGACCCGAACCCATTCCGCCAGACCCGAACCCACTCCGCCAGACCCAAACCCACTCCGCCAGACCCAAACCCACTCCGCCAGACCCAAACCTACTCCGCCAGACCCAAACCCACTCCGCCAGACCCAAACCCACTCCGCCAGACCCAAACCCACTCCGCCTGACCCAAACCCACTCCGCCAGACCACAACCCACTCCGCCAGACCCGAACCCACACCGACAGACCCGACCCCACTCCGCCCGACCCGGACGCACTCAGCCAGACCCGAACCCACTCCGCCAGATCCGAACCCACTCCGCCAGACCCGAACCCACTCCGCCAGACCCGAACCCTCTCCGCCAGACCCAAACCCACTCCGCCAGGCCCGAACCAACTCCGCCAGACCCAAACCCACTCCGCCAGACCCGAACCAACTCCGCCAGACCACAACCCACTCCGCCAGACCCGAACCCACACCGACAGACACGAACCCACTCCGCCAGACCCGAACCCACTCCTCCAGACCCAAACACTACCCGCCAGATCCGAACCCACTCCGCCAGACCCAAACCAACTCCGCCAGACCCAAACCCACTCCGTCAGGCCCCAAACCACTCCGCCAGACCCGAACCAACTCCACCAGACCCGAACCCACTCCGCCAGACCCGAACCAACTCCGCCAGACCCGAACCCATTCCGCCAGACCCGAACCCACTCCGCCAGACCCAAACCCACTCCGCCAGACCCAAACCCACTCCGCCAGACCCAAACCTACTCCGCCAGACCCAAACCCACTCCGCCAGACCCAAACCCACTCCGCCAGACCCAAACCCACTCCGCCAGACCCAAACCCACTCCGCCAGACCACAACCCACTCCGCCAGACACAAACCCACTCCGCCAGACCCAAACCCACTCCGCCTGACCCAAACCCACTCCGCCAGACCACAACCCACTCCGCCAGACCCGAACCCACACCGACAGACCCGACCCCACTCCGCCCGACCCGGACGCACTCAGCCAGACCCGAACCCACTCCGCCAGATCCGAACCCACTCCGCCAGACCCGAACCCACTCCGCCAGAGCCGAACCCACTCCGCAAAACCCGAACCCACTCCGCCAGATCCGAACCCACTCCGCCAGACCCCAACCCACTCCGCCAGACCCCAACCCACTCCGCAATACCCCAACCCACTCCGCCAGACCCGAACCCACTCCGCCAGACACGAAACTAGTCCGCCACACCCAAACCCACTCCGCCAGACCCAAACCCACTCCGCCAGACGCAAACCCTCTCCGCCAGACCCAAACCCACTCCGCCAGACCCGAACCCTCTCCGCCAGACCCAAACCCACTCCGCCAGACCCGAACCCACTCCGCCAAACCCGAACCCACTCCGCCAGACCCCAACCCACTCCGCAAGACCCCAACCCACTCCGCCAGACCTGAACCCACTCCGCCAGACCCGAACCCAGTCCGCCACACCCAAACCCACTCCGCCAGACCCAAACCCACTCCGCCAGACCCAAACCCTTTCCGCCAGACCCAAACCCACTCCGCCAGACCCGAACCCTCTCCGCCAGACCCAAACCCACTCCGCCAGACCCGAACCCACTCCGCCAAACCCGAACCCACTCCGCCAGACCACAACCCACTCCGCCAGACCCGAACCCACACCGACAGACCTGAACCCACTCCGCCAGACCCGAACCCACTCCGCCAGACCCGAACCCACTCCGCCAGACAGGAACCCTCTCCGCCAGATCCGAACCCACTCCGCCAGACCCGAACCCACTCCGCCAGACCCGAACCACTCCGCCAGACCCGAACCCACTCCGCCAGACACGAACCCTCTCCGCCAGATCCGAACCCACTCCGCCAGACCCGAACCCACTCCGCCAGACCCTAACCCACTCCGCCAGACCCTAACCCACTCCGCCAGACCCGAACCAACTCCGCCAGACCCAAACCCACTCCGCCAGACCCAAACACACTCCGCCAGACCCAAACCCACTCCGCCAGGCCCAAACCAACTCCGCCAGACCCAAACCCCCTCCGCCAGACCCAAACCCACTCCGCCAGACCCAAACCCACTCCGCCAGAACTGAACCCACTCCGCCAGACCCGAACCAACTCCGCCAGACCACAACCCACTCCGCCAGACCCGAACCCACTCCGCCAGACCCTAACCCACTCCGCCAGACCCTAACCCACTCCGCCAGACCCGAACCAACTCCGCCAGACCCAAACCCACTCCGCCAGACCCAAACACACTCCGCCAGACCCAAACCCACTCCGCCAGGCCCAAACCAACTCCGCCAGACCCAAACCCCCTCCGCCAGACCCAAACCCACTCCGCCAGACCCAAACCCACTCCGCCAGAACTGAACCCACTCCGCCAGACCCGAACCAACTCCGCCAGACCACAACCCACTCCACCAGACCCGAAATCACACCGACAGACACGAACCCACTCCGCCAGACCCGAACCCACTCCTCCAGACCCAAACCCTACCCGCCAGATCCGAACCCACTCCGCCAGACCCGAACCCACTCCGCCAGACCCAAACCCACTCCGCCAGACCCAAACCTACTCCGCCAGACCCCAACCCACTGCGCCAGACCCGAACCAACTCCGCCAGACCCGAACACACTCCGCCAGACCCCAACCCACTCAGCCGAACCCCAACCCACTCCGCCAGACCCCAACCCACTCCGCCAGATCCGAACCCACTCCGCCAGACCCCAACCCACTCCGCCAGACCCCAACCCACTCCGCCAGAACCCAACCCACTCTGCCAGACCCGAACCCACTCTGCCAGACCCCAACCCACTCCGCCAGACCCCAACCCACTCCGCCAGACCCAAACCCACTCCGCCAGACACAAACCCACTCCGCCAAACCCAAACCCACTCCGCCAGACCCAAACCAACTCCGCCAGACCCAAACCCACTCCGTCAGGCCCCAAACCCTATCCGCCAGACCCAAAACCACTCCGCCAGACCCGAACCAACTCCACCAGACCCGAACCCACTCCGCCAGACCTGAACCAACTCCGCCAGACCCGAACCCACTCCGCCAGACCCGAACCCACTCCGCCAGACCCAAACCCACTCCGCCAGACCCAAACCCACTCCGCCAGACCCAAACCCACTCCGCCAGACCACAACCCACTCCGCCAGACCCAAACCCACTCCGCCATACCCAAACCCCCTCCGCCAGACCCAAACCCACTCCGCCAGACCACAACCCACTCCGCCAGACCCGAACCCACACCGACAGACCCGACCCCACTCCGCCCGACCCGGACGCACTCAGCCAGACCCGAACCCACTCCGCCAGATCCGAACCCACTCCGCCAGACCCGAACCCACTCCGCCAGACCCGAACCCACTCCGCCAGAGCCGAACCCACTCCGCAAAACCCGAACCCACTCCGCCAGATCCGAACCCACTCCGCCAGACCCCAACCCACTCCGCCAGACCCCAACCCACTCCGCAAGACCCCAACCCACTCCGCCAGACCCGAACCCACTCCGCCAGACCCGAACCTAGTCCGCCACACCCAAACCCACTCCGCCAGTCCCAAACCCACTCCGCCAGACCCAAACCCTCTCCGCCAGACCCAAACCCACTCCGCCAGACCCAAACCCACTCCGCCAGAACTGAACCCACTCCGCCAGACCCGAACCAACTCCGCCAGACCACAACCCACTCCACCAGACCCGAACCCACACCGACAGACACGAACCCACTCCGCCAGACCCGAACCCACTCCTCCAGACCCAAACCCTACCCGCCAGATCCGAACCCACTCCGCCAGACCCGAACCCACTCCGCCAGACCCAAACCCACTCCGCCAGACCCAAACCTACTCCGCCAGACCCCAACCCACTGCGCCAGACCTGAACCAACTCCGCCAGACCCGAACACACTCCGCCAGACCCCAACCCACTCAGCCGAACCCCAACCCACTCCGCCAGACCCCAACCCACTCCGCCAGATCCGAACCCACTCCGCCAGACCCCAACCCACTCCGCCAGACCCCAACCCACTCCGCCAGAACCCAACCCACTCTGCCAGACCCGAACCCACTCTGCCAGACCCCAACCCACTCCGCCAGACCCCAACCCACTCCGCCAGACCCAAACCCACTCCGCCAGACACAAACCCACTCCGCCAAACCCAAACCAACTCCGCCAGACCCAAACCAACTCCGCCAGACCCAAACCCACTCCGTCAGGCCCCAAACCCTATCCGCCAGACCCAAAACCACTCCGCCAGACCCGAACCAACTCCACCAGACCCGAACCCACTCCGCCACACCTGAACCAACTCCGCCAGACCCGAACCCACTCCGCCAGACCCGAACCCACTCCGCCAGACCCAAACCCACTCCGCCAGACCCAAACCCACTCCGCCAGACCCAAACCCACTCCGCCAGACCACAACCCACTCCGCCAGACCCAAACCCACTCCGCCATACCCAAACCCCCTCCGCCAGACCCAAACCCACTCCGCCAGACCACAACCCACTCCGCCAGACCCGAACCCACACCGACAGACCCGACCCCACTCCGCCCGACCCGGACGCACTCAGCCAGACCCGAACCCACTCCGCCAGATCCGAACCCACTCCGCCAGACCCGAACCCACTCCGCCAGACCCGAACCCACTCCGCCAGAGCCGAACCCACTCCGCAAAACCCGAACCCACACGGCCAGATCCGAACCCACTCCGCCAGACCCCAACCCACTCCGCCAGACCCCCAACCCACTCCGCAAGACCCCAACCCACTCCGCCAGACCCGAACCCACTCCGCCAGACCCGAACCTAGTCCGCCACACCCAAACCCACTCCGCCAGACCCAAACCCACTCCGCCAGACCCAAACCCTCTCCGCCAGACCCAAACCCACTCCGCCAGACCTGAACCCTCTCCGCCAGACCCAAACCCACTCCGCCAGACCCGAACCCACTCCGCCAAACCCGAACCCACTCCGCCAGACCCCAACCCACTCCGCAAGACCCCAACCCACTCCGCCAGACCCGAACCCACTCCGCCAGACCCAAACCCAGTCCGCCACACCCAAACCCACTCCGCCAGACCCAAACCCACTCCGCCAGACCCAAACCCTCTCCGCCAGACCCAAACCCACTCCGCCAGACCCGAACCCTCTCCGCCAGACCCAAACCCACTCCGCCAGACCCGAACCCACTCCGCCAAACCCAAACCCACTCCGCCAGACCACAACCCACTCCGCCAGACCCGAACCCACTCCGCCAGACCTGAACCACTCCCCCAGACCCGAACCCACTCCGCCAGACCCTAACCCACTCCGCCAGTCCCTAACCCACTCCGCCAGACCCGAACCCACTCCGCCAGACCCGAACGCACACCGCCAGACCCGAACCCACTCCGCCAGACCCAAACCCACTCCGCCAGGCCCAAACCAACTCCGCCAGACCCAAACCCCCTCCGCCAGACCCAAACCCACTCCGCCAGACCCAAACCCACTCCGCCAGAACTGAACCCACTCCGCCAGACCCGAACCAACTCCGCCAGACCACAACCCACTCCGCCAGACCCGAACCCACACCGACAGACACGAACCCACTCCGCCAGACCCAAACCCACTCCGCCAGACCCAAACCCTCTCCGCCAGACCCAAACCCTCTCCGCCAGACCCGAACCCTCTCCGCCAGACCCAAACCCACTCCGCCAGACCCAAACCCACTCCGCCAGACCCAAACCCTCTCCGCCAGACCCAAACCCACTCCGCCAGACCCGAACCCTCTCCGCCAGACCCAAACCCACTCCGCCAGACCCGAACCCACTCCGCCAAACCCGAACCCACTCAGCCAGACCCCAACCCACTCCGCAAGACCCCAACCCACTCCGCCAGACCCGAACCCACTCCGCCAGACCCGAACCCAGTCCGCCACACCCAAACCCACTCCGCCAGACCCAAACCCACTCCGCCAGAACTGAACCCACTCCGCCAGACCCGAACCAACTCCGCCAGACCACAACCCACTCCGCCAGACCCGAACCCACACCGACAGACACGAACCCACTCCGCCAGACCCGAACCCACTCCTCCAGACCCAAACCCTACCCGCCAGATCCGAACCCACTCCGCCAGACCCGAACCCACTCCGCCAGACCCAAACCCACTCCGCCAGACCCAAACCTACTCCGCCAGACCCCAACCCACTGCGCCAGACCCGAACCAACTCCGCCAGACCCGAACACACTCCGCCAGACCCCAACCCACTCAGCCGAACCCCAACCCACTCCGCCAGACCCCAACCCACTCCGCCAGATCCGAACCCACTCCGCCAGACCCGAACCCACTCCGACAGACCCAAACCCACTCCGCCAGACCATAACCCACTCCGCCGGACCCGAACCCACTCCGCCAGACCCGAACCCACTCCGCCAGACCCCAACCCACTCCGCCAGACCCCAACCCACTCCGCCAGAACCCAACCCACTCTGCCAGACCCGAACCCACTCTGCCAGACCCCAACCCACTCCGCCAGACCCCAACCCACTCCGCCAGACCCCAACCCACTCCGCCAGAACCCAACCCACTCTGCCAGACCCGAACCCACTCTGCCAGACCCCAACCCACTCCGCCAGACCCCAACCCACTCCGCCAGACCCAAACCCACTCCGCCAGACCCGAACCCACTCCGCCAGACCCGAACCTAGTCCGCCACTCCCAAACGCACTCCGCCAGACCCAAACCCACTCCGCCAGACCCAAACCCTCTCCGCCAGACCCAAACCCACTCCGCCAGACCCGAACCCTCTCCGCCAGACCCAAACCCACTCCGCCAGACCACAACCCACTCCGCCAGACCCGAACCCACACCGACAGACCTGAACCCACTCCGCCAGACCCGAACCCACTCCGCCAGACCCGAACCCACTCCGCCAGACACGAACCCTCTCCGCCAGATCCGAACCCACTCCGCCAGACCCGAACCCACTCCGCCAGACCCGAACCACTCCGCCAGACCCGAACCCACTCCGCCAGACACGAACCCTCTCCGCCAGATCCGAACCCACTCCGCCAGACCCGAACCCACTCCGCCAGACCCTAACCCACTCCGCCAGACCCGAACCCATACCGACAGACACGAACCCACTCCGCCAGACCCGAACCCACTCCTCCAGATCCAAACCCTACCCGCCAGATCCGACCCCACTCCGCCAGACCCGAACCCACTCCGCCAGACCCAAACCCACTCCGCCAGACCCAAACCTACTCCGCCAGACCCCAACCCACTGCGCCAGACCCGAACCAACTCCGCCAGACCCGAACACACTCCGCCAGACCCCAACCCACTCCGCCAGACCCCAACCCACTCCGCCAGAACCCAACCCACTCTGCCAGACCCGAACCCACTCTGCCAGACCCCAACCCACTCCGCCAGACCCCAACCCACTCCGCCAGACCCAAACCCACTCCGCCAGACCCAAACCCACTCCGCCAGACCCAACCCCACTCCGCCAGACCCAAACCAACTACGCCAGACCCAAACCCACTCCGTCAGGCCCTAAACCCTATCCGCCAGACCCAAAACCACTCCGCCAGACCCGAACCAACTCCACCAGAACCGAACCCACTCCGCCAGAGCCGAACCAACTCCGCCAGACCCGAACCCACTCCGCCAGACCCGAACCCACTCCGCCAGACCCGAACCCACTCCGCCAGACCCGAACCCACTCGGCCAGACCCAAACCCACTCCGCCAGACCCAAACCCACTCCGCCAGACCCAAACCCACTCCTTCAGACCCAAATCCACTCCGCCAGACCACAACCCACTCCGCCAGACCCGGACCCACACCGACAGACCCGACCCCACTCCGCCCGACCCGGACCCACTCAGCCAGACCCGAACCCACTCCGCCAGATCCGAACCCACTCCGCCAGACCCGAACCCACTCCGCAAGACCCCAACCCACCCCGCCAGACCCCCAACCCACTCCGCCAGACCCCAACCCACTCCGCCAGACCCAAACCCACTCCGCCAGAACTGAACCCACTCCGCCAGACCCGAACCAACTCCGCCAGACCACAACCCACTCCGCCAGACCCGAACCCACACTGACAGACACGAACCCACTCCGCCAGACCCGAACCCACTCCTCCAGATCCAAACCCTACCCGCCAGATCCGAACCCACTCCGCCAGACCCGAACCCACTCCGCCAGACCCAAACCCACTCCGCCAGACCCTAACCTACTCCGCCAGACCCCAACCCACTGCGCCAGACCCGAACCAACTCCGCCAGACCCGAACACACTCCGCCAGACCCCAACCCACTCCGCCGAACCCCAACCCACTCCGCCAGACCCCAACCCACTCCGCCAGATCCGAACAAACTCCGCCAGACCCGAACCCACTCCGACAGACCCAAACCCACTCCGCCAGACCATAACCAACTCCGCCGGACCCGAACCCACTCCGCCAGACCCGAACCCACTCCGCCAGACCCCAACCCACTCCGCCAGACCCCAACCCACTCCGCCAGAACCCAACCCACTCTGCCAGACCCGAACCCACTCTGCCAGACCCCAACCCACTCCGCCAGACCCCAACCCACTCCGCCAGACCCAAACCCACTCCGCCAGACCCAAACCCACTCCGCCAGATCCAAACCCACTCCGCCAGACCCAAACCAACTCCGCCAGACCCAAACCCACTCCGTCAGGCCCTAAACCCTATCCGCCAGACCCAAAACCACTCCGCCAGACCCGAACCAACTCCACCAGACCCGAACCCACCCCGCCAGAGCCGAACCAACTCCGCCAGACCCGAACCCACTCCGCCAGACCCGAACCCACTCCGCCAGACCCGAACCCACTCCGCCAGACCCGAACCCACTCGGCCAGACCCAAACCCACTCGGCCAGGCCCAAACCCACTCCGCCAGACCCAAACCCACTCCGCCAGACCCAAATCCACTCCGCCAGACCACAACCCACTCCGCCAGACCCAAACCCACTCCGCCAGACCCAAACCCACTCCGCCAGACCCAAACACACTCCGCCAGACCACAACCCACTCCGCCAGACCCGGACCCACACCGACAGACCCGACCCCACTCCGCCCGACCCGGACCCACTCAGCCAGACCCGAACCCACTCCGCCAGATCCGAACCCACTCCGCCAGACCCGAACCCACTCCGCCAGAGCCGAACCCACTCCGCCAGACCCCAACCCACTCCGCCAGACCCGAACCCACTCCGCCAGAGCCGAACCCACTCCGCCAGACCCCAACCCACTCCGCCAGACCCCAACCCACTCCGCCAGACCCGAACCCACTCCGCCAGACCCGAACCCACTCCGCCAGACCCCAACCCACTCCGCCAGACCCGAACACACTCCGCCAGACCCGAACCCACTCCGCCAGACCCGAACCAACTCCGCCAGACCCGAACCCACTCCGCCAGACCCGAACCCACTCCGCCAGACCCGAACCCACTCGGCCAGACCCAAACCCACTCGGCCAGACCCAAACCCACTCCGCCAGACCCGAACCCTCTCCGCCAGACCCAAACCCACTCCGCCAGACCCGAACCCACTCCGACAGACCCAAACCCACTCCGCCAGACCACAACCCACTCCGCCAGACCCGGACCCACACCGACAGACCCGACCCCACTCCGCCCGACCCGGACCCACTCAGCCAGACCCGAACCCACTCCGCCAGATCCGAACCCACTCCGCCAGACCCGAACCCACTCCGCCAGAGCCGAACCCACTCCGCCAGACCCCAACCCACTCCGCCAGACCCGAACCCACTCCGCCAGAGCCGAACCCACTCCGCCAGACCCCAACCCACTCCGCCAGACCCCAACCCACTCCGCCAGACCCGAACCCACTCCGCCAGACCCGAACCCACTCCGCCAGACCCCAACCCACTCCGCCAGACCCGAACCCACTCCGCCAGACCCGAACCCACTCCGCCAGACCCGAACCAACTCCGCCAGACCCGAACCCACTCCGCCAGACCCGAACCCACTCCGCCAGACCCGAACCCACTCGGCCAGACCCGAACCCACTCGGCCAGACCCAAACCCACTCCGCCAGACCCGAACCCTCTCCGCCAGACCCAAACCCACTCCGCCAGACCCGAACCCACTCCGCCAGACCCAAACCCACTCCGCCAGACCACAACCCACTCCGCCAGACCCGAACCCACACCGACAGACCCGACCCCATTCCGCCCGACCCGGACGCACTCAGCCAGACCCGAACCCACTCCGCCAGATCCGAACCCACTCCGCCAGACCCGAACCCACTCCGCCAGAGCCGAACCCACTCCGCAAAACCCGAACCCACTCCGCCAGATCCGAACCCACTCCGCCAGACCCCAACCCACTCCGCCAGACCCCAACCCACTCCGCAAGACCCCAACCCACTCCGCCAGACCCGAACCAACTCCGCCAGACCCGAACCTAGTCCGCCACACCCAAACCCACTCCGCCAGACCCAAACCCACTCCGCCAGACCCAAACCCTCTCCGCCAGACCCAAACCCACTCCGCCAGACCCGAACCCTCTCCGCCAGACCCAAACCCACTCCGCCAGACCACAACCCACTCCGCCAGACCCGAACCCACACCGACAGACCTGAACCCACTCCGCCAGACCCGAACCCACTCCGCCAGACCCGAACCCACTCCGCCAGACCCGAACCCACTCCGCCAGACCCGAACCACTCCGCCAGACCCGAACCCACTCCGCCAGACACGAACCCTCTCCGCCAGATCCGAACCCACTCCGCCAGACGCGAACCCACTCCGCCAGACCCTAACCCACTCCGCCAGACCCGAACCCACACCGACAGACACGAACCCACTCCGCCAGACCCGAACCCACTCCTCCAGATCCAAACCCTACCCGCCAGATCCGAACCCACTCCGCCAGACCCGAACCCACTCCGCCAGACCCAAACCCACTCCGCCAGACCCAAACCTACTCCGCCAGACCCCAACCCACTGCGCCAGACCCGAACCAACTCCGCCAGACCCGAACACACTCCGCCAGACCCCAACCCACTCCGCCGAACCCCAACCCACTCCGCCAGACCCCAACCCACTCCGCCAGATCCGAACAAACTCCGCCAGACCCGAACCCACTCCGACAGACCCAAACCCACTCCGCCAGAACATAACCCACTCCGCCGGACCCGAACCCACTCCGCCAGACCCGAACCCACTCCGCCAGACCCCAACCCACTCCGCCAGACCCCAACCCACTCCGCCAGAACCCAACCCACTCGGCCAGACCCGAACCCACTCTGCCAGACCCCAACCCACTCCGCCAGACCCCAACCCACTCCGCCAGACCCAAACCCACTCCGCCAGACCCAAACCCACTCCGCCAGACCCAAACCCACTCCGCCAGACCCAAACCAACTCCGCCAGACCCAAACCCACTCCGTCAGGCCCTAAACCCTATCCGCCAGACCCAAAACCACTCCGCCAGACCCGAACCAACTCCACCAGACCCGAACCCACTCCGCCAGAGCCGAACCAACTCCGCCAGACCCGAACCCACTCCGCCAGACCCGAACCCACTCCGCCAGACCCGAACCCACTCCGCCAGACCCGAACCCACTCGGCCAGACCCAAACCCACTCGGCCAGACCCAAACCCACTCCGCCAGACCCAAACCCACTCCGTCAGACCCAAATCCACTCCGCCAGACCACAACCCACTCCGCCAGACCCAAACCCACTCCGCCAGACCCAAACCCACTCCGCCAGACCCAAACACACTCCGCCAGACCACAACCCACTCCGCCAGACCCGGACCCACACCGACAGACCCGACCCCACTCCGCCCGACCCGGACCCACTCAGCCACACCCGAACCCACTCCGCCAGATCCGAACCCACTCCGCCAGACCCGAACCCACTCCGCCAGAGCCGAACCCACTCCGCCAGACCCGAACCCACTCCGCCAGATCCGAACCCACTCCGCCAGACCCCAACCCACTCCGCCAGACCCCAACCCACTCCGCCAGACCCGAACCCACTCCGCCAGACCCGAACCCACTCCGCCAGACCCGAACCAACTCCGCCAGACCCGAACCCACTCCGCCAGACCTGAACCCACTCCGCCAGACCCCAACCCACTACGCCAGACCCGAACCCACTCCGTCAGACCCGAACCCAGTCCGCCACACCCGAACCCACTCCGCCAGACCCGAACCCACTCCGCCAAACCCCAACCCACTCCGCAAGACCCCAACCCACCCCGCCAGACCCCCAACCCACTCCGCCAGACCCCAACCCACTCCGCCAGACCCAAACCCACTCCGCCAGAACTGAACCCACTCCGCCAGACCCGAACCAACTCCGCCAGACCACAACCCACTCCGCCAGACCCGAACCCACACCGACAGACACGAACCCACTCCGCCAGACCCGAACCCACTCCTCCAGATCCAAACCCAACCCGCCAGTTCCGAACCCACTCCGCCAGACCCGAACCCACTCCGCCAGACCCAAACCCACTCCGCCAGACCCTAACCTACTCCGCCAGACCCCAACCCACTGCGCCAGACCCGAACCAACTCCGCCAGACCCGAACACACTCCGCCAGACCCCAACCCACTCCGCCGAACCCCAACCCACTCCGCCAGACCCCAACCCATTCCGCCAGATCCGAACAAACTCCGCCAGAGCCGAACCAACTCCGCCAGACCCGAACCCACTCCGCCAGACCCGAACCCACTCCGCCAGACCCGAACCCACTCCGCCAGACCCGAACCCACTCGGCCAGACCCAAACCCACTCGGCCAGACCCAAACCCACTCCGCCAAACCCAAACCCACTCCGCCAGACCCAAATCCACTCCGCCAGACCACAACCCACTCCGCCAGACCCAAACCCACTCCGCCAGACCCAAACCCACTCCGCCAGACCCAAACACACTCCGCCAGACCACAACCCACTCCGCCAGACCCGGACCCACACCGACAGACCCGACCCCACTCCGCCCGACCCGGACCCACTCAGCCAGACCCGAACCCACTCCGCCAGATCCGAACCCACTCCGCCAGACCCGAACCCACTCCGCCAGAGCCGAACCCACTCCGCCAGACCCCAACCCACTCCGCCAGACCCGAACCCACTCCGCCAGACCCGAACCAACTCCGCCAGACCCAAACCCACTCCGCCAGACCCGAACCCTCTCCGCCAGACCCAAACCCACTCCGCCAGACCCGAACCCACTCCGCCAAACCCGAACCCACTCCGCCAGACCACAACCCACTCCGCCAGACCCGAACCCACACCGACAGACCTGAACCCACTCCGCCAGACCCGAACCCACTCCGCCAGACCCGAACCCACTCCGCCAGACACGAACCCTCTCCGCCAGATCCGAACCCACTCCGCCAGACCCGAACCCACTCCGCCAGACCCGAACCACTCCGCCAGACCCGAACCCACTCCGCCAGACACGAACCCTCTCCGCCAGATCCGAACCCACTCCGCCAGACCCGAACCCACTCCGCCAGACCCTAACCCACTCCGCCAGACCCTAACCCACTCCGCCAGACCCGAACCAACTCCGCCAGACCCAAACCCACTCCGCCAGACCCAAACCCACTCCGCCAGACCCAAACCCACTCCGCCAGACCACAACCCACTCCGCCAGACCCGAACCCACACCGACAGACCCGACCCCATTCCGCCCGACCCGGACGCACTCAGCCAGACCCGAACCCACTCCGCCAGATCCGAACCCACTCCGCCAGACCCGAACCCACTCCGCCAGAGCCGAACCCACTCCGCAAAACCCGAACCCACTCCGCCAGATCCGAACCCACTCCGCCAGACCCCAACCCACTCCGCCAGACCCCAACCCACTCCGCAAGACCCCAACCCACTCCGCCAGACCCGAACCAACTCCGCCAGACCCGAACCTAGTCCGCCAGACCCAAACCCACTCCGCCAGACCCAAACCCACTCCGCCAGACCCAAACCCTCTCCGCCAGACCCAAACCCACTCCGCCAGACCCGAACCCTCTCCGCCAGACCCAAACCCACTCCGCCAGACCACAACCCACTCCGCCAGACCCGAACCCACACCGACAGACCTGAACCCACTCCGCCAGACCCGAACCCACTCCGCCAGACCCGAACCCACTCCGCCAGACCCGAACCCACTCCGCCAGACCCGAACCACTCCGCCAGACCCGAACCCACTCCGCCAGACACGAACCCTCTCCGCCAGATCCGAACCCACTCCGCCAGACGCGAACCCACTCCGCCAGACCCTAACCCACTCCGCCAGACCCGAACCCACACCGACAGACACGAACCCACTCCGCCAGACCCGAACCCACTCCTCCAGATCCAAACCCTACCCGCCAGATCCGAACCCACTCCGCCAGACCCGAACCCACTCCGCCAGACCCAAACCCACTCCGCCAGACCCAAACCTACTCCGCCAGACCCCAACCCACTGCGCCAGACCCGAACCAACTCCGCCAGACCCGAACACACTCCGCCAGACCCCAACCCACTCCGCCGAACCCCAACCCACTCCGCCAGACCCCAACCCACTCCGCCAGATCCGAACAAACTCCGCCAGACCCGAACCCACTCCGACAGACCCAAACCCACTCCGCCAGAACATAACCCACTCCGCCGGACCCGAACCCACTCCGCCAGACCCGAACCCACTCCGCCAGACCCCAACCCACTCCGCCAGACCCCAACCCACTCCGCCAGAACCCAACCCACTCGGCCAGACCCGAACCCACTCTGCCAGACCCCAACCCACTCCGCCAGACCCCAACCCACTCCGCCAGACCCAAACCCACTCCGCCAGACCCAAACCCACTCCGCCAGACCCAAACCCACTCCGCCAGACCCAAACCAACTCCGCCAGACCCAAACCCACTCCGTCAGGCCCTAAACCCTATCCGCCAGACCCAAAACCACTCCGCCAGACCCGAACCAACTCCACCAGACCCGAACCCACTCCGCCAGAGCCGAACCAACTCCGCCAGACCCGAACCCACTCCGCCAGACCCGAACCCACTCCGCCAGACCCGAACCCACTCCGCCAGACCCGAACCCACTCGGCCAGACCCAAACCCACTCGGCCAGACCCAAACCCACTCCGCCAGACCCAAACCCACTCCGTCAGACCCAAATCCACTCCGCCAGACCACAACCCACTCCGCCAGACCCAAACCCACTCCGCCAGACCCAAACCCACTCCGCCAGACCCAAACACACTCCGCCAGACCACAACCCACTCCGCCAGACCCGGACCCACACCGACAGACCCGACCCCACTCCGCCCGACCCGGACCCACTCAGCCACACCCGAACCCACTCCGCCAGATCCGAACCCACTCCGCCAGACCCGAACCCACTCCGCCAGAGCCGAACCCACTCCGCCAGACCCGAACCCACTCCGCCAGATCCGAACCCACTCCGCCAGACCCCAACCCACTCCGCCAGACCCCAACCCACTCCGCCAGACCCGAACCCACTCCGCCAGACCCGAACCCACTCCGCCAGACCCGAACCAACTCCGCCAGACCCGAACCCACTCCGCCAGACCTGAACCCACTCCGCCAGACCCCAACCCACTACGCCAGACCCGAACCCACTCCGTCAGACCCGAACCCAGTCCGCCACACCCGAACCCACTCCGCCAGACCCGAACCCACTCCGCCAAACCCCAACCCACTCCGCAAGACCCCAACCCACCCCGCCAGACCCCCAACCCACTCCGCCAGACCCCAACCCACTCCGCCAGACCCAAACCCACTCCGCCAGAACTGAACCCACTCCGCCAGACCCGAACCAACTCCGCCAGACCACAACCCACTCCGCCAGACCCGAACCCACACCGACAGACACGAACCCACTCCGCCAGACCCGAACCCACTCCTCCAGATCCAAACCCAACCCGCCAGTTCCGAACCCACTCCGCCAGACCCGAACCCACTCCGCCAGACCCAAACCCACTCCGCCAGACCCTAACCTACTCCGCCAGACCCCAACCCACTGCGCCAGACCCGAACCAACTCCGCCAGACCCGAACACACTCCGCCAGACCCCAACCCACTCCGCCGAACCCCAACCCACTCCGCCAGACCCCAACCCATTCCGCCAGATCCGAACAAACTCCGCCAGAGCCGAACCAACTCCGCCAGACCCGAACCCACTCCGCCAGACCCGAACCCACTCCGCCAGACCCGAACCCACTCCGCCAGACCCGAACCCACTCGGCCAGACCCAAACCCACTCGGCCAGACCCAAACCCACTCCGCCAAACCCAAACCCACTCCGCCAGACCCAAATCCACTCCGCCAGACCACAACCCACTCCGCCAGACCCAAACCCACTCCGCCAGACCCAAACCCACTCCGCCAGACCCAAACACACTCCGCCAGACCACAACCCACTCCGCCAGACCCGGACCCACACCGACAGACCCGACCCCACTCCGCCCGACCCGGACCCACTCAGCCAGACCCGAACCCACTCCGCCAGATCCGAACCCACTCCGCCAGACCCGAACCCACTCCGCCAGAGCCGAACCCACTCCGCCAGACCCCAACCCACTCCGCCAGACCCGAACCCACTCCGCCAGACCCGAACCAACTCCGCCAGACCCAAACCCACTCCGCCAGACCCGAACCCTCTCCGCCAGACCCCAACCCACTCCGCCAGACCCGAACCCACTCCGCCAAACCCGAACCCACTCCGCCAGACCACAACCCACTCCGCCAGACCCGAACCCACACCGACAGACCTGAACCCACTCCGCCAGACCCGAACCCACTCCGCCAGACCCGAACCCACTCCGCCAGACACGAACCCTCTCCGCCAGATCCGAACCCACTCCGCCAGACCCGAACCCACTCCGCCAGACCCGAACCACTCCGCCAGACCCGAACCCACTCCGCCAGACACGAACCCTCTCCGCCAGATCCGAACCCACTCCGCCAGACCCGAACCCACTCCGCCAGACCCTAACCCACTCCGCCAGACCCTAACCCACTCCGCCAGACCCGAACCAACTCCGCCAGACCCAAACCCACTCCGCCAGACCCAAACCCACTCCGCCAGACCCAAACCCACTCCGCCAGGCCCAAACCAACTCCGCCAGACCCAAACCCCCTCCGCCAGACCCAAACCCACTCCGCCAGACCCAAACCCACTCCGCCAGAACTGAACCCACTCCGCCAGACCCGAACCAACTCCGCCAGACCACAACCCACTCCGCCAGACCCGAACCCACACCGACAGACACGAACCCACTCCGCCAGACCCGAACCCACTCCGCCAGACCACAACCCACTCCGCCAGGCCCAAACCAACTCCGCCAGACCCAAACCCCCTCCGCCAGACCCAAACCCACTCCGCCAGACCCCAACCCACTCCGCCAGACCCCAACCCACTCCGCAAGACCCCAACCCACTCCGCCAGACCCGAACCCACTCCGCCAGACCCGAACCTAGTCCGCCACACCCAAACCCACTCCGCCAGACCCAAACCCACTCCGCCAGACCCAAACCCTCTCCGCCAGACCCAAACCCACTCCGCCAGACCCGAACCCTCTCCGCCAGACCCAAACCCACTCCGCCAGACCCGAACCCACTCCGCCAAACCCGAACCCACTCCGCCAGACCCCAACCCACTCCGCAAGACCCCAACCCACTCCGCCAGACCCGAACCCACTCCGCCAGACCCGAACCCAGTCCGCCACACCCAAACCCACTCCGCCAGACCCAAACCCACTCCGCCAGACCCAAACCCTCTCCGCCAGACCCAAACCCACTCCGCCAGACACGAACCCTCTCCGCCAGACCCAAACCCACTCCGACAGACCCGAACCCACTCCGCCAAACCCGAACCCACTCCGCCAGACCACAACCCACTCCGCCAGACCCGAACCCACACCGACAGACCTGAACCCACTCCGCCAGACCCGAACCCACTCCGCCAGACCCGAACCCACTCCGCCAGACACGAACCCTCTCCGCCAGATCCGAACCCACTCCGCCAGACCCGAACCCACTCCGCCAGACCCGAACCACTCCTCCAGACCCGAACCCACTCCGCCAGACACGAACCCTCTCCGCCAGACCCGAACCCACTCCGCCAGACCCGAACCCACTCCGCCAGACCCTAACCCACTCCGCCAGACCCTAACCCACTCTGCGAGAACTGAACCCACTCCGCCAGACCCGAACCAACTCCGCCAGACCACAACCCACTCCGCCAGACCCGAACACACTCCGCCAGACCCTAACGCACTCCGCCAGACCCTAACCCACTCCGCCAGACCCGAACCAACTCCGCCAGACCCAAACCCACTCCGCCAGACCCAAACACACTCCGCCAGACCCAAACCCACTCCGCCAGGCCCAAACCAACTCCGCCAGACCCAAACCCCCTCCGCCAGACCCAAACCCACTCCGCCAGACCCAAACCCACTCCGCCAGAACTGAACCCACTCCGCCAGACCCGAACCAACTCCGCCAGACCACAACCCACTCCGCCAGACCCGAACCCACTCCGCCAGACCCTAACGCACTCCGCCAGACCCTAACCCACTCCGCCAGACCCGAACCAACTCCGCCAGACCCAAACCCACTCCGCCAGACCCAAACACACTCCGCCAGACCCAAACCCACTCCGCCAGGCCCAAACCAACTCCACCAGACCCAAACCCCCTCCGCCAGACCCAAACCCACTCCGCCAGACCCAAACCCACTCCGCCAGAACTGAACCCACTCCGCCAGACCCGAACCAACTCCGGTAGACCACAACCCACTCCGCCAGACCCGAACCCACACCGACAGACACGAACCCACTCCGCCAGACCCGAACCCACTCCTCCAGACCCAAACCCTACCCGCCAGATCCGAACCCACTCCGCCAGACCCGAACCCACTCCGCCAGACCCAAACCCACTCCGCCAGACCCAAACTTACTCCGCCAGACCCCAACCCACTGCGCCAGACCCGAACCAACTTTGCCAGACCCGAACACACTCCGCCAGACCCCAACCCACTCAGCCGAACCCCAACCCACTCCGCCAGACCCCAACCCACTCCGCCAGATCCGAACCCACTCCGCCAGACCCGAACCCACTCCGACAGACCCAAACCCACTCCGCCAGACCATAACCCACTCCGCCGGACCCGAACCCACTCCGCCAGACCCGAACCCACTCCGCCAGACCACAACCCACTCCGCCAGACCCCAACCCACTCCGCCAGAACCCAACCCACTCTGCCAGACCCGAACCCACTCTGCCAGACCCCAACCCACTCCGCCAGACCCCAACCCACTCCGCCAGACCCAAACCCACTCCGCCAGACCCAAACCCACTCCGCCAGACCCAAACCCACTCCGCCAGACCCAAACCAACTCCGCCAGACCCAAACCCACTCCGTCAGGCCCCAAACCCTATCCGCCAGACCCAAAACCACTCCGCCAGACCCGAACCAACTCCACCAGACCCGAACCCACTCCGCCAGACCTGAACAAACTCCGCCAGACCCGAACCCACTCCGCCAGACCCGAACCCACTCCGCCAGACCCAAACCCACTCCGCCAGACCCAAACCCACTCCGCCAGACCCAAACCCACTCCGCCAGACCACAACCCACTCCGCCAGACCCAAACCCACTCCGCCATACCCAAACCCACTCCGCCAGACCCAAACCCACTCCGCCAGACCACAACCCACTCCGCCAGACCCGACCCCACACCGACAGACCCGACCCCACTCCGCCCGACCCGGACGCACTCAGCCAGACCCGAACCCACTCCGCCAGATCCGAACCCACTCCGCCAGACCCGAACCCACTCCGCCAGAGCCGAACCCACTCCGCAAAACCCAAACCCACTCCGCCAGATCCGAACCCACTCCGCCAGACCCCAACCCACTCCGCCAGACCCCAACCCACTCCGCAAGACCCCAACCCACTCCGCCAGACCCGAACCCACTCCGCCAGACCCGAACCTAGTCCGCCACACCCAAACCCACTCCGCCAGACCCAAACCCACTCCGCCAGACCCAAACCCTCTCCGCCAGACCCAAACCCACTCCGCCAGACCCGAACCCACTCCGCCAGACCCAAACCCACTCCGCCGGACCCGAACCCACTCCGCCAGACCCGAACCCACTCCGCCAGACCCCAACCCACTCCGCCAGACCCCAACCCACTCCGCCAGAACCCAACCCACTCTGCCAGACCCGAACCCACTCCGCCAGACCCCAACCCACTCCGCCAGACCCCAACCCACTCCGCCAGACCCGAACCCACTCCGCCAGACCCGAACCCACTCCGCCAGACCCGAACCAACTCCGCCAGACCCGAACCCACTCCGCCAGACCCGAACCCACTCCGCCAGACCCGAACCCACTCGGCCAGACCCAAACCCACTCGGCCAGACCCAAACCCACTCCGCCAGACCCGAACCCTCTCCGCCAGACCCAAACCCACTCCGCCAGACCCGAACCCACTCCGCCAGACCCAAACCCACTCCGCCAGACCACAACCCACTCCGCCAGACCCGAACCCACACCGACAGACCCGACCCCATTCCGCCCGACCCGGACGCACTCAGCCAGACCCGAACCCACTCCGCCAGATCCGAACCCACTCCGCCAGACCCGAACCCACTCCGCCAGAGCCGAACCCACTCCGCAAAACCCGAACCCACTCCGCCAGATCCGAACCCACTCCGCCAGACCCCAACCCACTCCGCCAGACCCCAACCCACTCCGCAAGACCCCAACCCACTCCGCCAGACCCGAACCAACTCCGCCAGACCCGAACCTAGTCCGCCACACCCAAACCCACTCCGCCAGACCCAAACCCACTCCGCCAGACCCAAACCCTCTCCGCCAGACCCAAACCCACTCCGCCAGACCCGAACCCTCTCCGACAGACCCAAACCCACTCCGCCAGACCACAACCCACTCCGCCAGACCCGAACCCACACCGACAGACCTGAACCCACTCCGCCAGACCCGAACCCACTCCGCCAGACCCGAACCCACTCCGCCAGACACGAACCCTCTCCGCCAGATCCGAACACACTCCGCCAGACCCGAACCCACTCCGCCAGACCCGAACCACTCCGCCAGACCCGAACCCACTCCGCCAGACACGAAACCTCTCCGCCAGATCCGAACCCACTCCGCCAGACCCGAACCCACTCCGCCAGACCCTAACCCACTCCGCCAGACCCGAACCCACACCGACAGACACGAACCCACTCCGCCAGACCCGAACCCACTCCTCCAGATCCAAACCCTACCCGCCAGATCCGAACCCACTCCGCCAGAACCGAACCCACTCCGCCAGACCCAAACCCACTCCGCCAGACCCAAACCTACTCCGTCAGACCCCAACCCACTGCGCCAGACCCGAACCAACTCCGCCAGACCCGAACACACTCCGCCAGACCCCAACCCACTCCGCCGAACCCCAACCCACTCCGCCAGACCCCAACCCACTCCGCCAGAACCGAACAAACTCCGCCAGACCCGAACCCACTCCGACAGACCCAAACCCACTCCGCCAGAACATAACCCACTCCGCCGGACCCGAACCCACTCCGCCAGACCCGAACCCACTCCGCCAGACCCAAACACACTCCGCCAGACCACAACCCACTCCGCCAGACCCGGACCCACACCGACAGACCCGACCCCACTCCGCCCGACCCGGACCCACTCAGCCACACCCGAACCCACTCCGCCAGATCCGAACCCACTCCGCCAGACCCGAACCCACTCCGACAGACCCAAACCCACTCCGCCAGAACATAACCCACTCCGCCGGACCCGAACCCACTCCGCCAGACCCGAACCCACTCCGCCAGACACAAACACACTCCGCCAGACCACAACCCACTCCGCCAGACCCGGACCCACACCGACAGACCCGACCCCACTCCGCCCGACCCGGACCCACTCAGCCACACCCGAACCCACTCCGCCAGATCCGAACCCACTCCGCCAGACCCGAACCCACTCCGCCAGAGCCGAACCCACTCCGCCAGACCCGAACCCACTCCGCCAGATCCGAACCCACTCCGCCAGACCCCAACCCACTCCGCCAGACCCCAACCCACTCCGCCAGACCCGAACCCACTCCGCCAGACCCGAACCCACTCCGCCAGACCCGAACCAACTCCGCCAGACCCGAACCCACTCCGCCAGACCTGAACCCACTCCGCCAGACCCCAACCCACTACGCCAGACCCGAACCCACTCCGTCAGACCCGAACCCAGTCCGCCACACCCGAACCCACTCCGCCAGACCCGAACCCACTCCGCCAAACCCCAACCCACTCCGCAAGACCCCAACCCACCCCGCCAGACCCCCAACCCACTCCGCCAGACCCCAACCCACTCCGCCAGACCCAAACCCACTCCGCCAGACCCGAACACACTCCGCCAGACCCTAACCCACTCCGCCAGACCCGAACCCACACCGACAGACACGAACCCACTCCGCCAGACCCGAACCCACTCCTCCAGATCCAAACCCTACCCGCCAGATCCGAACCCACTCCGCCAGACCCGAACCCACTCCGCCAGACCCAAACCCACTCCGCCAGACCCAAACCTACTCCGCCAGACCCCAACCCACTGCGCCAGACCCGAACCAACTCCGCCAGACCCGAACACACTCCGCCAGACCCCAACCCACTCCGCCGAACCCCAACCCACTCCGCCAGACCCCAACCCACTCCGCCAGATCCGAACAAACTCCGCCAGACCCGAACCCACTCCGACAGACCCAAACCCACTCCGCCAGAACATAACCCACTCCGCCGGACCCGAACCCACTCCGCCAGACCCGAACCCACTCCGCCAGACCCAAACACACTCCGCCAGACCACAACCCACTCCGCCAGACCCGGACCCACACCGACAGACCCGACCCCACTCCGCCCGACCCGGACCCACTCAGCCACACCCGAACCCACTCCGCCAGATCCGAACCCACTCCGCCAGACCCGAACCCACTCCGACAGACCCAAACCCACTCCGCCAGAACATAACCCACTCCGCCGGACCCGAACCCACTCCGCCAGACCCGAACCCACTCCGCCAGACCCAAACACACTCCGCCAGACCACAACCCACTCCGCCAGACCCGGACGCACACCGACAGACCCGACCCCACTCCGCCCGACCCGGACCCACTCAGCCACACCCGAACCCACTCCGCCAGATCCGAACCCACTCCGCCAGACCCGAACCCACTCCGCCAGAGCCGAACCCACTCCGCCAGACCCGAACCCACTCCGCCAGATCCGAACCCACTCCGCCAGACCCCAACCCACTCCGCCAGACCCCAACCCACTACGCCAGACCCGAACCCACTCCGCCAGACCCGAACCCACTCCGCCAGACCCGAACCAACTCCGCCAGACCCGAACCCACTCCGCCAGACCTGAACCCACTCCGCCAGACCCCAACCCACTACGCCAGACCCGAACCCACTCCGTCAGACCCGAACCCAGTCCGCCACACCCGAACCCACTCCGCCAGACCCGAACCCACTCCGCCAAACCCCAACCCACTCCGCAAGACCCCAGCCCACCCCGCCAGACCCCCAACCCACTCCGCCAGACCCCAACCCACTCCGCCAGACCCAAACCCACTCCGCCAGAACTGAACCCACTCCGCCAGACCCGAACCAACTCCGCCAGACCACAACCCACTCCGCCAGACCCGAACCCACACCGACAGACACAAACCCACTCCGCCAGACCCGAACCCACTCCTCCAGATCCAAACCCTACCCGCCAGATCCGAACCCACTCCGCCAGACCCGAACCCACTCCGCCAGACCCAAACCCACTCCGCCAGACCCTAACCTACTCCGCCAGACCCCAACCCACTGTGCCAGACCCGAACCAACTCCGCCAGACCCGAACACACTCCGCCAGACCCCAACCCACTCCGCCGAACCCCAACCCACTCCGCCAGACCCCAACCCACTCCGCCAGATCCGAACAAACTCCGCCAGAGCCGAACCAACTCCGCCAGACCCGAACCCACTCCGCCAGACCCGAACCCACTCCGCCAGACCCGAACCCACTCCGCCAGACCCGAACCCACTCGGCCAGACCCAAACCCACTCGGCCAGACCCAAACCCACTCCGCCAGACCCAAACCCACTCCGCCAGACCCAAATCCACTCCGCCAGACGACAACCCACTCCGCCAGACCCAAACCCACTCCGCCAGACCCAAACCCACTCCGCCAGACCCAAACACACTCCGCCAGACCACAACCCACTCCGCCAGACCCGGACCCACACCGACAGACCCGACCCCACTCCGCCCGACCCGGACCCACTCAGCCAGACCCGAACCAACTCCGCCAGACCACAACCCACTCCGCCAGACCCGAACCCACACCGACAGACACAAACCCACTCCGCCAGACCCGAACCCACTCCTCCAGATCCAAACCCTACCCGCCAGATCCGAACCCACTCCGCCAGACCCGAACCCACTCCGCCAGACCCAAACCCACTCCGCCAGACCCTAACCTACTCCGCCAGACCCCAACCCACTGCGCCAGAACCGAACCAACTCCGCCAGACCCGAACACACTCCGCCTGACCCCAACCCACTCCGCCGAACCCCAACCCACTCCGCCAGACCCCAACCCACTCCGCCAGATCCGAACAAACTCCGCCAGAGCCGAACCAACTCCGCCAGACCCGAACCCACTCCGCCAGACCCGAACCCACTCCGCCAGACCCGAACCCACTCCGCCAGACCCGAACCCACTCGGCCAGACCCAAACCCACTCGGCCAGACCCAAACCCACTCCGCCAGACCCAAACCCACTCCGCCAGACCCAAATCCACTCCGCCAGACCACAACCCACTCCGCCAGACCCAAACCCACTCCGCCAGACCCAAACCCACTCCGCCAGACCCAAACACACTCCGCCAGACCACAACCCACTCCGCCAGAACCGGACCCACACCGACAGACCCGACCCCACTCCGCCCGACCCGGACCCACTCAGCCAGACCCGAACCCACTCCGCCAGATCCGAACCCACTCCGCCAGACCCGAACCCACTCCGCCAGAGCCGAACCCACTCCGCCAGACCCCAACCCACTCCGCCAGACCCGAACCCACTCCGCCAGACCCGAACCAACTCCGCCAGACCCAAACCCACTCCGCCAGACCCGAACCCTCTCCGCCAGACCCAAACCCACTCCGCCAGACCCGAACCCACTCCGCCAAACCCGTACCCACTCCGCCAGACCACAACCCACTCCGCCAGACCCGAACCCACACCGACAGACCTGAACCCACTCCGCCAGACCCGAACCCACTCCGCCAGACCCAAACCCACTCCGCCAGACACGAACCCTCTCCGCCAGATCCGAACCCACTCCGCCAGACCCGAACCCACTCCGCCAGACCCGAACCACTCCGCCAGACCCGAACCCACTCCGCCAGACACGAACCCTCTCCGCCAGATCCGAACCCACTCCGCCAGACCCGAACCCACTCCGCCAGACCCTAACCCACTCCGCCAGACCCTAACCCACTCCGCCAGACCCGAACCAACTCCGCCAGACCCAAACCCACTCCGCCAGACCCAAACCCACTCCGCCAGACCCAAACCCACTCCGCCAGGCCCAAACCAACTCCGCCAGACCCAAACCCCCTCCGCCAGACCCAAACCCACTCCGCCAGACCCAAACCCACTCCGCCAGAACTGAACCCACTCCGCCAGACCCGAACCAACTCCGCCAGACCACAACCCACTCCGCCAGACCCGAACCCACACCGACAGTCACGAACCCACTCCGCCTGACCCGAACCCACTCCGCCAGGCCCAAACCAACTCCGCCAGACCCAAACCCCCTCCGCCAGACCCAAACCCACTCCGCCAGACCCCAACCCACTCCGCCAGACCCCAACCCACTCCGCAAGACCCCAACCCACTCCGCCAGACCCGAACCCACTCCGCCAGACCCGAACCTAGTCCGCCACACCCAAACCCACTCCGCCAGACCCAAACCCACTCCGCCAGACCCAAACCCTCTCCGCCAGACCCAAACCCACTCCGCCAGACCCGAACCCTCTCCGCCAGACCCAAACCCACTCCGCCAGACCCGAACCCACTCCGCCAAACCCGAACCCACTCCGCCAGACCCCAACCCACTCCGCAAGACCCCAACCCACTCCGCCAGACCCGAACCCACTCCGCCAGACCCGAACCCAGTCCGCCACACCCAAACCCACTCCGCCAGACCCAAACCCACTCCGCCAGACCCAAACCCTCTCCGCCAGACCCAAACCCACTCCGCCAGACCCGAACCCTCTCCGCCAGACCCAAACCCACTCCGACAGACCCGAACCCACTCCGCCAAACCCGAACCCACTCCGCCAGACCACAACCCACTCCGCCAGACCCGAACCCACACCGACAGACCTGAACCCACTCCGCCAGACCCGAACCCACTCCGCCAGACCCGAACCCACTCCGCCAGACACGAACCCTCTCCGCCAGATCCGAACCCACTCCGCCAGACCCGAACCCACTCCGCCAGACCCGAACCACTCCGCCAGACCCGAACCCACTCCGCCAGACACGAACCCTCTCCGCCAGATCCGAACCCACTCCGCCAGACCCGAACCCACTCCGCCAGACCCTAACCCACTCCGCCAGACCCTAACCCACTCCGCCAGACCCGAACCAACTCCGCCAGACCCGAACCCACTCCGCCAGACCCAAACACACTCCGCCAGACCCAAACCCACTCCGCCAGGCCCAAACCAACTCCGCCAGACCCAAACCCCCTCCGCCAGACCCAAACCCACTCCGCCAGACCCAAACCCACTCTGCCAGAACTGAACCCACTCCGCCAGACCCGAACCAACTCCGCCAGACCACAACCCACTCCGCCAGACCCGAACCCACTCCTCCAGACCCTAACGCACTCCGCCAGACCCTAACCCACTCCGCCAGACCCGAACCAACTCCGCCAGACCCAAACCCACTCCGCCAGACCCAAACACACTCCGCCAGACCCAAACCCACTCCGCCAGGCCCAAACCAACTCCGCCAGACCCAAACCCCCTCCGCCAGACCCAAACCCACTCCGCCAGACCCAAACCCACTCCGCCAGAACTGAACCCACTCCGCCAGACCCGAACCAACTCCGGTAGACCACAACCCACTCCGCCAGACCCGAACCCACACCGACAGACACGAACCCACTCCGCCAGACCCGAACCCACTCCTCCAGACCCAAACCCTACCCGCCAGATCCGAACCCACTCTGCCAGACCCGAACCCACTCCGCCAGACCCAAACCCACACCGCCAGTCCCAAACCTACTCCGCCACACCCAAACCCACTCCGCCAGACCCAAACCCACTCCGCCAGACCCAAACCCTCTCCGCCAGACCCAAACCCACTCCGCCAGACCCGAACCCTCTCCGCCAGACCCAAACCCACTCCGCCAGACACGAACCCACTCCGCCAAACCCGAACCCACTCCGCCAGACCCCAACCCACTCCGCAAGACCCCAACCCACTCCGCCAGACCCGAACCCACTCCGCCAGACCCGAACCCAGTCCGCCACACCCAAACCCACTCCGCCAGACCCAAACCCACTCCGCCAGACCCAAACCCTCTCCGCCAGACCCAAACCCACTCCGCCAGACCCGAACCCTCTCCGCCAGACCCAAACCCACTCCGACAGACCCGAACCCACTCCGCCAAACCCGAACCCACTCCGCCAGACCACAACCCACTCCGCCAGACCCGAACCCACACCGACAGACCGGAACCCACTCCGCCAGACCCGAACCCACTCCGCCAGACCCGAACCCACTCCGCCAGACACGAATCCTCTCCGCCAGATCCGAACGCACTCCGCCAGACCCGAACCCACTCCGCCAGACCCGAACCACTCCGCCAGACCCGAACCCACTCCGCCAGACACGAACCCTCTCCGCCAGATCCGAACCCACTCCGCCAGACCCGAACCCACTCCGCCAGACCCTAACCCACTCCGCCAGACCCTAACCCACTCCGCCAGACCCGAACCAACTCCGCCAGACCCGAACCCACTCCGCCAGACCCAAACACACTCCGCCAGACCCAAACCCACTCCGCCAGGCCCAAACCAACTCCGCCAGACCCAAACCCACTCTGCCAGAACTGAACCCACTCCGCCAGACCTGAACCAACTCCGCCAGACCACAACCCACTCCGCCAGACCCGAACCCACTCCGCCAGACCCTAACACACTCCGCCAGACCCTAACCCACTCCGCCAGACCCGAACCAACTCCGCCAGACCCAAACCCACTCCGCCAGACCCAAACACACTCCGCCAGACCCAAACCCACTCCGCCAGGCCCAAACCAACTCCGCCAGACCCAAACCCCCTCCGCCAGACCCAAACCCACTCCGCCAGACCCAAACCCACTCCGCCAGAACTGAACCCACTCCGCCAGACCCGAACCAACTCCGGTAGACCACAACCCACTCCGCCAGACCCGAACCCACACCGACAGACACGAACCCACTCCGCCAGACCCGAACCCACTCCTCCAGACCCAAACCCTACCCGCCAGATCCGAACCCACTCCGCCAGACCCGAACCCACTCCGCCAGACCCAAACCCACTCCGCCAGACCCAAACCTACTCCGCCAGACCCCAACCCACTGCGCCAGACCCGAACCAACTCCGCCAGACCCGAACACACTCCGCCAGACCCCAACCCACTCAGCCGAACCCCAACCCACTCCGCCAGACCCCAACCCACTCCGCCAGATCCGAACCCACTCCGCCAGACCCGAACCCACTCCGACAGACCCAAACCCACTCCGCCAGACCATAACCCACTCCGCCGGACCCGAACCCACTCCGCCAGACCCGAACCCACTCCGCCAGACCATAACCCACTCCGCCAGACCCCAACCCACTCCGCCAGAACCCAACCCACTCTGCCAGACCCGAACCCACTCTGCCAGACCCCAACCCACTCCGCCAGACCCCAACCCACTCCGCCAGACCCAAACCCACTCCGCCAGACCCAAACCCACTCCGCCAGACCCAAACCCACTCCGCCAGACCCAAACCAACTCCGCCAGACCCAAACCCACTCCGTCAGGCCCCAAACCCTATCCGCCAGACCCAAAACCACTCCGCCAGACCCGAACCAACTCCACCAGACCCGAACCCACTCCGCCAGACCTGAACCAACTCCGCCAGACCCGAACCCACTCCGCCAGACCCGAACCCACTCCGCCAGACCCAAACCCACTCCGCCAGACCCAAACCCACTCCGCCAGACCCAAACCCACTCCGCCAGACCACAACCCACTCCGCCAGACCCAAACCCACTCCGCCATACCCAAACCCACTCCGCCAGACCCAAACCCACTCCGCCAGACCACAACCCACTCCGCCAGACCCGAACCCACACCGACAGACCCGACCCCACTCCGCCCGACCCGGACGCACTCAGCCAGACCCGAACCCACTCCGCCAGATCCGAACCCACTCCGCCAGACCCGAACCCACTCCGCCAGAGCCGAACCCACTCCGCAAAACCCGAACCCACTCCGCCAGATCCGAACCCACTCCGCCAGACCCCAACCCACTCCGCCAGACCCCAACCCACTCCGCAAGACACCAACCCACTCCGCCAGACCCGAACCCACTCCGCCAGACCCGAACCTAGTCCGCCACACCCAAACCCACTCCGCCAGACCCAAACCCACTCCGCCAGACCCAAACCCTCTCCGCCAGACCCAAACCCACTCCGCCAGACCCGAACCCACTCCGCCAGACCCAAACCCACTCCGCCGGACCCGAACCCACTCCGCCAGACCCGAACCCACTCCGCCAGATCCCAACCCACTCCGCCAGACCCCAACCCACTCCGCCAGAACCCAACCCACTCTGCCAGACCCGAACCCACTCTGCCAGACCCCAACCCACTCCGCCAGACCCCAACCCACTCCGCCAGACCCAAACCCACTCCGCCAGACCCAAACCCACTCCGCCAGACCCAAACCCAATCCGCCAGACCACAACCCACTCCGCCAGACCCGGACCCACACCGACAGACCCGACCCCACTCCGCCCGACCCGGACCCACTCAGCCAGACCCGAACCCACTCCGCCAGATCCGAACCCACTCCGCCAGACCCGAACCCACTCCGCCAGAGCCGAACCCACTCCGCCAGACCCGAACCCACTCCGCCAGATCTGAACCCACTCCGCCAGACCCCAACCCACTCCGCCAGACCCCAACCCACTCCGCCAGACCCGAACCCACTCCGCCAGACCCGAACCCACTCCGCCAGACCCGAACCAACTCCGCCAGACCCGAACCCACTCCGCCAGACGCGAACCCACTCCGCCAGACCCGAACCCACTCGGCCAGACCCAAACCCACTCGGCCAGACCCAAACCCACTCCGCCAGACCCGAACCCTCTCCGCCAGACCCAAACCCACTCCGCCAGACCCGAACCCACTCCGCCAGACCCAAACCCACTCCGCCAGACCACAACCCACTCCGCCAGACCCGAACCCACACCGACAGACCCGACCCCACTCCGCCCGACCCGGACGCACTCAGCCAGACCCGAACCCACTCCGCCAGATCCGAACCCACTCCGCCAGACCCGAACCCACTCCGCCAGAGCCGAACCCACTCCGCAAAACCCGAACCCACTCCGCCAGATCCGAACCCACTCCGCCAGACCCCAACCCACTCCGCCAGACCCCAACCCACTCCGCAAGACCCCAACCCACTCCGCCAGACCCGAACCAACTCCGCCAGACCCGAACCTAGTCCGCCACACCCAAACCCACTCCGCCAGACCCAAACCCACTCCGCCAGACCCAAACCCTCTCCGCCAGACCCAAACCCACTCCGCCAGACCCGAACCCTCTCCGCCAGACCCAAACCCACTCCGCCACACCACAACCCACTCCGCCAGACCCGAACCCACACCGACAGACCTGAACCCACTCCGCCAGACCCGAACCCACTCCGCCAGACCCGAACCCACTCCGCCAGACACGAACCCTCTCCGCCAGATCCGAACCCACTCCGCCAGACCCGAACCCACTCCGCCAGACCCGAACCACTCCGCCAGACCCGAACCCACTCCGCCAGACACGAACCCTCTCCGCCAGATCCGAACCCACTCCGCCAGACCCGAACCCACTCCGCCAGACCCTAACCCACTCCGCCAGACCCGAACCCACACCGACAGACACGAACCCACTCCGCCAGACCCGAACCCACTCCTCCAGATCCAAACCCTACCCGCCAGATCCGAACCCACTCCGCCAGACCCGAACCCACTCCGCCAGACCCAAACCCACTCCGCCAGACCCAAACCTACTCCGCCAGACCCCAACCCACTGCGCCAGACCCGAACCAACTCCGCCAGACCCGAACACACTCCGCCAGACCCCAACCCACTCCGCCGAACCCCAACCCACTCCGCCAGACCCCAACCCACTCCGCCAGATCCGAACAAACTCCGCCAGACCCGAACCCACTCCGACAGACCCAAACCCACTCCGCCAGACCACAACCCACTCCGCCGGACCCGAACCCACTCCGCCAGACCCGAACCCACTCCGCCAGACCCCAACCCACTCCGCCAGACCCCAACCCACTCCGCCAGAACCCAACCCACTCGGCCAGACCCGAACCCACTCTGCCAGACCCCAACCCACTCCGCCAGACCCCAACCCACTCCGCCAGACCCAAACCCACTCCGCCAGACCCAAACCCACTCCGCCAGAGCCAAACCCACTCCGCCAGACCCAAACCAACTCCGCCAGACCCAAACCCACTCCGTCAGGCCCTAAACCCTATCCGCCAGACCCAAAACCACTCCGCCAGACCCGAACCAACTCCACCAGACCCGAACCCACTCCGCCAGAGCCGAACCAACTCCGCCAGACCCGAACCCACTCCGCCAGACCCGAACCCACTCCGCCAGCCCCGAACCCACTCCGCCAGACCCAAACCCACTCGGCCAAACCCAAACCCACTCCGCCAGACCCAAACCCACTCCGCCAGACCCAAACCCACTCCGTCAGACCCAAATCCACTCCGCCAGACCACAACCCACTCCGCCAGACCCAAACCCACTCCGCCAGACCCAAACCCACTCAGCCAGACCCAAACACACTCCGCCAGACCACAACCCACTCCGCCAGACCCGGACCCACACCGACAGACCCGACCCCACTCCGCCCGACCCGGACCCACTCAGCCAGACCCGAACCCACTCCGCCAGATCCGAACCCACTCCGCCAGACCCCAACCCACTCCGCCAGACCCCAACCCACTCCGCCAGACCCGAACCCACTCCGCCAGACCCGAACCCACTCCGCCAGACCCGAACCAACTCCGCCAGACCCGAACCCACTCCGCCAGACCTGAACCCACTCCGCCAGACCCCAACCCACTACGCCAGACCCGAACCCACTCCGTCAGACCCGAACCCAGTCCGCCACACCCGAACCCACTCCGCCAGACCCGAACCCACTCCGCCAAACCCCAACCCACTCCGCAAGACCCCAACCCACCCCGCCAGACCCCCAACCCACTCCGCCAGACCCCAACCCACTCCGCCAGACCCAAACCCACTCCGCCAGAACTGAACCCACTCCGCCAGACCCGAACCAACTCCGCCAGACCACAACCCACTCCGCCAGACCCGAACCCACACCGACAGACACGAACCCACTCCGCCAGACCCGAACCCACTCCTCCAGATCCAAACCCTACCCGCCAGATCCGAACCCACTCCGCCAGACCCGAACCCACTCCGCCAGACCCAAAGCCACTCCGCCAGACCCTAACCTACTCCGCCAGACCCCAACCCACTGCGCCAGACCCGAACCCACTCCGCCAGACCCAAACCCACTCCGCCAGACCCAAACCTACTCCGCCAGACCCCAACCCACTGCGCCAGACCCGAACCAACTGCGCCAGACCCGAACACACTCCGCCAGACCCCAACCCACTCCGCCGAACCCCAACCCACTCCGCCAGACCCCAACCCACTCCGCCAGATCCGAACAAACTCCGCCAGACCCGAACCCACTCCGACAGACCCAAACCCACTCCGCCAGACCACAACCCACTCCGCCGGACCCGAACCCACTCCGCCAGACCCCAACCCACTCCGCCAGACCCCAACCCACTCCGCCAGACCCAAACCCACTCCGCCAGACCCAAACCCACTCCGCCAGAGCCAAACCCACTCCGCCAGACCCAAACCAACTCCGCCAGACCCAAACCCACTCCGTCAGGCCCTAAACCCTATCCGCCAGACCCAAAACCACTCCGCCAGACCCGAACCAACTCCACCAGACCCGAACCCACTCCGCCAGAGCCGAACCAACTCCGCCAGACCCGAACCCACTCCGCCAGACCCGAACCCACTCCGCCAGCACCGAACCCACTCCGCCAGACCCAAACCCACTCGGCCAAACCCAAACCCACTCCGCCAGACCCAAACCCACTCCGCCAGACCCAAACCCACTCCGTCAGACCCAAATCCACTCCGCCAGACCACAACCCACTCCGCCAGACCCAAACCCACTCCGCCAGACCCAAACCCACTCAGCCAGACCCAAACACACTCCGCCAGACCACAACCCACTCCGCCAGACCCGGACCCACACCGACAGACCCGACCCCACTCCGCCCGACCCGGACCCACTCAGCCAGACCCGAACCCACTCCGCCAGACCCGAACCCACTCTGCCAGACCCGAACCAACTCCGCCAGACCCGAACCCACTCCGCCAGACCTGAACCCACTCCGCCAGACCCCAACCCACTACGCCAGACCCGAACCCACTCCGTCAGACCCGAACCCAGTCCGCCACACCCGAACCCACTCCGCCAGACCCGAACCCACTCCGCCAAACCCCAACCCACTCCGCAAGACCCCAACCCACCCCGCCAGACCCCCAACCCACTCCGCCAGACCCCAACCCACTCCGCCAGACCCAAACCCACTCCGCCAGAACTGAACCCACTCCGCCAGACCCGAACCAACTCCGCCAGACCACAACCCACTCCGCCAGACCCGAACCCACACCGACAGACACAAACCCACTCCGCCAGACCCGAACCCACTCCTCCAGATCCAAACCCTACCCGCCAGATCCGAACCCACTCCGCCAGACCCGAACCCACTCCGCCAGACCCAAAGCCACTCCGCCAGACCCTAACCTACTCCGCCAGACCCCAACCCACTGCGCCAGACCCGAACCCACTCCGCCAGACCCAAACCCACTCCGCCAGACCCAAACCTACTCCGCCAGACCCCAACCCACTGCGCCAGACCCGAACCAACTGCGCCAGACCCGAACACACTCCGCCAGACCCCAACCCACTCCGCCGAACCCCAACCCACTCCGCCAGACCCCAACCCACTCCGCCAGATCCGAACAAACTCCGCCAGACCCGAACCCACTCCGACAGACCCAAACCCACTCCGCCAGACCACAACCCACTCCGCCGGACCCGAACCCACTCCGCCAGACCCCAACCCACTCCGCCAGACCCCAACCCACTCCGCCAGACCCAAACCCACTCCGCCAGACCCAAACCCACTCCGCCAGAGCCAAACCCACTCCGCCAGACCCAAACCAACTCCGCCAGACCCAAACCCACTCCGTCAGGCCCTAAACCCTATCCGCCAGACCCAAAACCACTCCGCCAGACCCGAACCAACTCCACCAGACCCGAACCCACTCCGCCAGAGCCGAACCAACTCCGCCAGACCCGAACCCACTCCGCCAGACCCGAACCCACTCCGCCAGCACCGAACCCACTCCGCCAGACCCAAACCCACTCGGCCAAACCCAAACCCACTCCGCCAGACCCAAACCCACTCCGCCAGACCCAAACCCACTCCGTCAGACCCAAATCCACTCCGCCAGACCACAACCCACTCCGCCAGACCCAAACCCACTCCGCCAGACCCAAACCCACTCAGCCAGACCCAAACACACTCCGCCAGACCACAACCCACTCCGCCAGACCCGGACCCACACCGACAGACCCGACCCCACTCCGCCCGACCCGGACCCACTCAGCCAGACCCGAACCCACTCCGCCAGATCCGAACCCACTCTGCCAGACCCGAACCCACTCCGCCAGAGCCGAACCCACTCCGCCAGACCCGAACCCACTCCGCCAGATCCGAACCCACTCCGTCAGACCTCAACCCACTCCGCCAGGCCCCAACCCACTCCGCCAGACCCCAACCCACTCCGCCAGACCCGAACCCACTCCGCCAGACCCGAACCAACTCCGCCAGACCCGAACCCACTCCGCCAGACCTGAACCCACTCCGCCAGACCCCAACCCACTACGCCAGACCCGAACCCACTCCGTCAGACCCGAACCCAGTCCGCCACACCCGAACCCACTCCGCCAGACCCGAACCCACTCCGCCAAACCCCAACCCACTCCGCAAGACCCCAACCCACCCCGCCAGACCCCCAACCCACTCCGCCAGACCCCAACCCACTCCGCCAGACCCAAACCCACTCCGCCAGAACTGAACCCACTCCGCCAGACCCGAACCAACTCCGCCAGACCACAACCCACTCCGCCAGACCCGAACCCACACCGACAGACACGAACCCACTCCGCCAGACCCGAACCCACTCCTCCAGATCCAAACCCTACCCGCCAGATCCGAACCCACTCCGCCAGACCCGAACCCACTCCGCCAGACCCAAACCCACTCCGCCAGACCCTAACCTACTCCGCCAGACCCCAACCCACTGCGCCAGACCCGAACCAACTCCGCCAGACCCGAACACACTCCGCCAGACCCCAACCCACTCCGCCGAACCCCAACCCACTCCGCCAGACCCCAACCCACTCCGCCAGATCCGAACAAACTCCGCCAGACCCGAACCCACTCCGACAGACCCAAATCCACTCCGCCAGACCATAACCCACTCCGCCGGACCCAAACCCACTCCGCCAGACCCGAACCCACTCCGCCAGACCCCAACCCACTCCGCCAGACCCCAACCCACTCCGCCAGAACCCAACCCACTCTGCCAGACCCGAACCCACTCTGCCAGACCCCAACCCACTCCGCCAGACCCCAACCCACTCCGCCAGACCCAAACCCACTCCGCCAGACCCAAACCCACTCCGCCAGACCCAAACCCACTCCGCCAGACCCAAACCAACTCCGCCAGACCCAAACCCACTCCGCCAGACCCGAACCAACTCCACCAGACCCAAACCAACTCCACCAGACCCAAACCCACTCCGCCAGAGCCGAACCAACTCCGCCAGACCCGAACCCACTCCGCCAGACCCGAACCCACTCCGCCAGACCCGAACCCACTCCGCCAGACCCGAACCCACTCGGCCAGACCCAAACCCACTCGGCCAGACCCAAACCCACTCCGCCAGACCCAAACCCACTCCGCCAGACCCAAATCCACTCCGCCAGACCACAACCCACTCCGCCAGACCCAAACCCACTCCGCCAGACCCAAACCCACTCCGCCAGACCCAAACACACTCCGCCAGACCACAACCCACTCCGCCAGACCCGGACCCACACCGACAGACCCGACCCCACTCCGCCCGACCCGGACCCACTCAGCCAGACCCGAACCCACTCCGCCAGATCCGAACCCACTCCGCCAGACCCGAACCCACTCCGCCAGAGCCGAACCCACTCCGCCAGACCCCAACCCACTCCGCCAGACCCCAACCCACTCCGCCAGACCCGAACCCACTCCGCCAGACCCGAACCCACTCCGCCAGACCCGAACCAACTCCGCCAGACCCGAACCCACTCCGCCAGACCCGAACCCACTCCGCCAGACCCGAACCCACTCGGCCAGACCCAAACCCACTCGGGCAGACCCAAACCCACTCCGCCAGACCCGAACCGTCTCCGCCAGACCCAAACCCACTCCGCCAGACCCGAACCCACTCCGCCAAACCCGAACCCACTCCGCCAGACCACAACCCACTCCGCCAGACCCGAACCCACACCGACAGACCTGAACCCACTCCGCCAGACCCGAACCCACTCCGCCAGACCCGAACCCACTCCGCCAGACACGAACCCTCTCCGCCAGATCCGAACCCACTCCGCCAGACCCGAACCCACTCCGCCAGACCCGAACCACTCCGCCAGACCCGAACCCACTCCGCCAGACACGAACCCTCTCCGCCAGATCCGAACCCACTCCGCCAGACCCGAACCCACTCCGCCAGACCCTAACCCACTCTGCCAGACCCTAACCCACTCCGCCAGACCCGAACCAACTCCGCCAGACCCAAACGCACTCCGCCAGACCCAAACCCACTCCGCCAGACCCAAACCCACTCCGCCAGGCCCAAACCAACTCCGCCAGACCCAAACCCCCTCCGCCAGACCCAAACCCACTCCGCCAGACCCAAACCCACTCCGCCAGAACTGAACCCACTCCGCCAGACCCGAACCAACTCCGCCAGACCACAACCCACTCCGCCAGACCCGAACCCACACCGACAGACACGAACCCACTCCGCCAGACCCGAACCCACTCCGCCAGACCACAACCCACTCCGCCAGGCCCAAACCAACTCCGCCAGACCCAAACCCCCTCCGCCAGACCCAAACCCACTCCGCCAGACCCCAACCCACTACGCCAGACCCGAACCCACTCCGTCAGACCCGAACCCAGTCCGCCACACCCGAACCCACTCCGCCAGACCCGAACCCACTCCGCCAAACCCCAACCCACTCCGCAAGACCCCAACCCACCCCGCCAGACCCCCAACCCACTCCGCCAGACCCCAACCCACTCCGCCAGACCCAAACCCACTCCGCCAGAACTGAACCCACTCCGCCAGACCCGAACCAACTCCGCCAGACCACAACCCACTCCGCCAGACCCGAACCCACACCGACAGACACGAACCCACTCCGCCAGACCCGAACCCACTCCTCCAGATCCAAACCCTACCCGCCAGATCCGAACCCACTCCGCCAGACCCGAACCCACTCCGCCAGACCCAAACCCACTCCGCCAGACCCTAACCTACTCCGCCAGACCCCAACCCACTGCGCCAGACCCGAACCAACTCCGCCAGACCCGAACACACTCCGCCAGACCCCAACCCACTCCGCCGAACGCCAACCCACTCCGCCAGACCCCAACCCACTCCGCCAGATCCGAACAAAGTCCGCCAGACCCGAACCCACTCCGACACACCCAAACCCACTCCGCCAGACCATAACCCACTCCGCCGGACCCGAACCCACTCCGCCAGACCCGAACCCACTCCGCCAGACCCCAACCCACTCCGCCAGACCCCAACCCACTCCGCCAGAACCCAACCCACTCTGCCAGACCCGAACCCACTCTGCCAGACCCCAACCCACTCCGCCAGACCCCAACCCACTCCGCCAGACCCAAACCCACTCCGCCAGACCCAAACCCACTCCGCCAGACCCAAACCAACTCCGCCAGACCCAAACCCACTCCGCCAGACCCGAACCCACTCCGCCAGACCCGAACCAACTCCACCAGACCCAAACCCACTCCGCCAGAGCCGAACCAACTCCGCCAGACCCGAACCCACTCCGCCAGACCCGAACCCACTCCGCCAGACCCGAACCCACTCCGCCAGACCCGAACCCACTCGGCCAGACCCAAACCCACTCGGCCAGACCCAAACCCACTCCGCCAGACCCAAACCCACTCCGCCAGACCCAAATCCACTCCGCCAGACCACAACCCACTCCGCCAGACCCAAACCCACTCCGCCAGACCCAAACCCACTCCGCCAGACCCAAACACACTCCGCCAGACCACAACCCACTCCGCCAGACCCAAACCCACTCCGCCAGACCCAAACCCATTTCGCCAGACCCGAACCAACTCCGCCAGACACGAACCCTCTCCGCCAGATCCGAACCCACTCCGCCAGACCCGAACCCACTCCGCCAGACCCTAACCCACTCCGCCAGACCCTAACCCACTCCGCCAGACCCGAACCAACTCCGCCTGACCCAAACGCACTCCGCCAGACCCAAACCCACTCCGCCAGACCCAAACCCACTCCGCCAGGCCCAAACCAACTCCGCCAGACCCAAACCCCCTCCGCCAGACCCAAACCCACTCCGCCAGACCCAAACCCACTCCGCCAGAACTGAACCCACTCCGCCAGACCCGAACCAACTCCGCCAGACCACAACCCACTCCGCCAGACCCGAACCCACACCGACAGACACGAACCCACTCCGCCAGACCCGAACCCACTCCGCCAGACCACAACCCACTCCGCCAGGCCCAAACCAACTCCGCCAGACCCAAACCCCCTCCGCCAGACCCAAACCCACTCCGCCAGACCCCAACCCACTCCGCCAGACCCCAACCCACTCCGCAAGACCCCAACCCACTCCGCCAGAACCGAACCCACTCCGCCAGACCCGAACCCAGTCCGCCAGACCCGAACCCACTCCGCCAGACCCGAACCCACTCCGCCAGACCCGAACCCACTCCGCCAGACCCGAACCCAGTCCGCCACACCCAAACCCACTCCGCCAGACCCAAACCCACTCCGCCAGACCCAAACCCTCTCCGCCAGACCCAAACCCACTCCGCCAGACCCGAACCCTCTCCGCCAGACCCAAACCCACTCCGACAGACCCGAACCCACTCCGCCAAACCCGAACCCACTCCGCCAGACCACAACCCACTCCGCCAGACCCGAACCCACACCGACAGACCTGAACCCACTCCGCCAGACCCGAACCCACTCCGCCAGACCCGAACCCACTCCGCCAGACACGAACCCTCTCCGCCAGATCCGAACCCACTCCGCCAGACCCGAACCCACTCCGCCAGACCCGAACCACTCCGCCAGACCCGAACCCACTCCGCCAGACACGAACCCTCTCCACCAGATCCGAACCCACTCCGCCAGACCCGAACCCACTCCGCCAGACCCTAACCCACTCCGCCAGACCCAAACACACTCCGCCAGACCCAAACCCACTCCGCCAGGCCCAAACCAACTCCGCCAGACCCAAACCCCCTCCGCCAGACCAAAACCCACTCCGCCTGACCCAAACCCACTCTGCCAGAACTGAACCCACTCCGCCAGACCCGAACCAACTCCGCCAGACCACAACCCACTCCGCCAGACCCGAACCCACTCCGCCAGACCCTAATGCACTCCGCCAGACCCAAACCCACTCCGCCAGACCCGAACCAACTCCGCCAGACCCAAACCCACTCCGCCAGACCCAAACACACTCCGCCAGAACCAAACCCACTCCGCCAGGCCCAAACCAACTCCGCCAGACCCAAACCCCCTCCGCCAGACCCAAACCCACTCCGCCAGACCCAAACCCACTCCGCCAGAACTGAACCCACTCCGCCAGACCCGAACCAACTCCGCCAGACCACAACCCACTCCGCCAGACCCGAACCCACACCGACAGACACGAACCCACTCCGCCAGACCCGAACCCACTCCTCCAGACCCAAACCCTACCCGCCAGATCCGAACCCACTCCGCCAGACCCGAACCCACTCCGCCAGACCCAAACCCACTCCGCCAGACCCAAACCTACTCCGCCAGACCCCAACCCACTGCGCCAGACCAGAACCAACTCCGCCAGACCCGAACACACTCCGCCAGACCCCAACCCACTCAGCCGAACCCCAACCCACTCCGCCAGACCCCAACCCACTCCGCCAGATCCGAACCCACTCCGCCAGACCCGAACCCACTCCGACAGACCCAAACCCACTCCGCCAGACCATAACCCACTCCGCCGGACCCGAACCCACTCCGCCAGACCCGAACCCACTCCGCCAGACCCCAACCCACTCCGCCAGACCCCAACCCACTCCGCCAGAACCCAACCCACTCTGCCAGACCCGAACCCACTCTGCCAGACCCCAACCCACTCCGCCAGACCCCAACCCACTCCGCCAGACCCAAACCCACTCCGCCAGACCCAAACCCACTCCGCCAGACCCAAACCCACTCCGCCAGACCCAAACCAACTCCGCCAGACCCAAACCCACTCCGTCAGGCCCCAAACCCTATCCGCCAGACCCAAAACCACTCCGCCAGACCCGAACCAACTCCACCAGACCCGAACCCACTCCGCCAGACCTGAACCAACTCCGCCAGACCCGAACCCACTCCGCCAGACCCGAACCCACTCCGCCAGACCCAAACCCACTCCGCCAGACCCAAACCCACTCCGCCAGACCCAAACCCACTCCGCCAGACCACAACCCACTCCCCCAGACCCAAACCCACTCCGCCATACCCAAACCCACTCCGCCAGACCCAAACCCACTCCGCCAGACCACAACCCACTCCGCCAGACCCGAACCCACACCGACAGACCCGACCCCACTCCGCCCGACCCTCGACGCACTCAGCCAGACCCGAACCCACTCCGCCAGATCCGAACCCACTCCGCCAGACCCGAACCCACTCCGCCAGAGCCGAACCCACTCCGCAAAACCCGAACCCACTCCGCCAGATCCGAACCCACTCCGCCAGACCCCAACCCACTCCGCCAGACCCCAACCCACTCCGCAAGACCCCAACCCACTCCGCCAGACCCGAACCAACTCCGCCAGACCCGAACCTAGTCCGCCACACCCAAACCCACTCCGCCAGACCCAAACCCACTCCGCCAGACCCAAACCCTCTCCGCCAGACCCAAACCCACTCCGCCAGACCCGAACCCTCTCCGCCAGACCCAAACCCACTCCGCCAGACCACAACCCACTCCGCCAGACCCGAACCCACACCGACAGACCTGAACCCACTCCGCCAGACCCGAACCCACTCCGCCAGACCCAAACCCACTCCGCCAGACACGAACCCTCTCTGCCAGATCCGAACCCACTCCGCCAGACCCGAACCCACTCCGCCAGACCCGAACCACTCCGCCAGACCCGAACCCACTCCGCCAGACACGAACCCTCTCCGCCAGATCCGAACCCACTCCGCCAGACCCGAACCCACTCCGCCAGACCCTAACCCACTCCGCCAGACCCGAACCCACACCGACAGACACGAACCCACTCCGCCAAACCCGAACCCACTCCTCCAGATCCAAACCCTACCCGCCAGATCCGAACCCACTCCGCCAGACCCGAACCCACTCCGCCAGACCCAAACCCACTCCGCCAGACCCAAACCTACTCCGCCAGACCCCAACCCACTGCGCCAGACCCGAACCAACTCCGCCAGACCCGAACACACTCCGCCAGACCCCAACCCACTCCGCCGAGCCCCAACCCACTCCGCCAGACCCCAACCCACTCCGCCAGATCCGAACAAACTCCGCCAGACCCGAACCCACTCCGACAGACCCAAACCCACTCCGCCAGACCATAACCCACTCCGCCGGACCCGAACCCACTCCGCCAGACCCGAACCCACTCCGCCAGACCCCAACCCACTCCGCCAGACCCCAACCCACTCCGCCAGAACCCAACCCACTCTGCCAGACCCGAACCCACTCTGCCAGACCCCAACCCACTCCGCCAGACCCCAACCCACTCCGCCAGACCAAAACCAACTCCGCCAGACCCAAACCCACTCCGTCAGGCCCTAAACCCTATCCGCCAGACCCAAAACCACTCCGCCAGACCCGAACCAACTCCACCAGACCCGAACCCACTCCGCCAGAGCCGAACCAACTCCGCCAGACCCGAACCCACTCCGCCAGACCCAAACCCACTCCGCCAGACCCGAACCCACTCCGCCAGACCCAAACCCACTCCGCCAGACCCAAACCCACTCCGCCAGACCACAACCCACTCCGCCAGACCCAAACCCACTCCGCCATACCCAAACCCACTCCGCCAGACCCAAACCCACTCCGCCAGACCACAACCCACTCCGCCAGACCCGAACCCACACCGACAGACCCGACCCCACTCCGCCCGACCCGGACGCACTCAGCCAGACCCGAACCCACTCCGCCAGATCCGAACCCACTCCGCCAGACCCGAACCCACTCCGCCAGAGCCGAACCCACTCCGCAAAACCCGAACCCACTCCGCCAGATCCGAACCCACTCCGCCAGACCCCAACCCACTCCGCCAGACCCCAACCCACTCCGCAAGACCCCAACCCACTCCGCCAGACCCGAACCAACTCCGCCAGACCCGAACCTAGTCCGCCACACCCAAACCCACTCCGCCAGACCCAAACCCACTCCGCCAGACCCAAACCCTCTCCGCCAGACCCAAACCCACTCCGCCAGACCCGAACCCTCTCCGCCAGACCCAAACCCACTCCGCCAGACCACAACCCACTCCGCCAGACCCGAACCCACACCGACAGACCTGAACCCACTCCGCCAGACCCGAACCCACTCCGCCAGACCCGAACCCACTCCGCCAGACACGAACCCTCTCCGCCAGATCCGAACCCACTCCGCCAGACCCGAACCCACTCCGCCAGACCCGAACCACTCCGCCAGACCCGAACACACTCCGCCAGACACGAACCCTCTCCGCCAGATCCGAACCCACTCCGCCAGACCCGAACCCACTCCGTCAGACCCTAACCCACTCCGCCAGACCCCAACCCACACCGACAGACACGAACCCACTCTGCCAGACCCGAACCCACTCCTCCAGATCCAAACCCTACCCGCCAGATCCGAACCCACTCCGCCAGACCCGAACCCACTCCGCCAGACCCAAACCCACTCCGCCAGACCCAAACCTACTCCGCCAGACCCCAACCCACTGCGCCAGACCCGAACCAACTCCGCCAGACCCGAACACACTCCGCCAGACCCCAACCCACTCCGCCGAACCCCAACCCACTCCGCCAGACCCCAACCCACTCCGCCAGATCCGAACAAACTCCGCCAGACCCGAACCCACTCCGACAGACCCAAACCCACTCCGCCAGACCATAACCCACTCCGCCGGACCCGAACCCACTCCGCCAGACCCGAACCCACTCCGCCAGACCCCAACCCACTCCGCCAGACCCCAACCCACTCCGCCAGAACCCAACCCACTCTGCCAGACCCGAACCCACTCTGCCAGACCCCAACCCACTCTGCCAGACCCCAACCCACTCCGCCAGACCCAAACCCACTCCGCCAGACCCAAACCCACTCCGCCAGACCCAAACCCACTCCGCCAGACCCAAACCAACTCCGCCAGACCCAAACCCACTCCGTCAGGCCCTAAACCCTATCCGCCAGACCCAAAACCACTCCGCCAGACCCGAACCAACTCCACCAGACCCGAACCCACTCCGCCAGAGCCGAACCAACTCCGCCAGACCCGAACCCACTCCGCCAGACCCGAACCCACTCCGCCAGACCCGAACCCACTCCGCCAGACCCGAACCCACTCGGCCAGACCCAAACCCACTCCGCCAGACCCAAACCCACTCCGCCAGACCCAAACCCACTCCGCCAGACCCAAATCCACTCCGCCAGACCACAACCCACTCCGCCAGACCCAAACCCACTCCGCCAGACCCTAACCCACTCCGCCAGACCCGAACCCACTCCGCCAGACCCGAACCCACTCCGCCAGACCCGAACCAACTCCGCCAGACCCGAACACACTCCGCCAGACCCGAACCCACTCCGCCAGATCCCAACCCACTCCGCCAGACCCCAACCCACTCCGCCAGACCCCAACCCACTCCGACGGACCCCAACCCACTCCGCCGGACCCCAACCCACTCCACCGGACCCCAACCCACTCCGCCAGACCCGAACCCACTCCTCCAGACCCGAGCCCACTCCGCCAAACCCGAACCCACTCCGCCAGACCCCAACCAACTCCGCCAGACCCGAACCCACTCCGACAGACCCCAACCCACTCTGCCAGACCCGAACCCACTCCGACAGACCCGAACCCACTCCGCCAGACCCCAACCCACTCCGCCAGACCCGAACCCACTCCGCCAGACCCGAACCCACTCCGCCAGACCCTAACCCACTCCGCCAGACCCGAACCCACTCCGCCAGACCCGAACCCATTCCGCCAGACCCCAACCAACTCCGCCAGACCCGAACCCACTCCGCCAGACCCCAACCCACTCCGCCAGACCCCAACCCACTCCGCCAGGCCCCAACCCACTCCGCCAGACCCCAACCCACTCCGACGGACCCCAACCCACTCCGCCGGACCCCAACCCACTCCGCCAGACCCGAACCCACTCTGCCAGACCCGAACCCACTCCGACAGACCCGAACCCACTCCGCCAGACCCCAACCCACTCCACCAGACCCCAACCCACTCCGCCAGACCCGAACCCACTCCGACAGACCCCAACCCACTGCGCCAGACCCGAACCAACTCCGCCAGACCCGAACACACTCCGCCAGACCCCAACCCACTCCGCCGAACCCCAACCCACTCCGCCAGACCCCAACCCACTCCGCCAGATCCGAACAAACTCCGCCAGACCCGAACCCACTCCGACAGACCCAAACCCACTCCGCCAGACCATAACCCACTCCGCCGGACCCGAACCCACTCCGCCAGACCCGAACCCACTCCGCCAGACCCCAACCCACTCCGCCAGACCCCAACCCACTCCGCCAGAACCCAACCCACTCTGCCAGACCCGAACCCACTCTGCCAGACCCCAACCCACTCCGCCAGACCCCAACCCACTCCGCCAGACCCAAACCCACTCCGCCAGACCCAAACCCACTCCGCCAGACCCAAACCCACTCCGCCAGACCCAAACCAACTCCGCCAGACCCAAACCCACTCCGTCAGGCCCTAAACCCTATCCGCCAGACCCAAAACCACTCCGCCAGACCCGAACCAACTCCACCAGACCCGAACCCACTCCGCCAGAGCCGAACCAACTCCGCCAGACCCGAACCCACTCCGCCAGACCCGAACCCACTCCGCCAGACCCGAACCCACTCCGCCAGACCCGAACCCACTCGGCCAGACCCTAACCCACTCCGCCAGACCCGAACCCACTCCGCCAGACCCAAACCCACTCCGCCAGACCCGAACCCACTCCGCCAGACCCGAACCCACTCCGCCAGACCCTAACCCACTCCGCCAGACCCGAACCCACTCCGCCAGACCCGAACCCATTCCGCCAGACCCCAACCAACTCCGCCAGACCCGAACCCACTCCGCCAGACCCCAACCCACTCCGCCAGACCCCAACCCACTCCGCCAGGCCCCAACCCACTCCGCCAGACCCCAACCCACTCCGACGGACCCCAACCCACTCCGCCGGACCCCAACCCACTCCGCCAGACCCGAACCCACTCTGCCAGACCCGAACCCACTCCGACAGACCCGAACCCACTCCGCCAGACCCCAACCCACTCCACCAGACCCCAACCCACTCCGCCAGACCCGAACCCACTCCGACAGACCCCAACCCACTCTGCCAGACCCGAACCCACTCCGACAGACCCGAACCCACTCCGCCAGACCCCAACCCACTCCGCCAGACCCCAACCCACTCCGCCAGAACCCAACCCACTCCGCCAGGCCCGAACCCACTCCGCCAGACCCTAACCCACTCCGCCAGACCCGAACCCACTCTGCCAGACCCGAACCCACTCCGCCAGACCCGAACCAACTCCGCCAGACCCGAACCCACTCCGCCAGACCCGAACCCACTCCGCCAGACCCCAACCCACTCCGCCAGACCCCAACCCACTCCGACGGACCCCAACCCACTCCGCCGGACCCCAACCCACTCCGCCGGACCCCAACCCACTCCGCCAGACCCGAACCCACTCCGCCAGACCCGAGCCCACTCCGCCAAACCCGAACCCACTCCGCCAGACCCCAACCCACTCCGCCAGACCCGAACCCACTCCGACAGACCCGAACCCACTCTGCCAGACCCGAACCCACTCCGACAGACCCGAACCCACTGCGCCAGACCCCAACACACTCCGCCAGACCCGAACCCACTCCGCCAGACCCGAACCCACTCCGCCAGACCCGAACCCACTCCGCCAGACCCAAACCCACTCCGCCGGACCAGAACCAACTCCGCCAGAACCAAACCCACTCCGCCAGACCCAAACCCACTCCGCCAGACCCTAACCCACTCCGCCAGACCCGAACCCACTCCGCCGGACCCGAACCCACTCCGCCAGACCCGAACCCACTCCGCCAGACCCGAACCACTCCGCCAGACCCGAACCCACTCCGCCAGACACGAACCCTCTCCGCCAGATCCGAACCCACTCCGCCAGACCCGAACCCACTCCGCCAGAGCCTAACCCACTCCGCCAGACCCGAACCCACACCGACAGACACGAACCCACTCCGCCAGACCCGAACCCACTCCTCCAGATCCAAACCCTACCCGCCAGATCCGAACCCACTCCGCCAGACCCGAACCCACTCCGCCAGACCCAAACCCACTCCGCCAGACCCAAACCTACTCCGCCAGACCCCAACCCACTGCGCCAGACCCGAACCAACTCCGCCAGACCCGAACACACTCCGCCAGACCCCAACCCACTCCGCCGAACACCAACCCACTCCGCCAGACCCCAACCCACTCCGCCAGATCCGAACAAACTCCGCCAGACCCGAACCCACTCTGACAGACCCAAACCCACTCCGCCAGACCATAACCCACTCCGCCGGACCCGAACCCAGTCCGCCAGACCCGAACCCACTCCGCCAGACCCCAACCCACTCCGCCAGACCCCAACCCACTCCGCCAGAACCCAACCCACTCTGCCAGACCCGAACCCACTCTGCCAGAACCCAACCCACTCCGCCAGACCCCAACCCACTCCGCCAGACCCAAACCAACTCCGCCAGACCCAAACCCACTCCGTCAGGCCCTAAACCCTATCCGCCAGACCCGACCCCACTCCGCCCGACCCGAACCAACTCCACCAGACCCGAACCCACTCCGCCAGAGCCGAACCAACTCCGCCAGACCCCAACCCACTCCGCCAGACCCCAACCCACTCCGCCAGACCCGAACCCACTCCGCCAGACCCAAACCCACTCCGCCAGACCCAAACCCACTCCGCCAGACCCCAACCCACTCCGCAAGACCCCAACCCACTCCGCCAGACCCGAACCAACTCCGCCAGACCCGAACCTAGTCCGCCACACCCAAACCCACTCCGCCAGACTAACACCCACTCCGCCAGACCCAAACCCTCTCCGCCAGACCCAAACCCACTCCGCCAGACCCGAACCCTCTCCGCCAGACCCAAACCCACTCCGCCAGACCACAACCCACTCCGCCAGACCCGAACCCACACCGACAGACCTGAACCCACTCCGCCAGACCCGAACCCACTCCGCCAGACCCGAACCCACTCCGCCAGACACGAACCCTCTCCGCCAGATCCGAACCCACTCCGCCAGACCCGAACCCACTCCGCCAGACCCGAACCACTCCGCCAGACCCGAACCCACTCCGCCAGACACGAACCCTCTCCGCCAGATCCGAACCCACTCCGCCAGACCCGAACCCACTCCGCCAGACCCTAACCCACTCCGCCAGACCCGAACCCACACCGACAGACACGAACCCACTCCGCCAGACCCGAACCCACTCCTCCAGATCCAAACCCTACCCGCCAGATCCGAACCCACTCCGCCAGACCCGAACCCACTCCGCCAGACCCAAACCCACTCCGCCAGACCCAAACCTACTCCGCCAGACCCCAACCCACTGCGCCAGACCCGAACCAACTCCGCCAGACCCGAACACACTCCGCCAGACCCCAACCCACTCCGCCGAACCCCAACCCACTCCGCCAGACCCCAACCCACTCCGCCAGATCCGAACAAACTCCGCCAGACCCGAACCCACTCCGGCAGACCCAAACCCACTCCGCCAGACCATAACCCACTCCGCCAGACCCGAACCCACTCCGCCAGACCCGAACCCACTCCGCCAGACCCCAACCCACTCCGCCAGACCCCAACCCACTCCGCCAGAACCCAACCCACTCTGCCAGACCCGAACCCACTCTGCCAGACCCCAACCCACTCCGCCAGACCCCAACCCACTCCGCCAGACCCAAACCCACTCCGCCAGACCCAAACCCACTCCGCCAGACCCAAACCCACTCCGCCAGACCCAAACCAACTCCGCCAGACCCAAACCCACTCCGCCAGGCCCTAAACCCTATCCGCCAGACCCAAAACCACTCCGCCAGACCCGAACCAACTCCACCAGACCCGAACCCACTCCGCCAGAGCCGAACCAACTCCGACAGACCCGAACCCACTCCGCCAGACCCGAACCCACTCCGCCAGACCCGAACCCACTCCGCCAGACCCGAACCCACTCGGCCAGACCCAAACCCACTCCGCCAGACCCAAACCCACTCCGCCAGACCCAAACCCACTCCGCCAGACCCAAATCCACTCCGCCAGACCACAACCCACTCCGCCAGACCCATACCCACTCCGCCAGACCCTAACCCACTCCGCCAGACCCGAACCCACTCCGCCAGACCCGAACCCACTCCGCCAGACCCGAACCAACTCCGCCAGACCCGAACCCACTCCGCCAGACCCGAACCCACTCCGCCAGACCCCAACCCACTCCGCCGGACCCCAACCCACTCCGCCGGACCCCAACCCACTCCGCCAGACCCGAACCCACTCCGCCAGACCCGAGCCCACTCCGCCAAACCCGAACCCACTCCGCCAGACCCGAACCCACTCCGCAGACCCGAACCCACTCCGACAGACCCCAACCCACTCTGCCAGACCCGAACCCACTCCGACAGACCCGAACCCACTCCGCCAGACCCCAACCCACTCCGCCAGACCCGAACCCACTCCGACAGACCCGAACCCACTCCGCCAGACCCCAACCCACTCCGCCAGACCCGAACCCACTCCGCCAGACCCGAACCCACTCCGCCAGACCCGAACCCACTCCGCCAGACCCTAACCCACTCCGCCAGACCCGAACCCACTCCGCCAGACCCGAACCCATTCCGCCAGACCCGAACCAACTCCGCCAGACCCGAACCCACTCCGCCAGACCCCAACCCACTCCGCCAGACCCCAACCCACTCCGCCAGACCCCAACCCACTCCGCCAGACCCCAACCCACTCCGCCAGACCCGAGCCCACTCCGCCAAACCCGAACCCACTCCGCCAGACCCGAACCCACTCCGCAGACCCGAACCCACTCCGACAGACCCCAACCCACTCTGCCAGACCCGAACCCACTCCGACAGACCCGAACCCACTCCGCCAGACCCCAACCCACTCCGCCAGACCCGAACCCACTCCGACAGACCCGAACCCACTCCGCCAGACCCCAACCCACTCCGCCAGACCCGAACCCACTCCGCCAGACCCGAACCCACTCCGCCAGACCCGAACCCACTCCGCCAGACCCTAACCCACTCCGCCAGACCCGAACCCACTCCGCCAGACCCGAACCCATTCCGCCAGACCCGAACCAACTCCGCCAGACCCGAACCCACTCCGCCAGACCCCAACCCACTCCGCCAGACCCCAACCCACTCCGCCAGACCCCAACCCACTCCGCCAGACCCCAACCCACTCTGACGGACCCCAACCCACTCCGCCGGACCCCAACCCACTCCGCCAGACCCAAACCCACTCTGCCAGACCCGAACCCACTCCGACAGACCCGAACCCACTCCGCCAGACCCCAACCCACTCCACCAGACCCCAACCCACTCCGCCAGACCCGAACCCACTCCGACAGACCCCAACCCACTCTGCCAGACCCGAACCCACTCCGACAGACCCGAACCCACTCCGCCAGACCCCAACCCACTCCGCCAGACCCGAACCCACTCCGCCAGACCCGAACCCACTCCGCCAGGCCCGAACCCACTCCGCCAGACCCTAACCCACTCCGCCAGACCCGAACCCACTCTGCCAGACCCGAACCCACTCCGCCAGACCCGAACCAACTCCGCCAGACCCGAACCCACTCCGCCAGACCCGAACCCACTCCGCCAGACCCCAACCCACTCCGCCAGATCCCAACCCACTCCGACGGACCCCAACCCACTCCGCCGGACCCCAACCCACTCCGCCGGACCCCAACCCATTCCGCCAGACCCGAACCCACTCCGCCAGACCCGAGCCCACTCCGCCAAACCCGAACCCACTCCGCCAGACCCCAACCCACTCCGCCAGACCCGAACCCACTCCGACAGACCCCAACCCACTCTGCCAGACCCGAACCCACTCCGACAGACCCGAACCCACTCCGCCAGACCCCAACCCACTCCGCCAGACCCGAACCCACTCCGCCAGACCCGAACCCACTCCGCCAGACCCGAACCCACTCCGCCAGACCCTAACCCACTCCGCCAGACCCGAACCCACTCCGCCAGACCCGAACCCACTCCGCCAGCCCCGAACCAACTCCGCCAGACCCGAACCCACTCCGCCAGACCCGAACCCACTCCGCCAGACCCCAACCCACTCCGCCAGACCCCAACCCACTCCGCCAGACCCCAACCCACTCCGACGGACCCCAACCCACTCCGCCGGACCCCAACCCACTCCGCCGGACCCCAACCCACTCCGCCGGACCCCAACCCACTCCGCCGGACCCGAACCCACTCCGCCGGACCCGAACCCACTCCGCCGGACCCGAACCCACCCCGCCAGACCCGAACCCACTCCGCCAGACCCGAACCCACTCCGCCAGACCCGAACCCACTCCGCCAGACCCGAACCCACTCCGCCACACACGAACCCACTCCGCCCGACCCAAGCCCGCTCCGCCAGACCCAAACCCACTCCGCCGGACCAGAACCAACTCCGCCAGAACCAAACCCACTCCGCCAGACCCAAACCCACTCCGCCAGACCCTAACCCACTCCGCCAGACCCGAACCCACTCCGCCAGACCCGAACCCACTCCGCCAGACCCGAACCAACTCCGCTAGACCCGAACCCACTCCGCCAGACCCGAACCCACTCCGCCAGACCCCAACCCACTCTGCCAGACCCCAACCCACTCCGCCAGACCCCAACCCACTCCGACGGACCCCAACCCACTCCGCCGGACCCCAACCCACTCCGCCGGACCCCAACCCACTCCGCCAGACCCGAACCCACTCCGCCAGACCCGAGCCCACTCCGCCAAACCCGAACCCACTCCGCCAGACCCCAATCCACTCCGCCAGACCCGAACCCACTCCGACAGACCCCAACCCACTCTGCCAGACCCGAACCCACTCCGACAGACCCGAACCCACTCCGCCAGACCCCAACCCACTCCGCCAGACCCGAACCCACTCCGCCAGACCCGAACCCACTCCGCCAGACCCGAACCCACTCCGCCAGACCCTAACCCACTCCGCCAGACCCGAACCCACTCCGCCAGACCCGAACCCACTCCGCCAGACCCGAACCAACTCCGCCAGACCCGAACCCACTCCGCCAGACCCCAACCCACTCCGACGGACCCCAACCCACTCCGCCAGACCCCAACCCACTCCGCCAGACCCCAACCCACTCCGCCAGACCCCAACCCACTCCGACGGACCCCAACCCACTCCGCCAGACCCCAACCCACTCCGCCAGACCCGAACCCACTCCGCCAGACCCGAACCCACTCCGCCAGACCCGAACCCACTCCGCCAGACCCGAACCCACTCCGCCAGACCCGAACCCACTCCGCCAGACCCGAACCCACTCCGCCACACACGAACCCACTCCGCCCGACCCAAGCCCGCTCCGCCAGACCCAAACACACTCCGCCGGACCCGAACCAACTCCGCCAGAACCAAACCCACTCCGCCAGACCCAAACCCACTCCGCCAGACCCAAACCCACTCCGCCAGGCCCAAACCAACTCCACCAGACCCAAACCCACTCCGCCAGACCCCAACCCACTCCGCCAGACCAAAACCCACTCCGCCAGACCCGAACCCACTCCGCCACACACGAACCCACTCCGCCCGACCCAAGCCCGCTCCGCCAGACCCAAACACACTCCGCCGGACCCGAACCAACTCCGCCAGAACCAAACCCACTCCGCCAGACCCAAACCCACTCCGCCAGACCCAAACCCACTCCGCCAGACACAAACCCACTCCGCCAGACCCGAACCCACTCCGCCAGACCCGAACCCACTCCGCCAGACCCGAACCCACTCCGCCAGACCCGAACCCACTCCGCCAGACCCTAACCCACTCCGCCAGACCCGAACCCACTCCGCCAGACCCGAACCCACTCCGCCAGACCCGAACCAACTCCGCCAGACCCGAACCCACTCCGCCAGACCCCAACCCACTCCGACGGACCCCAACCCACTCCGCCAGACCCCAACCCACTCCGCCAGACCCCAACCCACTCCGCCAGACCCCAACCCACTCCGACGGACCCCAACCCACTCCGCCAGACCCCAACCCACTCCGCCAGACCCGAACCCACTCCGCCAGACCCGAACCCACTCCGCCAGACCCGAACCCACTCCGCCAGACCCGAACCCACTCCGCCAGACCCGAACCCACTCCGCCAGACCCGAACCCACTCCGCCAGAACCGAACCCACTCCGCCAGACCCGAACCCACTCCGCCAGACCCGAACCCACTCCGCCAGACCCGAACCCACTCCGCCAGACCCGAACCCACTCCGTCACACACGAACCCACTCCGCCCGACCCAAGCCCGCTCCGCCAGACCCAAACACACTCCGCCGGACCCGAACCAACTCCGCCAGAACCAAACCCACTCCGCCAGACCCAAACCCACTCCGCCAGACCCAAACCCACTCCGCCAGTCCCAAACCAACTCCACCAGACCCAAACCCACTCCGCCAGACCCCAACCCACTCCGCCAGACCAAAACCCATTCCGCCAGACCCGAACCCACACCGACAGACCCGAGCCCACTCCGCCAGACCCGAACCCACTCCGCCAGACCCGAACCCACTCCGCCAACCCCGAACCCACTCCGCCAGACCACAACCCACTCCGCCTGACCCGAACCCACACCGACAGACACGAACCCACTCCGCCAGACCCAAACCCACTCCGCCAGACCCGAAACCATTTCGCCAGACCCGAACCAACTCCGCCAGACCCGAACCCACTCCGCCAAACCCGAACCCACTCCGCCAGACCCCAACCCACTCCGCCAGACCCGAACCCACTCCGACAGACCCCAACCCACTCTGCCAGACCCGAACCCACTGCGACAGACCCGAACCCACTCCGCCAGACCCCAACCCACTCCGCCAGACCCGAACCCACTCCACCAGACCCGAACCCACTCCGCCAGACCCGAACCCACTCCGCCAGACCCCAACCCACTCCGCCAGACCCCAACCCACTCCGCCAGACCCTAACCCACTCCGCCAGACCCGAACCCACTCCGCCAGACCCCAACCCACTCCGCCAGACCCGAACCAACTCCGCCAGACCCGAACCCACTCCGCCAGACCCCAACCCACTCCGCCAGACCCCAACCCACTCCGCCAGACCCCAACCCACTCCGCCAGACCCCAACCCACTCCGACGGACCCCAACCCACTCCGCCAGACCCCAACCCACTCCGCCAGACCCAAACCCACTCCGCCAGACCCGAACCCACTCCGCCAGACCCGAACCCACTCCGCCAGACCCGAACCCACTCCGCCAGACCCGAACCCACTCCGCCAGACCCGAACCCACTCCGCCACACACGAACCCACTCCGCCCGACCCAAGCCCGCTCCGCCAGACCCAAACCCTCTCCGCCGGACCAGAACCAACTCCGCCAGAACCAAACCCACTCCGCCAGACCCAAACCCACTCCGCCAGACCCTAACCCACTCCGCCAGACCCGAACCCACTCCGCCAGACCCGAACCCACTCCGCCAGACCCGAACCAACTCCGCTAGACCCGAACCCACTCCGCCAGACCCGAACCCACTCCGCCAGACCCGAACCCACTCAGCCAGACCCGAACCCACTCCGCCAGACCCGAACCCACTCCGCCAGACCCGAACCCACTCCGCCAGAACCGAACCCACTCCGCCAGACCCGAACCCACTCCGCCAGACCCGAACCCACTCCGCCAGACCCGAACCCACTCCGCCAGACCCGAACCCACTCCGTCACACACGAACCCACTCCGCCCGACCCAAGCCCGCTCCGCCAGACCCAAACACACTCCGCCGGACCCGAACCAACTCCGCCAGAACCAAACCCACTCCGCCAGACCCAAACCCACTCCGCCAGACCCAAACCCACTCCGCCAGGCCCAAACCAACTCCACCAGACCCAAACCCACTCCGCCAGACCCCAACGCACTCCGCCAGACCAAAACCCATTCCGCCAGACCCGAACCCACACCGACAGACCCGAGCCCACTCCGCCAGACCCGAACCCACTCCGCCAGACCCGAACCCACTCCGCCAAACCCGAACCCACTCCGCCAGACCACAACCCACTCCGCCTGACCCGAACCCACACCGACAGACACGAACCCACTCCGCCAGACCCAAACCCACTCCGCCAGACCCGAAACCATTTCGCCAGACCCGAACCAACTCCGCCAGACCCGAACCCACTCCGCCAAACCCGAACCCACTCCGCCAGACCCCAACCCACTCCGCCAGACCCGAACCCACTCCGACAGACCCCAACCCACTCTGCCAGACCCGAACCCACTGCGACAGACCCGAACCCACTCCGCCAGACCCCAACCCACTCCGCCAGACCCGAACCCACTCCACCAGACCCGAACCCACTCCGCCAGACCCGAACCCACTCCGCCAGACCCCAACCCACTCCGCCAGACCCCAACCCACTCCGCCAGACCCTAACCCACTCCGCCAGACCCGAACCCACTCCGCCAGACCCCAACCCACTCCGCCAGACCCGAACCAACTCCGCCAGACCCGAACCCACTCCGCCAGACCCGAACCCACTCCGCCACACACGAACCCACTCCGCCCGACCCAAGCCCGCTCCGCCAGACCCAAACCCACTCCGCCGGACCAGAACCAACTCCGCCAGAACCAAACCCACTCCGCCAGACCCAAACCCACTCCGCCAGACCCTAACCCACTCCGCCAGACCCGAACCCACTCCGCCAGACCCGAACCCACTCCGCCAGACCCGAACCAACTCCGCTAGACCCGAACCCACTCCGCCAGACCCGAACCCACTCCGCCAGACCCCAACCCACTCCGCCAGACCCCAACCCACTCCGCCAGACCCCAACCCACTCCGACGGACCCCAACCCACTCCGCCGGACCCCAACCCACTCCGCCGGACCCCAACCCACTCCGCCAGACCCGAACCCACTCCGCCAGACCCGAGCCCACTCCGCCAAACCCGAACCCACTCCGCCAGACCCCAATCCACTCCGCCAGACCCGAACCCACTCCGACAGACCCCAACCCACTCTGCCAGACCCGAACCCACTCCGACAGACCCGAACCCACTCCGCCAGACCCCAACCCACTCCGCCAGACCCGAACCCACTCCGCCAGACCCGAACCCACTCCGCCAGACCCGAACCCACTCCGCCAGACCCTAACCCACTCCGCCAGACCCGAACCCACTCCGCCAGACCCGAACCCACTCCGCCAGACCCGAACCAACTCCGCCAGACCCGAACCCACTCCGCCAGACCCCAACCCACTCCGACGGACCACAACGCACTCCGCCAGACCCCAACCCACTCCGCCAGACCCCAACCCACTCCGCCAGACCCCAACCCACTCCGACGGACCCCAACCCACTCCGCCAGACCCCAACCCACTCCGCCAGACCCGAACCCACTCCGCCAGACCCGAACCCACTCCGCCAGACCCGAACCCACTCCGCCAGACCCGAACCCACTCCGCCAGACCTGAACCCACTCCGCCAGACCCGAACCCACTCCGCCACACACGAACCCACTCCGCCCGACCCAAGCCCGCTCCGCCAGACCCAAACACACTCCGCCGGACCCGAACCAACTCCGCCAGAACCAAACCCACTCCGCCAGACCCAAACCCACTCCGTCAGACCCAAACCCACTCCGCCAGGCCCAAACCAACTCCACCAGACCCAAACCCACTCCGCCAGACCCCAACCCACTCCGCCAGACCAAAACCCACTCCGCCAGACCCGAACCCACTCCGCCACACACGAACCCACTCCGCCCGACCCAAGCCCGCTCCGCCAGACCCAAACACACTCCGCCGGACCCGAACCAACTCCGCCAGAACCAAACCCACTCCGCCAGACCCAAACCCACTCCGCCAGACCCAAACCCACTCCGCCAGGCCCAAACCAACTCCACCAGACCCAAACCCACTCCGCCAGACCCCAACCCACTCCGCCAGACCAAAACCCATTCCGCCAGACCCGAACCCACACCGACAGACCCGAGCCCACTCCGCCAGACCCGAACCCACTCCGCCAGACCCGAACCCACTCCGCCAAACCCGAACCCACTCCGCCAGACCACAACCCACTCCGCCTGACCCGAACCCACACCGACAGACACGAACCCACTCCGCCAGACCCAAACCCACTCCGCCAGACCCGAAACCATTTCGCCAGACCCGAACCAACTCCGCCAGACCCGAACCCACTCCGCCAAACCCGAACCCACTCCGCCAGACCCCAACCCACTCCGCCAGACCCGAACCCACTCCGACAGACCCCAACCCACTCTGCCAGACCCGAACCCACTGCGACAGACCCGAACCCACTCCGCCAGACCCCAACCCACTCCGCCAGACCCGAACCCACTCCACCAGACCCGAACCCACTCCGCCAGACCCGAACCCACTCCGCCAGACCCCAACCCACTCCGCCAGACCCCAACCCACTCCGCCAGACCCTAACCCACTCCGCCAGACCCGAACCCACTCCGCCAGACCCCAACCCACTCCGCCAGACCCGAACCAACTCCGCCAGACCCCAACCCACTCCGCCAGACCCCAACCCACTCCGCCAGACCCCAACCCACTCCGCCAGACCCCAACCCACTCCGCCAGACCCCAACCCACTCCGACGGACCCCAACCCACTCCGCCAGACCCCAACCCACTCCGCCAGACCCAAACCCACTCCGCCAGACCCGAACCCACTCCGCCAGACCCGAACCCACTCCGCCAGACCCGAACCCACTCCGCCAGACCCGAACCCACTCCGCCAGACCCGAACCCACTCCGCCACACACGAACCCACTCCGCCCGACCCAAGCCCGCTCCGCCAGACCCAAACTCACTCCGCCGGACCAGAACCAACTCCGCCAGAACCAAACCCACTCCGCCAGACCCAAACCCACTCCGCCAGACCCTAACCCACTCCGCCAGACCCGAACCCACTCCGCCAGACCCGAACCCACTCCGCCAGACCCGAACCAACTCCGCTAGACCCGAACCCACTCCGCCAGACCCGAACCCACTCCGCCAGACCCCAACCCACTCCGCCAGACCCCAACCCACTCCGCCAGACCCCAACCCACTCCGACGGACCCCAACCCACTCCGCCGGACCCCAACCCACTCCGCCGGACCCCAACCCACTCCGCCAGACCCGAACCCACTCCGCCAGACCCGAGCCCACTCCGCCAAACCCGAACCCACTCCGCCAGACCCCAATCCACTCCGCCAGACCCGAACCCACTCCGACAGACCCCAACCCACTCTGCCAGACCCGAACCCACTCCGACAGACCCGAACCCACTCCGCCAGACCCCAACCCACTCCGCCAGACCCGAACCCACTCCGCCAGACCCGAACCCACTCCGCCAGACCCGAACCCACTCCGCCAGACCCTAACCCACTCCGCCAGACCCGAACCCACTCCGCCAGACCCGAACCCACTCCGCCAGACCCGAACCAACTCCGCCAGACCCGAACCCACTCCGCCAGACCCCAACCCACTCCGACGGACCCCAACCCACTCCGCCAGACCCCAACCCACTCCGCCAGACCCCAACCCACTCCGCCAGACCCCAACCCACTCCGACGGACCCCAACCCACTCCGCCAGACCCCAACCCACTCCGCCAGACCCGAACCCACTCCGCCAGACCCGAACCCACTCCGCCAGACCCGAACCCACTCCGCCAGACCCGAACCCACTCCGCCAGACCCGAACCCACTCCGCCAGACCCGAACCCACTCCGCCACACACGAACCCACTCCGCCCGACCCAAGCCCGCTCCGCCAGACCCAAACACACTCCGCCGGACCCGAACCAACTCCGCCAGAACCAAACCCACTCCGCCAGACCCAAACCCACTCCGCCAGACCCAAACCCACTCCGCCAGGCCCAAACCAACTCCACCAGACCCAAACCCACTCCGCCAGACCCCAACCCACTCCGCCAGACCAAAACCCACTCCGCCAGACCCGAACCCACTCCGCCACACACGAACCCACTCCGCCCGACCCAAGCCCGCTCCGCCAGACCCAAACACACTCCGCCGGACCCGAACCAACTCCGCCAGAACCAAACCCACTCCGCCAGACCCAAACCCACTCCGCCAGACCCAAACCCACTCCGCCAGACACAAACCAACTCCGCCAGACCCAAACCAACTCCACCAGACCCAAACCCACTCCGCCAGACCCCAACCCACTCCGCCAGACCAAAACCCACTCCGCCAGACCCGAACCCACTCCGCCAGACCCAAACCAACTCCACCAGACCCAAACCCACTCCGCCAGACCCCAACCCACTCCGCCAGACCAAAACCCACTCCGCCAGACCCAAACCCACTCCGCCAGACCCAAACCAACTCCACCAGACCCAAACCCACTCCGCCAGACCCCAACCCACTCCGCCAGACCAAAACCCACTCCGCCAGACCCGAACCCACTCCGCCAGACCTGAACCCACTCCGCCAAACCCGAACCCACTCCGCCAGACCCAAACCCACTCCGCCAGACCCGAACCCATTTCGCCAGACCCGAACCAACTCCGCCAGACCCGAACCCACTCCGCCAGACCCCAACCCACTCCGCCAGACCCGAACCCACTCCGACAGACTCCAACCCACTCTGCCAGACCCGAACCCACTCCGACAGACCCGAACCCACTCCGCCAGACACCAACCCACTCCGCCAGACCCGAACCCACTCCGCCAGACCCGAACCCACTCCGCCAGACCCGAACCCACTCCGCCAGACCCGAACCCACTCCGCCAGACCCCAACCCACTCCGCCAGACCCCAACCCACTCCGACGGACCCCAACCCACTCCGCCGGACCCCAACCCACTCCGCCGGACCCCAACCCACTCCGCCAGACCCGAACCCACTCCGCCAGACCCGAGCCCACTCCGCCACACCCGAACCCACTCCGCCGGACCCCAACCCACTCCGCCAGACCCGAACCCACTCCGACAGACCCCAACCCACTCTGCCAGACCCGAACCCACTCCGACAGACCCGAACCCACTCCGCCAGACCCCAACCCACTCCGCCAGACCCGAACCCACTCCGCCAGACCCGAACCCACTCCGCCAGACCCGAACCCACTCCGCCAGACCCGAACCCACTCCGCCAAACCCGAACCCACTCCGCCAGACCCCAACCCACTCCGCCAGACCCGAACCCACTCCGACAGACCCCAACCCACTCCGCCGGACCCCAACCCACTCCGCCGGACCCCAACCCACTCCGCCAGACCCCAACCCACTCCGCCAGACCCAAACCCACTCCGCCAGACCCGAACCCACTCCGCCAGAACCGAACCCACTCCGCCAGACCCGAACCCACTCCGCCAGACCCGAACCCACTCCGTCACACACGAACCCACTCCGCCCGACCCAAGCCCGCTCCGCCAGACCCAAACACACTCCGCCGGACCCGAACCAACTCCGCCAGAACCAAACCCACTCCGCCAGACCCAAACCCACTCCGCCAGACCCAAACCCACTCCGCCAGGCCCAAACCAACTCCACCAGACCCAAACCCACTCCGCCAGACCCCAACCCACTCCGCCAGACCAAAACCCATTCCGCCAGACCCGAACCCACACCGACAGACCCGAGCCCACTCCGCCAGACCCGAACCCACTCCGCCAGACCCGAACCCACTCCGCCAAACCCGAACCCACTCCGCCAGACCACAACCCACTCCGCCTGACCCGAACCCACACCGACAGACACGAACCCACTCCGCCAGACCCAAACCCACTCCGCCAGACCCGAAACCATTTCGCCAGACCCGAACCAACTCCGCCAGACCCGAACCCACTCCGCCAAACCCGAACCCACTCCGCCAGACCCCAACCCACTCCGCCAGACCCGAACCCACTCCGACAGACCCCAACCCACTCTGCCAGACCCGAACCCACTGCGACAGACCCGAACCCACTCCGCCAGACCCCAACCCACTCCGCCAGACCCGAACCCACTCCACCAGACCCGAACCCACTCCGCCAGACCCGAACCCACTCCGCCAGACCCCAACCCACTCCGCCAGACCCCAACCCACTCCGCCAGACCCTAACCCACTCCGCCAGACCCGAACCCACTCCGCCAGACCCCAACCCACTCCGCCAGACCCGAACCAACTCCGCCAGACCCGAACCCACTCCGCAAGACCCCAACCCACTCCGCCAGACCCCAACCCACTCCGCCAGACCCCAACCCACTCCGCCAGACCCCAACCCACTCCGACGGACCCCAACCCACTCCGCCAGACCCCAACCCACTCCGCTAGACCCAAACCCACTCCGCCAGACCCGAACCAACTCCGCCAGACCCGAACCCACTCCGCCAGACCCGAACCCACTCCGCCAGACCCGAACCCACTCCGCCAGACCCGAACCCACTCCGCCAGACCCGAACCCACTCCGCCACACACGAACCCACTCCGCCCGACCCAAGCCCGCTCCGCCAGACCCAAACACACTCCGCCGGACCCGAACCAACTCCGCCAGAACCAAACCCACTCCGCCAGACCCAAACCCACTCCGCCAGACCCAAACCCACTCCGCCAGGCCCAAACCAACTCCACCAGACCCAAACCCACTCCGCCAGACCCCAACCCACTCCGCCAGACCAAAACCCACTCCGCCAGACCCGAACCCACTCCGCCACACACGAACCCACTCCGCCCGACCCAAGCCCGCTCCGCCAGACCCAAACACACTCCGCCGGACCCGAACCAACTCCGCCAGAACCAAACCCACTCCGCCAGACCCAAACCCATTTCGCCAGACCCGAACCCACACCGACAGACACGAACCCACTCCGCCAGACCCAAACCCACTCCGCCAGACCCAAACCCATTTCGCCAGACCCGAACCAACTCCGCCAGACCCGAACCCACTCCGCCAAACCCGAAACCACTCCGCCAGACCCCAACCCACTCCGCCAGACCCGAACCCACTCCGACAGACCCCAACCCACTCTGCCAGACCCGAACCCACTCCGACAGACCCGAACCCACTCCGCCAGACCCCAACCCACTCCGCCAGACCCGAACCCACTCCGCCAGACACAAACCAACTCCGCCAGACCCAAACCAACTCCACCAGACCCAAACCCACTCCGCCAGACCCCAACCCACTCCGCCAGACCAAAACCCACTCCGCCAGACCCGAACCCACTCCGCCAGACCCAAACCAACTCCACCAGACCCAAACCCACTCCGCCAGACCCCAACCCACTCCGCCAGACCAAAACCCACTCCGCCAGACCCAAACCCACTCCGCCAGACCCAAACCAACTCCACCAGACCCAAACCCACTCCGCCAGACCCCAACCAACTCCGCCAGACCAAAACCCACTCCGCCAGACCCGAACCCACTCCGCCAGACCCGAACCCACTCCGCCAAACCCGAACCCACTCCGCCAGACCACAACCCACTCCGCCTGACCCGAACCCACACCGACAGACACGAACCCACTCCGCCAGACCCAAACCCACTCCGCCAGACCCAAACCCATTTTGCCAGTCCCGAACCAACTCCGCCAGACCCGAACCCACTCCGCCAAACCCGAACCCACTCCGCCAGACCCCAACCCACTCCGCCAGACCCGAACCCACTCCGACAGACCCCAACCCACTCTGCCAGACCCGAACCCACTCCGACAGACCCGAACCCACTCCGCCAGACCCCAACCCACTCCGCCAGACCCGAACCCACTCCGCCAGACCCGAACCCACTCCGCCAGACCCGAACCCACTCCGCCAGACCCGAACCCACTCCGCCAGACCCCAACCCACTCCGCCAGACCCCAACCCACTCCGACGGACCCCAACCCACTCCGCCGGACCCCAACCCACTCCGCCGGACCCCAACCCACTCCGCCAGACCCGAACCCACTCCGCCAGACCCGAGCCCACTCCGCCACACCCGAACCCACTCCGCCGGACCCCAACCCACTCCGCCAGACCCGAACCCACTCCGACAGACCCCAACCCACTCTGCCAGACCCGAACCCACTCCGACAGACCCGAACCCACTCCGCCAGACCCCAACCCACTCCGCCAGACCCCAACCCACTCCGCCAGACCCGAACCCACTCCGCCAGACCCGAACCCACTCCGCCAGACCCGAACCCACTCCGCCAAACCCGAACCCACTCCGCCAGACCCCAACCCACTCCGCCAGACCCGAACCCACTCCGACAGACCCCAACCCACTCCGCCGGACCCCAACCCACTCCGCCGGACCCCAACCCACTCCGCCAGACCCCAACCCACTCCGCCAGACCCAAACCCACTCCGCCAGACCCGAACCCACTCCGCCAGAACCGAACCCACTCCGCCAGACCCGAACCCACTCCGCCAGACCCCAACCCACTCCGCCAGACCCGAACCCACTCCGCCAGACCCGAACCCACTCCGCCACACACGAACCCACTCCGCCCGACCCAAGCCCGCTCCGCCAGACCCAAACACACTCCGCCGGACCCGAACCAACTCCGCCAGAACCAAACCCACTCCGCCAGACCCAAACCCACTCCGCCAGACCCAAACCCACTCCGCCAGGCCCGAACCCACTCCGCCACACACGAACCCACTCCGCCCGACCCAAGCCCGCTCCGCCAGACCCAAACACACTCCGCCGGACCCGAACCAACTCCGCCAGAACCAAACCCACTCCGCCAGACCCAAACCCACTCCGCCAGACCCGAACCCACTCCGCCAGACCCGAACCCACTCCGCCACACACGAACCCACTCCGCCCGACCCAAGCCCGCTCCGCCAGACCCAAACACACTCCGCCGGACCCGAACCAACTCCGCCAGAACCAAACCCACTCCGCCAGACCCAAACCCACTCCGCCAGACCCCAACCCACTCCGCCAGACCAAAACCCATTCCGCCAGACCGGAACCCACACCGACAGACCCGAGCCCACTCCGCCAGACCCGAACCCACTCCGCCAGACCCGAACCCACTCCGCCAAACCCGAACCCACTCCGCCAGACCACAACCCACTCCGCCTGACCCGAACCCACACCGACAGACACGAACCCACTCCGCCAGACACAAACCCACTCCACCAGACCCGAACCCATTTCGCCAGACCCGAACCAACTCCGCCAGACCCGAACCCACTCCGCCAAACCCGAACCCACTCCGCCAGACCCCAACCCACTCCGCCAGACCCGAACCCACTCCGACAGACCACAACCCACTCTGCCAGACCCGAACCCACTCCGACAGACCCGAACCCACTCCGCCAGACCCCAACCCACTCCGCCAGACCCGAACCCACTCCGCCAGACCCGAACCCACTCCGCCAGACCCGAACCCACTCCGCCAGACCCGAACCCACTCCGCCAGACCTCAACCCACTCCGCCAGACCCCAACCCACTCCGACGGACCCCAACCCACTCCGCCGGACCCCAACCCACTCCGCCGGACCCCAACCCACTCCGCCGGACCCGAACCCACTCCGCCAGACCCGAGCCCACTCCGCCACACCCGAACCCACTCCGCCGGACCCCAACCCACTCCGCCAGACCCCAACCCACTCCGACAGACCCCAACCCACTCTGCCAGACCCGAACCCACTCCGACAGACCCGAACCCACTCCGCCAGACCCCAACCCACTCCGCCAGACGCGAACCCACTCCGCCAGACCCGAACCCACTCCGCCAGACCCGAACCCACTCCGCCAGACCCGAACCCACTCCGCCAAACCCGAACCCACTCCGCCAGACCCCAACCCACTCCGCCAGACCCGAACCCACTCCGACAGACCCCAACCCACTCTGCCAGACCCGAACCCACTCCGACAGACCTGAACCCACTCCGCCAGACCCCAACCCACTCCGCCAGACCCGAACCCACTCCGCCAGACACGGACCCATTCCGCCAGACCCGAACCCACTCCGCCAGACCCTAACCCACTCCGCCAGATCCGAACCCACTCCGCAAGACCCGAACCCATTCCGCCAGACCCGAACCAACTCCGCCAGACCCGAACCCACTCCGCCAGACCCGAACCCACTCCGCCAGACCCCAACCCACTCCGCCAGACCCCAACCCACTCCGCCAGACCCCAACCCACTCCGACGGACCCCAACCCACTCCGCCGGACCCCAACCCACTCCGCCGGACCCCAACCCACTCCGCCAGACCCGAACCCACTCTGCCAGACCCGAGCCCACTCCGCCAAACCCGAACCCACTCCGCCAGACCCCAACCCACTCCGCCAGACCCGAACCCACTCCGACAGACCCCAACCCACTCTGCCAGACCCGAACCCACTCCGCCAGACCCGAACCCACTCCGCCACACACAAACCCACTCCGCCCGTCCCAAGTCCACTCCGCCAGACCCAAACCCACTCCGCCGGACCCGAACCAACTCCGCCAGAACCAAACCCACTCCGCCAGACCCAAACCCACTCCGCCAGACCAAAACCCACTCCGCCAGACCCGAACCCACACCGACAGCCCCGAACCCACTCCGCCAGACCCTAAACCAATCCGCCAGACCCAATCCCACTCCGCCAGACCCAAACCCACTCCGCAAGACCCAAACCCACTCCGCCAGACCCAAACCCATTCCGCAAGACCCAAACCCACTCCGCCAGACCCAAACCCACTCCGCCACACCCCAACCCACTCCGCCAGACCCGAACCCACTCCGCCAGACCCGAACCCACTCCGCCAGACCCGAACCCACTCCGCGAGACCCCAACCCACTCCGCCAGACCCGAACCCACTCCGCCAGACCCCAACCCACTCCTACGGACCCAATCCCAGTCTGTCAGACCCAAACCCACTCCGCCAGACCGAAACCCACTCCGCCAGACCCTAACCCACTCCGCCAGACCCCAACCCACTCCACCAGAGCCGAACCCACTCCGACAGACCCGAACCCACTCCGCCAGACCATAACCCACATTGCCAGACCCGAACCCACTCCGCCAGACCCGAACCCACTCCGCCAGACCCCAACCCACTCCGCCAGACCCAAACCCACTCCGCCAGACCCAAACCCACTCCGCCAGGCCCAAACCAACTCCACCAGACCCAAACCCACTCCGCCAGACCCCAACCCACTCCGCCAGACCAAAACCCATTCCGCCAGACCGGAACCCACACCGACAGACCCGAGCCCACTCCGCCAGACCCGAACCCACTCCGCCAGACCCGAACCCACTCCGCCAAACCCGAACCCACTCCGCCAGACCACAACCCACTCCGCCTGACCCGAACCCACACCGACAGACACGAACCCACTCCGCCAGACACAAACCCACTCCACCAGACCCGAACCCATTTCGCCAGACCCGAACCAACTCCGCCAGACCCGAACCCACTCCGCCAAACCCGAACCCACTCCGCCAGACCCCAACCCACTCCGCCAGACCCGAACCCACTCCGACAGACCACAACCCACTCTGCCAGACCCGAACCCACTCCGACAGACCCGAACCCACTCCGCCAGACCCCAACCCACTCCGCCAGACCCGAACCCACTCCGCCAGACCCGAACCCACTCCGCCAGACCCGAACCCACTCCGCCAGACCCGAACCCACTCCGCCAGACCTCAACCCACTCCGCCAGACCCCAACCCACTCCGACGGACCCCAACCCACTCCGCCAGACCCCAACCCACTCCGCCGGACCCCAACCCACTCCGCCGGACCCGAACCCACTCCGCCAGACCCGAGCCCACTCCGCCACACCCGAACCCACTCCGCCGGACCCCAACCCACTCCGCCAGACCCCAACCCACTCCGACAGACCCCAACCCACTCTGCCAGACCCGAACCCACTCCGACAGACCCGAACCCACTCCGCCAGACCCCAACCCACTCCGCCAGACGCGAACCCACTCCGCCAGACCCGAACCCACTCCGCCAGACCCGAACCCACTCCGCCAGACCCGAACCCACTCCGCCAAACCCGAACCCACTCCGCCAGACCCCAACCCACTCCGCCAGACCCGAACCCACTCCGACAGACCCCAACCCACTCTGCCAGACCCGAACCCACTCCGACAGACCCGAACCCACTCCGCCAGACCCCAACCCACTCCGCCAGACCCGAACCCACTCCGCCAGACACGGACCCATTCCGCCAGACCCGAACCCACTCCGCCAGACCCTAACCCACTCCGCCAGATCCGAACCCACTCCGCAAGACCCGAACCCATTCCGCCAGACCCGAACCAACTCCGCCAGACCCGAACCCACTCCGCCAGACCCGAACCCACTCCGCCAGACCCCAACCCACTCCGCCAGACCCCAACCCACTCCGCCAGACCCCAACCCACTCCGACGGACCCCAACCCACTCCGCCGGACCCCAACCCACTCCGCCGGACCCCAACCCACTCCGCCAGACCCGAACCCACTCTGCCAGACCCGAGCCCACTCCGCCAAACCCGAACCCACTCCGCCAGACCCCAACCCACTCCGCCAGACCCGAACCCACTCCGACAGACCCCAACCCACTCTGCCAGACCCGAACCCACTCCGCCAGACCCGAACCCACTCCGCCACACACAAACCCACTCCGCCCGTCCCAAGTCCACTCCGCCAGACCCAAACCCACTCCGCCGGACCCGAACCAACTCCGCCAGAACCAAACCCACTCCGCCAGACCCAAACCCACTCCGCCAGACCAAAACCCACTCCGCCAGACCCGAACCCACACCGACAGCCCCGAACCCACTCCGCCAGACCCTAAACCAATCCGCCAGACCCAATCCCACTCCGCCAGACCCAAACCCACTCCGCAAGACCCAAACCCACTCCGCCAGACCCAAACCCATTCCGCAAGACCCAAACCCACTCCGCCAGACCCAAACCCACTCCGCCACACCCCAACCCACTCCGCCAGACCCGAACCCACTCCGCCAGACCCGAACCCACTCCGCCAGACCCGAACCCACTCCGCGAGACCCCAACCCACTCCGCCAGACCCGAACCCACTCCGCCAGACCCCAACCCACTCCTACGGACCCAATCCCAGTCTGTCAGACCCAAACCCACTCCGCCAGACCGAAACCCACTCCGCCAGACCCTAACCCACTCCGCCAGACCCCAACCCACTCCACCAGAGCCGAACCCACTCCGACAGACCCGAACCCACTCCGCCAGACCATAACCCACATTGCCAGACCCGAACCCACTCCGCCAGACCCGAACCCACTCCGCCAGACCCCAACCCACTCCGCCAGACCCCAACCCACTCCGCCAGACCCGTACCCACTCCGACCCGAACCCACTCCGCCAGACCTAAACCCACTCCGCCAGACCCCAACCCACTCCGCCAGACCCGAACCCACTCCGCCAAACCCGAACCCACTTCGCCAGACCACAACCCACTCCGCCAGACCCGAACCCACACCGACAGACCCGAACCCACTCCGCCAGACCCAAACCCACTCCGCCAGACCCCAACCCACTCTGCCAGACCCCAACCCACTCCGCCAGACCCCAACCAACTACGCCAGACCCGAACCCACTCCGCCAGACCCTAACCCACTCCGCCAGACCCAATCCCACTCCGCCAGACCCAAACCCACTCCGCATGATCCAAACCCACTCCGCCAGACCCAAACCCATTCCGCCAGACCCAAACCCACTCCGCCAGACCCAAACCCACTCCGCCACACCCAAACTCACTCCGTCAGAACCAAACCCACTCTGCCAGACCCGAGCCCACTCCGCCAAACCCGAACCCACTCCGCCAGACCCCAACCCACTCCGCCAGACCCGAACCCACTCCGACAGACCCCAACCCACTCTGCCAGACCCGAACCCACTCCGACAGACCCGAACCCACTCCACCAGACCCCAACCCACTCCGCCAGACCCGAACCCACTCCGCCAGACCCTAACCCACTCCGCCAGACCCGAACCCACTCCGCCAGACCCTAACCCACTCCGCCAGACCCGAACCCACTCCGCCAGACCCGAACCCACTCCGCCAGACCCGAACCAACTCCGCCAGACCGGAACCCACTCCGCCAGACCCGAACCCACTCCGCCAGACCCCAACCCACTCCGCCAGACCCCAACCCACTCCGCCAGACCCCAACCCACTCCGCCGGACCCCAACCCACTCCGCCGGACCCCAACCCACTCCGCCGGACCCCAACCCACTCCGCCAGACCCGAACCCACTCCGCCAGACCCGAGCCCACTCCGCCAAACCCGAACCCACTCCGACAGACCCCAACCCACTCCGCCAGACCCGAACCCACTCCGACAGACCCCAACCCACTCTGCCAGACCCGAACCCACTCCGACAGACCCCAACCCACTCCGCCAGACCCCAACCCACTCCGCCAGACCCGAACCCACTCCGCCAGACCCGAACCCACTCCACCAGACCCGAACCCACTCCGCCAGACCCGAACCCACTCCGACAGACCCCAACCCACTCCGCCAGACGCGAACCCACACCGACAGACCCAAACCCACACCGACAAACCCGAACCCACTCCGCCAGACCCAAACCCACTCCGCCAGAACCCAACCCACTCTGCCAGACCCCAACCCACTCCGCCAGACCCCAACCAACTACGCCAGACCCGAACCCACTCCGCCAGACCCTAACCCACTCCGCCAGACCCAATCCCACTCCGCCAGACCCAAACCCACTCCGCAAGACCCAAACCCACTCCGCCAGACCCAAACCCATTCCGCAAGACCCAAACCCACTCCGCCAGACCCAAACCCACTCCGCCACACCCCAACCCACTCCGCCAGACCCGAACCCACTCCGCCAGACCCGAACCCACTCCGCCAGACCCGAACCCACTCCGCGAGACCCCAACCCACTCCGCCAGACCCGAACCCACTCCGCCAGACCCCAACCCACTCCTACGGACCCCAACCCACTCCGCCGGACCCCAACCCACACCGCCGGACCCCAACCCACTCCGCCAGACCCGAACCCACTCCGCCAGACCCGAGCCCACTCCGCCAAACCCGAACCCACTCCGCCAGACCCGAACCCACTCCGCCAGACCCGAACCCACTCCGACAGACCCCAACCCCCTCTGCCAGACCCGAACCCACTCCGACAGACCCGAACCCACTCCGCCAGACCCCAACCCACTCCGCCAGACCCGTACCCACTCCGCCAGACCCGAACCCACTCCGCCAGACCCGAACCCACTCCGCCAAACCCGAACCCACTCCGCCAGACCACAACCCACTCCGCCAGACCCGAACCCACACCGACAGACCCGAACCCACACCGACAGACCCGAACCCACTCCGCCAGACCCAAACCCACTTCGCAAGACCCAAACCCACTCCGCCAGACCCAAACCCATTCCGCCAGACCCAAACCCACTCCGCCAGACCCAAACCCACTCCGCCACACCCAAACTCACTCCGTCAGAACCAAACCCACTCTGCCAGACCCGAGCCCACTCCGCCAAACCCGAACCCACTCCACCAGACCCCAACCCACTCCGCCAGACCCGAACCCACTCCGACAGACCCCAACCCACTCTGCCAGACCCGAACCCACTCCGACAGACCCGAACCAACTCCGCCAGACCCCAACCCACTCCGCCAGACCCGAACCCACTCCGCCAGACCCGAACCCACTCCGCCAGGCCCGAACCCACTCCGCCAGACCCTAACCCACTCCGCCAGACCCGAACCCACTCCGCCAGACCCGAACCCACTCCGCCAGACCCGAACCAACTCCGCCAGACCTGAACCCACTCCGCCAGACCCGAACCCACTCCGCCAGTCCCCAACCCACTCCGCCAGACCCCAACCCACTCCGCCAGACCCCAACCCACTACGACGGACCCCAACCCACTCCGCCGGACCCCAACCCACTCCGCCGGACCCGAACCCACTCCGCCAGACCCGAACCCACTCCGCCAGACCCGAACCCACTCCGCCAGACCCGAACCCACTCCGCCAGACCCGAACCCACTCCGCCAGACCCGAACCCACTCCGCCACACACGAACCCACTCCGCCCGACCCAAGCCCGCTCCGCCAGACCCAAACCCACTCCGCCGGACCCGAACCAACTCCGCCAGAACCAAACCCACTCCGCCAGACCCAAACCCACTCCGCCAGACCCAAACCCACTCCGCCAGGCCCAAACCAACTCCACCAGACCCAAACAGACTCCGCCAGACCCCAACCCACTCCGCCAGACCAAAACCCACTCCGCCAGACCCGAACCCACACCGACAGACCCGAGCCCACTCCGCCAGACCCGAACCCACTCCGCCAGACCCGAACCCACTCCGCCAGACCCGAACCCACTCCGCCAGACCCGAACCCACTCCGCCAGACCCGAACCCACTCCGCCAGACCCCAACCCACTCCGCCAGACCCCAACCCACTCCGACGGACCCCAACCCACTCCGCCGGACCCCAACCCACTCCGCCGGACCCCAACCCACTCCGCCAGACCCGAACCCACTCCGCCAGACCCGAGCCCACTCCGCCAAACCCGAACCCACTCCGCCAGACCCCAACCCACTCCGCCAAACCCGAACCCACTCCACCAGACCCCAACCCACTCCGCCAGACCCGAACCCACTCCGCCAGACCCCAACCCACTCCGCCAGACCCCAACCCACTCCGCCAGACCCCAACCCACTCCGACGGACCCCAACCCACTCCGCCGGACCTCAACCCACTCCGCCAGACCCGAACCCACTCCGCCACACACGAACCCACTCCGCCCGACCCAAGCCCACTCCGCCAGACCCAAACCCACTCCGCCGGACCCGAACCAACTCCGCCAGAACCAAACCCACTCCGCCAGACCCAAACCCACTCCGCCAGACCCAAACCCACTCCGCCAGGCCCAAACCAACTCCACCAGACCCAAACCCACTCCGCCAGACCCCAACCCACTCCGCCAGACCAAAACCCACTCCGCCAGACCCGAACCCACACCGACAGACCCGAGCCCACTCCGCCAGACCCGAACCCACTCCGCCAGACCCGAACCCACTCCGCCAGACCCGAACCCACTCCGCCAGACCCGAACCCACTCCGCCAGACCCGAACCCACTCCGCCAGACCCCAACCCACTCCGCCAGACCCCAACCCACTCCGACGGACCCCAACCCACTCCGCCGGACCCCAACCCACTCCGCCGGACCCCAACCCACTCCGCCAGACCCGAACCCACTCCGACAGACCCCAACCCACTCTGCCAGACCCGAACCCACTCCGACAGACCCGAACCAACTCCGCCAGACCCCAACCCACTCCGCAAGACCCGAACCCACTCCGCCAGACCCGAACCCACTCCGCCACACACGAACCAACTCCGCCAGACCCGAACCCACTCCGCCAGACCCGAACCCACTCCGCCAGACCCCAAACCACTCCGCCAGACCCCAACCCACTCCGCCAGACACCAACCCACTCCGACGGACCCCAACCCACTCCGCCGGACCCCAACCCACTCCGCCGGACCCCAACCCACTCCGCCGGACCCCAACCCACTCCGCCAGACCCGAACCCACTCCGCCAGACCCGAACCCACTCCGCCAGACCCAAACCCACTCCGCCAGACCCGAACCCATTTCGCCAGACCCGAACCAACTCCGCCAGAGCCGAACCCACTCCGCCAAACCCGAACCCACTCCGCCAGACCCCAACCCACTCCGCCAGACCCGAACCCACTCCGACAGACCCCAACCCACTCTGCCAGACCCGAACCCACTCCGCCAGACCCGAACCCACTCCGCCAGACCCGAACCCACTCCGCCAGACCCGAACCCACTCCGCCAAACCCGAACCCACTCCGCCAGACCACAACCCACTCCGCCAGACCCGAACCCACACCGACAGACCCGAACCCACACCGACAGACCCGAACCCACTCCGCCAGACCCAAACCCACTTCGCAAGACCCAAACCCACTCCGCCAGACCCAAACCCATTCCGCCAGACCCAAACCCACTCCGCCAGACCCAAACCCACTCCGCCACACTCAAACTCACTCCGTCAGAACCAAACCCACTCTGCCAGACCCGAGCCCACTCCGCCAAACCCGAACCCACTCCACCAGACCCCAACCCACTCCGCCAGACCCGAACCCACTCCGACAGACCCCAACCCACTCTGCCAGACCCGAACCCACTCCGACAGACCCGAACCAACTCCGCCAGACCCCAACCCACTCCGCAAGACCCGAACCCACTCCGCCAGACCCGAACCCACTCCGCCAGGCCCGAACCCACTCCGCCAGACCCTAACCCACTCCGCCAGACCCGAACCCACTCCGCCAGACCCGAACCCACTCCGCCAGACCCGAACCAACTCCGCCAGACCCGAACCCACTCCGCCAGACCCGAACCCACTCCGCCAGTCCCCAACCCACTCCGCCAGACCCCAACCCACTCCGCCAGACCCCAACCCACTCCGACGGACCCCAACCCACTCCGCCGGACCCCAACCCACTCCGCCGGACCCCAACCCACTCCGCCAGACCCGAACCCACTCCGCCAGACCCGAGCCCACTCCGCCAAACCCGAACCCACTCCGCCAGACCCCAACCCACTCCGCCAGACCCGAACCCACTCCGACGGACCCCAACCCACTCTGCCAGACCCGAACCCACTCCGACAGACCCGAACCCACTCCGCCAGACCCCAACCCACTCCGCCAGACCCGAACCCACTCCGCCAGACCCGAACCCACTCCGCCAGACCCGAACCCACTCCGCCAGACCCTAACCCACTCCGCCAGACCCGAACCCACTCCGCCAGACCCGAACCCACTCCGCCAGACCCGAACCAACTCCGCCAGACCCGAACCCATTCCGCCAGACCCGAACCCACTCCGCCAGACCCCAACCCACTCCGCCAGACCCCAACCCACTCCGCCATACCCCAACCCACTCCGACGGACCCCAACCCACTCCGCCGGACCCCAACCCACTCCGCCGGACCCCAACCCACTCCGCCGGACCCCAACCCACTCCGCCGGACCCGAACCCACTCCGCCAGACCCGAACCCACTCCGCCAGACCCGAACCCACTCCGCCAGACCCGAACCCACTCCGCCAGACCGAACCCACTCCGCCAGACCCGAACCCACTCCGCCAGACCCGAACCCACTCCGCCACACACGAACCCACTCCGCCCGACCCAAGCCCGCTCCGCCAGACCCAAACCCACTCCGCCGGACCCGAACCAACTCCGCCAGAACCAAACCCACTCCGCCAGACCCAAACCCACTCCGCCAGACCCAAGCCCACTCCGCCAGGCCCAAACCAACTCCACCAGACCCAAACCCACTCCGCCAGACCCCAACCCACTCCGCCAGACCAAAACCCACTCCGCCAGACCCGAACCCACACCGACAGACCCGAGCCCACTCCGCCAGACCCGAACCCACTCCGCCAGACCCGAACCCACTCCGCCAAACCCGAACCCACTCCGCCAGACCACAACCCACTCCGCCTGACCCGAACCCATTTCGCCAGACCCCAACCCACTCCGACGGACCCCAACCCACTCCGCCGGACCCCAACCCACTCCGCCGGACCCCAACCCACTCCGCCAGACCCGAACCCACTCCGCCAGACCCGAGCCCACTCCGCCAAACCCGAACCCACTCCGCCAGACCCCAACCCACTCCGCCAGACCCGAACCCACTCCGACAGACCCCAACCCACTCTGCCAGACCCGAACCCACTCCGACAGACCCGAACCCACTCCGCCAGACCCCAACCCACTCCGCCAGACCCGAACCCACTCCGCCAGACCCGAACCCACTCCGCCAGACCCGTACCCACTCCGCCAAACCCGAACCCACTCCGCCAGACCACAACCCACTCCGCCAGACCCGAACCCACACCGACAGACCCGAACCCACACCGACAGTCCCGAACCCACTCCGCCAGACCCAAACCCACTTCGCAAGACCCAAACCCACTCCGCCAGACCCAAACCCATTCCGCCAGACCCAAACCCACTCCGCCAGACCCAAACCCACTCCGCCACACCCAAACTCACTCCGTCAGAACCAAACCCACTCTGCCAGACCCGAGCCCACTCCGCCAAACCCGAACCCACTCCACCAGACCCCAACCCACTCCGCCAGACCCGAACCCACTCCGACAGACCCCAACCCACTCTGCCAGACCCCAACCCACTCCGACAGACCCGAACCAACTCCGCCAGACCCCAACCCACTCCGCAAGACCCGAACCCACTCCGCCAGACCCGAACCCACTCCGCCAGGCCCGAACCCACTCCGCCAGACCCTAACCCACTCCGCCAGACCCGAACCCACTCCGCCAGACCCGAACCCACTCCGCCAGACCCGAACCAACTCCGCCAGACCCGAACCCACTCCGCCAGACCCGAACCCACTCCGCCAGTCCCCAACCCACTCCGCCAGACCCCAACCCACTCCGCCAGACCCCAACCCACTCCGACGGACCCCAACCCACTCCGCCGGACCCCAACCCACTCCGCCGGACCCCAACCCACTCCGCCAGACCCGAACCCACTCCGCCAGACCCGAGCCCACTCCGCCAAACCCGAACCCACTCCGCCAGACCCCAACCCACTCCGCCAGACCCGAACCCACTCCGACGGACCCCAACCCACTCTGCCAGACCCGAACCCACTCCGACAGACCCGAACCCAATCCGCCAGACCCCAACCCACTCCGCCAGACCCGAACCCACTCCGCCAGACCCGAACCCACTCCGCCAGACCCGAACCCACTCCGCCAGACCCTAACCCACTCCGCCAGACCCGAACCCACTCCGCCAGACCCGAACCCACTCCGCCAGACTCGAACCAACTCCGCCAGACCCGAACCCACTCCGCCAGACCCGAACCCACTCCGCCAGACCCCAACCCACTCCGCCAGACCCCAACCCACTCCGCCAGACCCCAACCCACTCCGACGGACCCCAACCCACTCCGCCGGACCCCAACCCACTCCGCCGGACCCCAACCCACTCCGCCGGACCCCAACCCACTCCGCCAGACCCGAACCCACTCCACCAGACCCGAACCCACTCCGCCAGACCCGAACCCACTCCGCCAGACCCGAACCCACTCCGCCAGACCCGAACCCACTCCGCCAGACCCGAACCCACTCCGCCAGACCCGAACCCACTCCGCCACACACGAACCCACTCCGCCCGACCCAAGCCCGCTCCGCCAGACCCAAACCCACTCCGCCGGACCCGAACCAACTCCGCCAGAACCAATCCCACTCCGCCAGACCCAAACCCACTCCGCCAGACCCAAACCCACTCCGCCAGGCCCAAACCAACTCCACCAGACCCAAACCCACTCCGCCAGACCCCAACCCACTCCGCCAGACCAAAACCCACTCCGCCAGACCCGAACCCACACCGACAGACCCGAGCCCACTCCGCCAGACCCGAACCCACTCCGCCAGACCCGAACCCACTCCGCCAAACCCGAACCCACTCCGCCAGACCACAACCCACTCCGCCTGACCCGAACCCACACCGACAGACACGAACCCACTCCGCCAGACCCAAACCCACTCCGCCAGACCCGAACCCATTTCGCCAGACCCGAACCAACTCCGCCAGAGCCGAACCCACTCCGCCAAACCCGAACCCACTCCGCCAGAACCCAACCCACTCCGCCAGACCCGAACCCACTCCGACAGACCCCAACCCACTCTGCCAGACCCGAACCCACTCCGACAGACCCGAACCCACTCCACCAGACCCCAACCCACTCCGCCAGACCCGAATCCACTCCGCGAGACCCGAACCCACTCCGCCAGACCCGAACCCACTCCGCCAGACCCAAACCCACTCCGCCAGACCCCAACCCACTCCGCCAGACCCCAACCCACTCCGACGGACCCCAACCCACTCCGCCGGACCCCAACCCACTCCGCCGGACCCCAACCCACTCCGCCGGACCCGAACCCACTCCGCCAGACCCGAGCCCACTCCGCCAAACCCGAACCCACTCCGCCAGACCCCAACCCACTCCGCCAGACCCGAACCCACTCCGACAGACCCCAACCAACTCCGCCAGACCCGAACCCACTCCGCCAGACCCGAACCCACTCCGCCAGACCCCAACCCACTCCGCCAGGCCCAAACCAACTCCACCAGACCCAAACCCACTCCGCCAGACCCCAACCCACTCCGCCAGACCAAAACCCACTCCGCCAGACCCGAACCCACACCGACAGACCCGAGCCCACTCCGCCAGACCCGAACCCACTCCGCCAGACCCGAACCCACTCCGCCAAACCCGAACCCACTCCGCCAGACCACAACCCACTCCGCCTGACCCGAACCCACACCGACAGACACGAACCCACTCCGCCAGACCCAAACCCACTCCGCCAGACCCGAACCCACTCCGACAGACCCCAACCCACTCTGCCAGACCCGAACCCACTCCGACAGACCCGAACCCACTCCGCCAGACCCCAACCCACTCCGCCAGACCCGAACCCACTCCGCCAGACCCGAACCCACTCCGCCAGACCCGAACCCACTCCGCCAGACCCGAACCCACTCCGCCAAACCCGAACCCACTCCGCCAGACCACAACCCACTCCGCCAGACCCGAACCCACACCGACAGACCCGAACCCACACCGACAGACCCGAACCCACTCCGCCAGACCCGAACCCACTCCGCCAGACCCCAACCCACTCCGCCAGGCCCAAACCAACTCCACCAGACCCAAACCCACTCCGCCAGACCCCAACCCACTCCGCCAGACCAAAACCCACTCCGCCAGACCCGAACCCACACCGACAGACCCGAGCCCACTCCGCCAGACCCGAACCCACTCCGCCAGACCCGAACCCACTCCGCCAAACCCGAACCCACTCCGCCAGACCACAACCCACTCCGCCTGACCCGAACCCACACCGACAGACACGAACCCACTCCGCCAGACCCAAACCCACTCCGCCAGACCCGAACCCACTCCGACAGACCCCAACCCACTCTGCCAGACCCGAACCCACGCCGACAGACCCGAACCCACTCCGCCAGACCCCAACCCACTCCGCCAGACCCGAACCCACTCCGCCAGACCCGAACCCACTCCGCCAGACCCGAACCCACTCCGCCAGACCCGAACCCACTCCGCCAAACCCGAACCCACTCCGCCAGACCACAACCCACTCCGCCAGACCCGAACCCACACCGACAGACCCGAACCCACACCGACAGACCCGAACCCACTCCGCCAGACCCAAACCCACTCCGCCAGACCCCAACCCACTCTGCCAGACCCCAACCCACTCCGCCAGACCCCAACCAACTACGCCAGACCCGAACCCACTCCGCCAGACCCTAACCCACTCCGCCAGACCCAATCCCACTCTGCCAGACCCAAACCCACTCCGCAAGACCCAAACCCACTCCGCCAGACCCAAACCCATTCCGCCAGACCCAAACCCACTCCGCCAGAACCAAACCCACTCCGCCACACCCAAACTCACTCCGTCAGAACCAAACCCACTCTGCCAGACCCAAACCCACACCGACAGACCCCAACCCACTCCGCCAGACCCGAACCCACTCCGACAGACCCCAACCCACTCTGCCAGACCCGAACCCACTCCGACAGACCCGAACCCACTCCGCCAGAACCCAACCCACTCCGCCAGACCCGAACCCAACTCCGCCAGACCCGAACCCACTCCGCCAGACCCGAACCCACTCCGCCAGACCCTAACCCACTCCGCCAGACCCGAACCCACTCCGCCAGACCCGAACCCACTCCGCCAGACCCGAACCAACTCCGCCAGACCCGAACCCACTCCGCCAGACCCGAACCCACTCCGCCAGACCCCAACCCACTCCGCCAGGCCCAAACCAACTCCACCAGACCCAAACCCACTCCGCCAGACCCCAACCCACTCCGCCAGACCAAAACCCACTCCGCCAGACCCGAACCCACACCGACAGACCCGAGCCCACTCCGCCAGACCCGAACCCACTCCGCCAGACCCGAACCCACTCCGCCAAACCCGAACCCACTCCGCCAGACCACAACCCACTCCGCCTGAACCGAACCCACACCGACAGACACGAACCCACTCCGCCAGACCCAAACCCACTCCGCCAGACCCCAACCCACTCCGACAGACCCCAACCCACTCTGCCAGACCCGAACCCACTCCGACAGACCCGAACCCACTCCGCCAGACCCCAACCCACTCCGCCAGACCCGAACCCACTCCGCCAGACCCGAACCCACTCTGCCAGACCCGAACCCACTCCGCCAGACCCGAACCCACTCCGCCAAACCCGAACCCACTCCGCCAGACCACAACCCACTCCGCCAGACCCGAACCCACACCGACAGACCCGAACCCACACCGACAGACCCGAACCCACTCCGCCAGACCCGAACCCACTCCGCCAGACCCCAACCCACTCCGCCAGGCCCAAACCAACTCCACCAGACCCAAACCCACTCCGCCAGACCCCAACCCACTCCGCCAGACCAAAACCCACTCCGCCAGACCCGAACCCACACCGACAGACCCGAGCCCACTCCGCCACACCCGAACCCACTCCGCCAGACCCGAACCCACTCCGCCAAACCCGAACCCACTCCGCCAGACCACAACCCACTCCGCCTGACCCGAACCCACACCGACAGACACGAACCCACTCCGCCAGACCCAAACCCACTCCGCCAGACCCGAACCCACTCCGACAGACCCCAACCCACTCTGCCAGACCCGAACCCACTCCGACAGACCCGAACCCACTCCGCCAGACCCCAACCCACTCCGCCAGACCCGAACCCACTCCGCCAGACCCGAACCCACTCCGCCAGACCCGAACCCACTCCGCCAGACCCGAACCCACTCCGCCAAACCCGAACCCACTCCGCCAGACCACAACCCACTCCGCCAGACCCGAACCCACACCGACAGACCCGAACCCACACCGACAGACCCGAACCCACTCCGCCAGACCCAAACCCACTCCGCCAGACCCCAACCCACTCTGCCAGACCCCAACCCACTCCGCCAGACCCCAACCAACTACGCCAGACCCGAACCCACTCCGCCAGACCCTAACCCACTCCGCCAGACCCAATCCCACTCTGCCAGACCCAAACCCACTCCGCAAGACCCAAACCCACTCCGCCAGACCCAAACCCATTCCGCCAGACCCAAACCCACTCCGCCAGAACCAAACCCACTCCGCCACACCCAAACTCACTCCGTCAGAACCAAACCCACTCTGCCAGACCCGAACCCACACCGACAGACCCCAACCCACTCCGCCAGACCCGAACCCACTCCGACAGACCCCAACCCACTCTGCCAGACCCGAACCCACTCCGACAGACCCGAACCCACTCCGCCAGAACCCAACCCACTCCGCCAGACCCGAACCCACACCGCCAGACCCGAACCCACTCCGCCAGACCCGAACCCACTCTGCCAGACCCTAACCCACTCCGCCAGACCCGAACCCACTCCGCCAGACCCGAACCCACTCCGCCAGACCCGAACCAACTCCGCCAGACCCGAACCCACTCCGCCAGACCCGAACCCACTCCGCCAGACCCCAACCCACTCCGCCAGGCCCAAACCAACTCCACCAGACCCAAACCCACTCCGCCAGACCCCAACCCACTCCGCCAGACCAAAACCCACTCCGCCAGACCCGAACCCACACCGACAGACCCGAGCCCACTCCGCCAGACCCGAACCCACTCCGCCAGACCCGAACCCACTCCGCCAAACCCGAACCCACTCCGCCAGACCACAACCCACTCCGCCTGACCCGAACCCACACCGACAGACACGAACCCACTCCGCCAGACCCAAACCCACTCCGCCAGACCAGAACCCATTTCGCCAGACCCGAACCAACTCCGCCAGACCCGAACCCACTCCTCCAGACCCAAACCCAATCCGCCAGTCCCAAACCCACTCCGCCAGTCCCGAACCCACTCCGCCAGACCCGAACCCACTCCGCCAGACGCGAGCCATCTCCGCCAGACCCGAACCCACTCCGCCAGACCCCAACCCACTCCGACACACACCAACCCACTCCGCCAGACCCGAACCCACTCCGCCAGAACCGAACCCACTCCGCCAGACCCGAACCCACTCCGCCAGACCCGAACCCACTCCGCCAGACCCCAACCCACTCCGCCAGACCCAATCCCAGTCTGCCAGACCCAAACCCACTCCGCCAGACACAAACCCACTCCGCCAGACAGAAACCCACTCCGCCAGACTCAAACCCACTCCGCCAGACAGAAACCCACTCCGCCAGACCCAAACCCACTCCGCCAGACCCTAACCCACTCCGCCAGACCCCAACCCACTCCGCCATACCCCAACCCACTCCGACAGACCCGAACCCACTCCGCCAGAACATAACCCAGTCCGCCAGACCCGAACCCACTCCGCCAGACCCAAACCCACTCCGCCAGACCCCAACCCACTCTGCAAGACCCAAACCCACTCCGCCAGACCCAAACCCATTCCGCCAGACCTAAACCCACTCCGCCAGACCCAAACCCACTCCGCCACACCCAGACTCACTCCGCCAGAACCAAACCCACTCTGCCAGACCCGAGCCCACTCCGCCAAACCCGAACCCACTCCGCCAGACCCCAACCCACTGCGCCAGACCCGAACCCACTCCGCCAGACCCGAACCCACTCCGCCAGACCCGAACCCACTCCGCCAGACCCTAGCCCACTCCGCCAGACCCTAACCCACTCCGCCAGACCCGAACCCACTCCGCCAGACCCGAACCCACTCCGCCAGACCCGAACCAACTCCGCCAGACCCGAACCCACTCCGCCAGACCCGAACCCACTCCGCCAGACCCGAACCCACTCCGCCAGACCCGAACCCACTCCGCCAGACCCGAACCCACTCCGCCAGACCCGAACCCACTCCGCCACACACGAACCCACTCCGCCCGACCCAAGCCCGCTCCGCCAGACCCAAACCCACTCCGCCGGACCCGAACCAACTCCGCCAGAACCAAACCCACTCCGCCAGACCCAAACCCACTCCGCCAGACCCAAACCCACTCCGCCAGGCCCAAACCAACTCCACCAGACACAAACCCACTCCGCCAGACCCCAACCCACTCCGCCAGACCAAAACCCACTCCGCCAGACCCGAACCCACACCGACAGACCCGAGCCCACTCCGCCAGACCCGAACCCACTCCGCCAGACCCAAACCCACTCCGCCAAACCCGAACCCACTCCGCCAGACCACAACCCACTCCGCCTGACCCGAACCCACACCGACAGACACGAACCCACTCCGCCAGACCCAAACCCACTCCGCCAGACCCGAACCCATTTCGCCAGACCCGAACCAACTCCGCCAGACCCGAACCCACTCCGCCAAACCCGAACCCACTCTGCCAGACCCCAACCCACTCCGCCAGACCCGAACCCACTCCGACAGACCCCAACCCACTCTGCCAGACCCGAACCCACTCCGACAGACCCGAACCCACTCCGCCAGACCCCAACCCACTCCGCCAGACCCCAACCCACTCCGGCAGACCCGAACCCACTCCGCCAGACCCGAACCCACTCCGCCAGACCCGAACCCACTCCGCCAGACCCCAACCCACTCCGCCAGACCCCAACCCACTCCGACGGACCCCAACCCACTCCGCCGGACCCCAACCCACTCTGCCGGACCCCAACCCACTCCGCCAGACCCGAACCCACTCCGCCAGACCCGAGCCCACTCCGCCAAACCCGAACCCACTCCGCCAGACCCCAACCCACTCCGCCAGACCCGAACCCACTCCGACAGACCCTAACCCACTCCGCCAGACCCAATCCCACTCCGCCAGACCCAAACCCACTCCGCAAGACCCAAACCCACTCCGCCAGACCCAAACCCATTCCGCCAGACCCAAACCCACTCCGCCAGACCCAAACCCACTCCGCCACACCCAAACTCACTCCGTCAGAACCAAACCCACTCTGCCAGACCCGAGCCCACTCCGCCAAACCCGAACCCACTCCACCAGACCCCAACCCACTCCGCCAGACCCGAACCCACTCCGACAGACCCCAACCCACTCTGCCAGACCCGAACCCACTCCGACAGACCCGAACCCTCTCCGCCAGACCCCAACCCACTCCGCCAGACCTGAACCCACTCCGCCAGACCCGAACCCACTCCGCCAGGCCCGAACCCACTCCGCCAGACCCGAACCCACTCCGCCAGACCCGAACCCACTCTGCCAGACCCGAACCCATTCCGCCAGACCCCAACCCACTCCGCCAGACCCCAACCCACTCCGCCAGACCCCAACCCACTCCGACGGACCCCAACCCACTCCGCCGGACCCCAACCCACTCCGCCGGACCCCAACCCACTCCGCCAGACCCGAACCCACTCCGCCAGACCCGAGCCCACTCCGCCAAACCCGAACCCACTCCGCCAGACCCCAACCCACTCCGCCTGACCCGAACCCACTCCGACAGACCCCAACCCACTCTGCCAGACCCGAACCCACTCCGACAGACCCGAACCCACTCCGCCAGACCCCAACCCACTCCGCCAGACCCGAACCCACTCCGCCAGACCCGAACCCACTCCGCCAGACCCGAACCCACTCCGCCAGACCCTAACCCACTCCGCCAGACCCGAACCCACTCCGCCACACCCGAACCCACTCCGCCAGACCCGATCCAACTCCACCAGACCCGAACCCACTCCGCCAGACCCGAACCCACTCCGCCAGACCCCAACCCACTCCGCCAGCCCCCAACCCACTCCGCCGGACCCCAACCCACTCCGACGGACCCCAACCCACTCCGCCGGAGCCCAACCCACTCCGCCGGACCCCAACCCACTCCGCCGGACCCCAACCCACTCCGCCAGACCCGAACCCACTCCGCCAGACCCGAACCCACTCCGCCAGACCCGAACCCACTCCGCCAGACCCGAACCCACTCCGCCAGACCCGAACCCACTCCGCCAGACCCGAACCCACTCCGCCAGACCCGAACCCACTCCGCCACACACGAACCCACTCCGCCCGACCCAAGCCCGCTCCGCCGGACCCAAACCCACTCCGCCGGACCCGAACCAACTCCGCCAGAACCAAACCCACTCCGCCAGACCCAAACCCACTCCGCCAGACCCAAACCCACTCCGCCAGGCCCAAACCAACTCCACCAGACACAAACCCACTCCGCCAGACCCCAACCCACTCCGCCAGACCAAAACCCACTCCGCCAGACCCGAACCCACACCGACAGACCCGAGCCCACTCCGCCAGACCCGAACCCACTCCGCCAGACCCGAACCCACTCCGCCAAACCCGAACCCACTCCGCCAGACCACAACCCACTCCGCCTGACCCGAACCCACACCGACAGACACGAACCCACTCCGCCAAACCCAAACCCACTCCGCCAGACCCGAACCCATTTCGCCAGACCCGAACCAACTCCGCCAGACCCGAACCCACTCCGCCAAACCCGAACCCACTCTGCCAGACCCCAACCCACTCCGCCAGACCCGAACCCACTCCGACAGACCCCAACCCACTCTGCCAGACCCGAACCCACTCCGACAGACCCGAACCCACTCCGCCAGACCCCAACCCACTCCGCCAGACCCGAACCCACTCCGCCAGACCCGAGCCCACTCCGCCAGACCCGTACCCACTCCGCCAAACCCGAACCCACTCCGCCAGACCACAACCCACTCCGCCAGACCCGAACCCACACCGACAGACCCGAACCCACACCGACAGACCCGAACCCACTCCGCCAGACCCAAACCCACTTCGCAAGACCCAAACCCACTCCGCCAGACCCAAACCCATTCCGCCAGACCCAAACCCACTCCGCCAGACCCAAACCCACTCCGCCACACCCAAACTCACTCCGTCAGAACCAAACCCACTCTGCCAGACCCGAGCCCACTCCGCCAAACCCGAACCCACTCCACCAGACCCCAACCCACTCCGCCAGACCCGAACCCACTCCGACAGACCCCAACCCACTCCGCCAGACCCCAACCCACTCCGACAGACCCGAACCAACTCCGCCAGACCCCAACCCACTCCGCAAGACCCGAACCCACTCCGCCAGACCCGAACCCACTCCGCCAGGCCCGAACCCACTCCGCCAGACCCTAACCCACTCCGCCAGACCCGAACCCACTCCGCCAGACCCGAACCCACTCCGCCAGACCCGAACCAACTCCGCCAGACCCGAACCCACTCCGCCAGACCCGAACCCACTCCGCCAGTCCCCAACCCACTCCGCCAGACCCCAACCCACTCCGCCAGACCCCAACCCACTCCGACGGACCCCAACCCACTCCGCCGGACCCCAACCCACTCCGCCGGACCCCAACCCACTCCGCCAGACCCGAACCCACTCCGCCAGACCCGAGCCCACTCCGCCAAACCCGAACCCACTCCGCCAGACCCCAACCCACTCCGCCAGACCCGAACCCACTCCGACGGACCCCAACCCACTCTGCCAGACCCGAACCCACTCCGACAGACCCGAACCCAATCCGCCAGACCCCAACCCACTCCGCCAGACCCGAACCCACTCCGCCAGACCCGAACCCACTCCGCCAGACCCGAACCCACTCCGCCAGACCCTAACCCACTCCGCCAGACCCGAACCCACTCCGCCAGACCCGAACCCACTCCGCCAGACTCGAACCAACTCCGCCAGACCCGAACCCACTCCGCCAGACCCGAACCCACTCCGCCAGACCCCAACCCACTCCGCCAGACCCCAACCCACTCCGCCAGACCCCAACCCACTCCGACGGACCCCAACCCACTCCGCCGGACCCCAACCCACTCCGCCGGACCCCAACCCACTCCGCCGGACCCCAACCCACTCCGCCGGACCCGAACCCACTCCACCAGACCCGAACCCACTCCGCCAGACCCGAACCCACTCCGCCAGACCCGAACCCACTCCGCCAGACCCGAACCCACTCCGCCAGACCCGAACCCACTCCGCCAGACCCGAACCCACTCCGCCACACACGAACCCACTCCGCCCGACCCAAGCCCGCTCCGCCAGACCCAAACCCACTCCGCCGGACCCGAACCAACTCCGCCAGAACCAATCCCACTCCGCCAGACCCAAACCCACTCCGCCAGACCCAAACCCACTCCGCCAGGCCCAAACCAACTCCACCAGACCCAAACCCACTCCGCCAGACCCCAACCCACTCCGCCAGACCAAAACCCACTCCGCCAGACCCGAACCCACACCGACAGACCCGAGCCCACTCCGCCAGACCCGAACCCACTCCGCCAGACCCGAACCCACTCCGCCAAACCCGAACCCACTCCGCCAGACCACAACCCACTCCGCCTGACCCGAACCCACACCGACAGACACGAACCCACTCCGCCAGACCCAAACCCACTCCGCCAGACCCGAACCCATTTCGCCAGACCCGAACCAACTCCGCCAGAGCCGAACCCACTCCGCCAAACCCGAACCCACTCCGCCAGAACCCAACCCACTCCGCCAGACCCGAACCCACTCCGACAGACCCCAACCCACTCTGCCAGACCCGAACCCACTCCGACAGACCCGAACCCACTCCACCAGACCCCAACCCACTCCGCCAGACCCGAATCCACTCCGCGAGACCCGAACCCACTCCGCCAGACCCGAACCCACTCCGCCAGACCCAAACCCACTCCGCCAGACCCCAACCCACTCCGCCAGACCCCAACCCACTCCGACGGACCCCAACCCACTCCGCCGGACCCCAACCCACTCCGCCGGACCCCAACCCACTCCGCCGGACCCGAACCCACTCCGCCAGACCCGAGCCCACTCCGCCAAACCCGAACCCACTCCGCCAGACCCCAACCCACTCCGCCAGACCCGAACCCACTCCGACAGACCCCAACCAACTCCGCCAGACCCGAACCCACTCCGCCAGACCCGAACCCACTCCGCCAGACCCCAACCCACTCCGCCAGGCCCAAACCAACTCCACCAGACCCAAACCCACTCCGCCAGACCCCAACCCACTCCGCCAGACCAAAACCCACTCCGCCAGACCCGAACCCACACCGACAGACCCGAGCCCACTCCGCCAGACCCGAACCCACTCCGCCAGACCCGAACCCACTCCGCCAAACCCGAACCCACTCCGCCAGACCACAACCCACTCCGCCTGACCCGAACCCACACCGACAGACACGAACCCACTCCGCCAGACCCAAACCCACTCCGCCAGACCCGAACCCACTCCGACAGACCCCAACCCACTCTGCCAGACCCGAACCCACTCCGACAGACCCGAACCCACTCCGCCAGACCCCAACCCACTCCGCCAGACCCGAACCCACTCCGCCAGACCCGAACCCACTCCGCCAGACCCGAACCCACTCCGCCAGACCCGAACCCACTCCGCCAAACCCGAACCCACTCCGCCAGACCACAACCCACTCCGCCAGACCCGAACCCACACCGACAGACCCGAACCCACACCGACAGACCCGAACCCACTCCGCCAGACCCGAACCCACTCCGCCAGACCCCAACCCACTCCGCCAGGCCCAAACCAACTCCACCAGACCCAAACCCACTCCGCCAGACCCCAACCCACTCCGCCAGACCAAAACCCACTCCGCCAGACCCGAACCCACACCGACAGACCCGAGCCCACTCCGCCAGACCCGAACCCACTCCGCCAGACCCGAACCCACTCCGCCAAACCCGAACCCACTCCGCCAGACCACAACCCACTCCGCCTGACCCGAACCCACACCGACAGACACGAACCCACTCCGCCAGACCCAAACCCACTCCGCCAGACCCGAACCCACTCCGACAGACCCCAACCCACTCTGCCAGACCCGAACCCACGCCGACAGACCCGAACCCACTCCGCCAGACCCCAACCCACTCCGCCAGACCCGAACCCACTCCGCCAGACCCGAACCCACTCCGCCAGACCCGAACCCACTCCGCCAGACCCGAACCCACTCCGCCAAACCCGAACCCACTCCGCCAGACCACAACCCACTCCGCCAGACCCGAACCCACACCGACAGACCCGAACCCACACCGACAGACCCGAACCCACTCCGCCAGACCCAAACCCACTCCGCCAGACCCCAACCCACTCTGCCAGACCCCAACCCACTCCGCCAGACCCCAACCAACTACGCCAGACCCGAACCCACTCCGCCAGACCCTAACCCACTCCGCCAGACCCAATCCCACTCTGCCAGACCCAAACCCACTCCGCAAGACCCAAACCCACTCCGCCAGACCCAAACCCATTCCGCCAGACCCAAACCCACTCCGCCAGAACCAAACCCACTCCGCCACACCCAAACTCACTCCGTCAGAACCAAACCCACTCTGCCAGACCCAAACCCACACCGACAGACCCCAACCCACTCCGCCAGACCCGAACCCACTCCGACAGACCCCAACCCACTCTGCCAGACCCGAACCCACTCCGACAGACCCGAACCCACTCCGCCAGAACCCAACCCACTCCGCCAGACCCGAACCCAACTCCGCCAGACCCGAACCCACTCCGCCAGACCCGAACCCACTCCGCCAGACCCTAACCCACTCCGCCAGACCCGAACCCACTCCGCCAGACCCGAACCCACTCCGCCAGACCCGAACCAACTCCGCCAGACCCGAACCCACTCCGCCAGACCCGAACCCACTCCGCCAGACCCCAACCCACTCCGCCAGGCCCAAACCAACTCCACCAGACCCAAACCCACTCCGCCAGACCCCAACCCACTCCGCCAGACCAAAACCCACTCCGCCAGACCCGAACCCACACCGACAGACCCGAGCCCACTCCGCCAGACCCGAACCCACTCCGCCAGACCCGAACCCACTCCGCCAAACCCGAACCCACTCCGCCAGACCACAACCCACTCCGCCTGACCCGAACCCACACCGACAGACACGAACCCACTCCGCCAGACCCAAACCCACTCCGCCAGACCCCAACCCACTCCGACAGACCCCAACCCACTCTGCCAGACCCGAACCCACTCCGACAGACCCGAACCCACTCCGCCAGACCCCAACCCACTCCGCCAGACCCGAACCCACTCCGCCAGACCCGAACCCACTCTGCCAGACCCGAACCCACTCCGCCAGACCCGAACCCACTCCGCCAAACCCGAACCCACTCCGCCAGACCACAACCCACTCCGCCAGACCCGAACCCACACCGACAGACCCGAACCCACACCGACAGACCCGAACCCACTCCGCCAGACCCGAACCCACTCCGCCAGACCCCAACCCACTCCGCCAGGCCCAAACCAACTCCACCAGACCCAAACCCACTCCGCCAGACCCCAACCCACTCCGCCAGACCAAAACCCACTCCGCCAGACCCGAACCCACACCGACAGACCCGAGCCCACTCCGCCACACCCGAACCCACTCCGCCAGACCCGAACCCACTCCGCCAAACCCGAACCCACTCCGCCAGACCACAACCCACTCCGCCTGACCCGAACCCACACCGACAGACACGAACCCACTCCGCCAGACCCAAACCCACTCCGCCAGACCCGAACCCACTCCGACAGACCCCAACCCACTCTGCCAGACCCGAACCCACTCCAACAGACCCGAACCCACTCCGCCAGACCCCAACCCACTCCGCCAGACCCGAACCCACTCCGCCAGACCCGAACCCACTCCGCCAGACCCGAACCCACTCCGCCAGACCCGAACCCACTCCGCCAAACCCGAACCCACTCCGCCAGACCACAACCCACTCCGCCAGACCCGAACCCACACCGACAGACCCGAACCCACACCGACAGACCCGAACCCACTCCGCCAGACCCAAACCCACTCCGCCAGACCCCAACCCACTCTGCCAGACCCCAACCCACTCCGCCAGACCCCAACCAACTACGCCAGACCCGAACCCACTCCGCCAGACCCTAACCCACTCCGCCAGACCCAATCCCACTCTGCCAGACCCAAACCCACTCCGCAAGACCCAAACCCACTCCGCCAGACCCAAACCCATTCCGCCAGACCCAAACCCACTCCGCCAGAACCAAACCCACTCCGCCACACCCAAACTCACTCCGTCAGAACCAAACCCACTCTGCCAGACCCGAACCCACACCGACAGACCCCAACCCACTCCGCCAGACCCGAACCCACTCCGACAGACCCCAACCCACTCTGCCAGACCCGAACCCACTCCGACAGACCCGAACCCACTCCGCCAGAACCCAACCCACTCCGCCAGACCCGAACCCACACCGCCAGACCCGAACCCACTCCGCCAGACCCGAACCCACTCTGCCAGACCCTAACCCACTCCGCCAGACCCGAACCCACTCCGCCAGACCCGAACCCACTCCGCCAGACCCGATCCAACTCCGCCAGACCCGAACCCACTCCGCCAGACCCGAACCCACTCCGCCAGACCCCAACCCACTCCGCCAGGCCCAAACCAACTCCACCAGACCCAAACCCACTCCGCCAGACCCCAACCCACTCCGCCAGACCAAAACCCACTCCGCCAGACCCGAACCCACACCGACAGACCCGAGCCCACTCCGCCAGACCCGAACCCACTCCGCCAGACCCGAACCCACTCCGCCAAACCCGAACCCACTCCGCCAGACCACAACCCACTCCGCCTGACCCGAACCCACACCGACAGACACGAACCCACTCCGCCAGACCCAAACCCACTCCGCCAGACCAGAACCCATTTCGCCAGACCCGAACCAACTCCGCCAGACCCGAACCCACTCCTCCAGACCCAAACCCAATCCGCCAGTCCCAAACCCACTCCGCCAGTCCCGAACCCACTCCGCCAGACCCGAACCCACTCCGCCAGACGCGAGCCATCTCCGCCAGACCCGAACCCACTCCGCCAGACCCCAACCCACTCCGACACACACCAACCCACTCCGCCAGACCCGAACCCACTCCGCCAGAACCGAACCCACTCCGCCAGACCCGAACCCACTCCGCCAGACCCGAACCCACTCCGCCAGACCCCAACCCACTCCGCCAGACCCAATCCCAGTCTGCCAGACCCAAACCCACTCCGCCAGACACAAACCCACTCCGCCAGACAGAAACCCACTCCGCCAGACTCAAACCCACTCCGCCAGACAGAAACCCACTCCGCCAGACCCAAACCCACTCCGCCAGACCCTAACCCACTCCGCCAGACCCCAACCCACTCCGCCATACCCCAACCCACTCCGACAGACCCGAACCCACTCCGCCAGAACATAACCCAGTCCGCCAGACCCGAACCCACTCCGCCAGACCCAAACCCACTCCGCCAGACCCCAACCCACTCTGCAAGACCCAAACCCACTCCGCCAGACCCAAACCCATTCCGCCAGACCTAAACCCACTCCGCCAGACCCAAACCCACTCCGCCACACCCAGACTCACTCCGCCAGAACCAAACCCACTCTGCCAGACCCGAGCCCACTCCGCCAAACCCGAACCCACTCCGCCAGACCCCAACCCACTGCGCCAGACCCGAACCCACTCCGCCAGACCCGAACCCACTCCGCCAGACCCGAACCCACTCCGCCAGACCCTAGCCCACTCCGCCAGACCCTAACCCACTCCGCCAGACCCGAACCCACTCCGCCAGACCCGAACCCACTCCGCCAGACCCGAACCAACTCCGCCAGACCCGAACCCACTCCGCCAGACCCGAACCCACTCCGCCAGACCCGAACCCACTCCGCCAGACCCGAACCCACTCCGCCAGACCCGAACCCACTCCGCCAGACCCGAACCCACTCCGCCACACACGAACCCACTCCGCCCGACCCAAGCCCGCTCCGCCAGACCCAAACCCACTCCGCCGGACCCGAACCAACTCCGCCAGAACCAAACCCACTCCGCCAGACCCAAACCCACTCCGCCAGACCCAAACCCACTCCGCCAGGCCCAAACCAACTCCACCAGACACAAACCCACTCCGCCAGACCCCAACCCACTCCGCCAGACCAAAACCCACTCCGCCAGACCCGAACCCACACCGACAGACCCGAGCCCACTCCGCCAGACCCGAACCCACTCCGCCAGACCCAAACCCACTCCGCCAAACCCGAACCCACTCCGCCAGACCACAACCCACTCCGCCTGACCCGAACCCACACCGACAGACACGAACCCACTCCGCCAGACCCAAACCCACTCCGCCAGACCCGAACCCATTTCGCCAGACCCGAACCAACTCCGCCAGACCCGAACCCACTCCGCCAAACCCGAACCCACTCTGCCAGACCCCAACCCACTCCGCCAGACCCGAACCCACTCCGACAGACCCCAACCCACTCTGCCAGACCCGAACCCACTCCGACAGACCCGAACCCACTCCGCCAGACCCCAACCCACTCCGCCAGACCCCAACCCACTCCGGCAGACCCGAACCCACTCCGCCAGACCCGAACCCACTCCGCCAGACCCGAACCCACTCCGCCAGACCCCAACCCACTCCGCCAGACCCCAACCCACTCCGACGGACCCCAACCCACTCCGCCGGACCCCAACCCACTCTGCCGGACCCCAACCCACTCCGCCAGACCCGAACCCACTCCGCCAGACCCGAGCCCACTCCGCCAAACCCGAACCCACTCCGCCAGACCCCAACCCACTCCGCCAGACCCGAACCCACTCCGACAGACCCTAACCCACTCCGCCAGACCCAATCCCACTCCGCCAGACCCAAACCCACTCCGCAAGACCCAAACCCACTCCGCCAGACCCAAACCCATTCCGCCAGACCCAAACCCACTCCGCCAGACCCAAACCCACTCCGCCACACCCAAACTCACTCCGTCAGAACCAAACCCACTCTGCCAGACCCGAGCCCACTCCGCCAAACCCGAACCCACTCCACCAGACCCCAACCCACTCCGCCAGACCCGAACCCACTCCGACAGACCCCAACCCACTCTGCCAGACCCGAACCCACTCCGACAGACCCGAACCCTCTCCGCCAGACCCCAACCCACTCCGCCAGACCTGAACCCACTCCGCCAGACCCGAACCCACTCCGCCAGGCCCGAACCCACTCCGCCAGACCCGAACCCACTCCGCCAGACCCGAACCCACTCTGCCAGACCCGAACCCATTCCGCCAGACCCCAACCCACTCCGCCAGACCCCAACCCACTCCGCCAGACCCCAACCCACTCCGACGGACCCCAACCCACTCCGCCGGACCCCAACCCACTCCGCCGGACCCCAACCCACTCCGCCAGACCCGAACCCACTCCGCCAGACCCGAGCCCACTCCGCCAAACCCGAACCCACTCCGCCAGACCCCAACCCACTCCGCCTGACCCGAACCCACTCCGACAGACCCCAACCCACTCTGCCAGACCCGAACCCACTCCGACAGACCCGAACCCACTCCGCCAGACCCCAACCCACTCCGCCAGACCCGAACCCACTCCGCCAGACCCGAACCCACTCCGCCAGACCCGAACCCACTCCGCCAGACCCTAACCCACTCCGCCAGACCCGAACCCACTCCGCCACACCCGAACCCACTCCGCCAGACCCCAACCCACTCCGCCAGACCCGAACCCACTCCGACAGACCCTAACCCACTCCGCCAGACCCAATCCCACTCCGCCAGACCCAAACCCACTCCGCAAGACCCAAACCCACTCCGCCAGACCCAAACCCATTCCGCCAGACCCAAACCCACTCCGCCAGACCCAAACCCACTCCGCCACACCCAAACTCACTCCGTCAGAACCAAACCCACTCTGCCAGACCCGAGCCCACTCCGCCAAACCCGAACCCACTCCACCAGACCCCAACCCACTCCGCCAGACCCGAACCCACTCCGACAGACCCCAACCCACTCTGCCAGACCCGAACCCACTCCGACAGACCCGAACCCTCTCCGCCAGACCCCAACCCACTCCGCCAGACCTGAACCCACTCCGCCAGACCCGAACCCACTCCGCCAGGCCCGAACCCACTCCGCCAGACCCGAACCCACTCCGCCAGACCCGAACCCACTCTGCCAGACCCGAACCCATTCCGCCAGACCCCAACCCACTCCGCCAGACCCCAACCCACTCCGCCAGACCCCAACCCACTCCGACGGACCCCAACCCACTCCGCCGGACCCCAACCCACTCCGCCGGACCCCAACCCACTCCGCCAGACCCGAACCCACTCCGCCAGACCCGAGCCCACTCCGCCAAACCCGAACCCACTCCGCCAGACCCCAACCCACTCCGCCTGACCCGAACCCACTCCGACAGACCCCAACCCACTCTGCCAGACCCGAACCCACTCCGACAGACCCGAACCCACTCCGCCAGACCCCAACCCACTCCGCCAGACCCGAACCCACTCCGCCAGACCCGAACCCACTCCGCCAGACCCGAACCCACTCCGCCAGACCCTAACCCACTCCGCCAGACCCGAACCCACTCCGCCACACCCGAACCCACTCCGCCAGACCCGATCCAACTCCACCAGACCCGAACCCACTCCGCCAGACCCGAACCCACTCCGCCAGACCCCAACCCACTCCGCCAGCCCCCAACCCACTCCGCCGGACCCCAACCCACTCCGACGGACCCCAACCCACTCCGCCGGAGCCCAACCCACTCCGCCGGACCCCAACCCACTCCGCCGGACCCCAACCCACTCCGCCAGACCCGAACCCACTCCGCCAGACCCGAACCCACTCCGCCAGACCCGAACCCACTCCGCCAGACCCGAACCCACTCCGCCAGACCCGAACCCACTCCGCCAGACCCGAACCCACTCCGCCAGACCCGAACCCACTCCGCCACACACGAACCCACTCCGCCCGACCCAAGCCCGCTCCGCCGGACCCAAACCCACTCCGCCGGACCCGAACCAACTCCGCCAGAACCAAACCCACTCCGCCAGACCCAAACCCACTCCGCCAGACCCAAACCCACTCCGCCAGGCCCAAACCAACTCCACCAGACACAAACCCACTCCGCCAGACCCCAACCCACTCCGCCAGACCAAAACCCACTCCGCCAGACCCGAACCCACACCGACAGACCCGAGCCCACTCCGCCAGACCCGAACCCACTCCGCCAGACCCGAACCCACTCCGCCAAACCCGAACCCACTCCGCCAGACCACAACCCACTCCGCCTGACCCGAACCCACACCGACAGACACGAACCCACTCCGCCAAACCCAAACCCACTCCGCCAGACCCGAACCCATTTCGCCAGACCCGAACCAACTCCGCCAGACCCGAACCCACTCCGCCAAACCCGAACCCACTCTGCCAGACCCCAACCCACTCCGCCAGACCCGAACCCACTCCGACAGACCCCAACCCACTCTGCCAGACCCGAACCCACTCCGACAGACCCGAACCCACTCCGCCAGACCCCAACCCACTCCGCCAGACCCGAACCCACTCCGCCAGACCCGAACCCACTCCGCCAGACCCGAACCCACTCCGCCAGACCCGAACCCACTCCGCCAGACCCCAACCCACTCCGCCAGACCCCAACCCACTCCGACGGACCCCAACCCACTCCGCCGGACCCCAACCCACTCCGCTGGACCCCAACCCACTCCGCCAGACCCGAACCCACTCCGCCAGACCCGAGCCCACTCCGCCAAACCCGAACCCACTCCGCCAGACCCCAACCCACTCCGCCAGACCCGAACCCACTCCGACAGACCCCAACCCACTCTGCCAGACCCGAACCCACTCCGACAGACCCGAACCCACTCCGCCAGACCCCAACCCACTCCGCCAGACCCGAACCCACTCCGCCAGACCCCAACCCACTCCGCCAGACCCGAACCCACTCCGCCAGACCCGAACCCACTCCGCCAAACCCGAACCCACTCCGCCAGACCACAACCCACTCCGCCAGACCCGAACCCACACCGACAGACCCGAACCCACACCGACAGACCCGAACCCACTCCGCCAGATCCAAACCCACTCCGCCAGACCCCAACCCATTCTGCCAGACCCCAACCCACTCCGCCAGTCCCCAACCAACTACGCCAGACCCGAACCCACTCCGCCAGACCCTAACCCACTCCGCCAGACCCAATCCCACTCCGCCAGACCCAAACCCACTCCGCAAGACCCAAACCCACTCCGCCAGACCCAAACCCATTCCGCCGGACCCAAACCCACTCCGCCAGACCCAAACCCACTCCGCCACACCCAAACTCACTCCGTCAGAACCAAACCCACTCTGCCAGACCCGAGCCCACTCCGCCAAACCCGAACCCACTCCACCAGACCCCAACCCACTCCGCCAGACCCGAACCCAGTCCGCCAGACCCCAACCCACTCCGCCAGACCCGAACCCACTCCGCCAGACCCCAACCCACTCCGCCAGACCCGAACCCACTCCGCCAGACCCGAACCCACTCCACCAGACCCGAGCCCACTCCGCCAAACCCAAACCCACTCCGCCAGACCCCAACCCACTCCGCCAGACCCGAACCCACTCCGACAGACCCCAACCCACTCTGCCAGACCCGAACCCACTCCGACAGACCCGAACCCACTCCGCCAGACCCCAACCCACTCCGCCAGACCCGAACCCACTCCGCCAGACCCGAACCCACTCCGCCAGACCCGAACCCACTCCGCCAGACCCTAACCCACTCCGCCAGACCCGAACCCACTCCGCCAGACCCGAACCCACTCCGCCAGACCCGAACCAACTCCGCCAGACCCGAACCCACTCCGCCAGACCCGAACCCACTCCGCCAGACCCCAACCCACTCCGCCAGACCCCAACCCACTCCGCCAGACCCCAACCCACTCCGACGGACCCCAACCCACTCCGCCGGACCCCAACCCACTCCGCCGGACCCCAACCCACTCCGCCGGACCCCAACCCACTCCGCCGGACCCGAACCCACTCCGCCTGACCCAAACCCACTCCGCCAGACCCGAACCCACTCCGCCAGACCCGAACCCACTCCGCCAGACCCGAACCCACTCCGCCAGACCCGAACCCACTCCGCCACACACGAACCCACTCCGCCCGACCCAAGCCCGCTCCGCCAGACCCAAACCCACTCCGCCGGACCCGAACCAACTCCGCCAGAACCAAACCCACTCCGCCAGACCCAAACCCACTCCGCCAGATCCAAACCCACTCCGACAGGCCCAAACCAACTCCACCAGACACAAACCCACTCCGCCAGACCCCAACCCACTCAGCCAGACCAAAACCCACTCCGCCAGACCCGAACCCACACCGACAGACCCGAGCCCACTCCGCCAGACCCGAACCCACTCCGCCAGACCCGAACCCACTCCGCCAAACCCGAACCCACTCCGCCAGACCACAACCCACTCCGCCTGACCCGAACCCACACCGACAGACACGAACCCACTCCGCCAGACCCAAACCCACTCCGCCAGACCCGAACCCATTTCGCCAGACCCGAACCAACTCCGCCAGACCCGAACCCACTCCGCCAAACCCGAACCCACTCTGCCAGACCCCAACCCACTCCGTCAGACCCGAACCCACTCCGCCAGACCCCAACCCACTCCGCAAGACCCCAACCCACTCCGACGGACCCCAACCCACTCCGCCGGACCCCAACCCACTCCGCCGGACCCCAACCCACTCCGCCGGACCCCAACCCACTCCGCCAGACCCGAACCCACTCCACCAGACCCGAGCCCACTCCGCCAAACCCAAACCCACTCCACCAGACCCCAACCCACTCCGCCAGACCCGAACCCACTCCGACAGACCCCAACCCACTCTGCCAGACCCGAACCCACTCCGACAGACCCGAACCCACTCCGCCAAACCCCAACCCACTCCGCCAGACCCGAACCCACTCCGCCAGACCCGAACCCACTCCGCCAGACCCGAACCCACTCCGCCAGACCCTAACCCACTCAGCCAGACCCGAACCCACTCCGCCAGACCCGAACCCACTCCGCCAGACCCGAACCAACTCCGCCAGACCCGAACCCACTCCGCCAGACCCGAACCCACTCCGCCAGACCCCAACCCACTCCGCCAGACCCCAACCCACTCCGCCAGACCCCAACCCACTCCGACGGACCCCAACCCACTCCGCCGGACCCCAACCCACTCCGCCGTACCCCAACCCACTCCGCCGGACCCCAACCCACTCCGCCGGACCCGAACCCACTCCGCCTGACCCAAACCCACTCCGCCAGACCCGAACCCACTCCGCCAGACCCGAACCCACTCCGCCAGACCCGAACCCACTCCGCCAGACCCGAACCCACTCCGCCACACACGAACCCACTCCGCCCGACCCAAGCCCGCTCCGCCAGACCCAAACCCACTCCGCCGGACCCGAACCAACTCCGCCAGAACCAAACCCACTCCGCCAGACCCAAACCCACTCCGCCAGATCCAAACCCACTCCGCCAGGCCCAAACCAACTCCACCAGACACAAACCCACTCCGCCAGACCCCAACCCACTCCGCCAGACCAAAACCCACTCCGCCAGACCCGAACCCACTCCGACAGACCCCAACCCACTCTGCCAGACCCGAACCCACTCCGACAGACCCGAACCCACTCCGCCAGACCCCAACCCACTCCGCCAGACCCCAACCCACTCCGCCAGACCCGAACCCACTCCGCCAGACCCGAACCCACTCCGCCAGACCCGAACCCACTCCGCCAGACCCGAACCCACTCCGCCAAACCCGAACCCACTCCGCCAGACCACAACCCACTCCGCCAGACCCGAACCCACACCGACAGACCCGAACCCACACCGACAGACCCGAACCCACTCCGCCAGACCCAAACCCACTCCGCCAGACCCCAACCCACTCCGCCAGACCCCAACCCACTCTGCCAGACCCCAACCAACTACGCCAGACCCGAACCCACTCCGCCAGACCCTAACCCACTCCGCCAGACCCAATCCCACTCCGCCAGACCCAAACCCACTCCGCAAGACCCAAACCCACTCCGCCAGACCCAAACCCATTCCGCCAGACCCAAACCCACTCCGCCAGACCCAAACCCACTCCGCCACACCCAAACTCACTCCGTCAGAACCAAACCCACTCTGCCAGACCCGAGCCCACTCCGCCAAACCCGAACCCACTCCACCAGACCCCAACCCACTCCGCCAGACCCGAACCCACTCCGACAGACCCGAACCCACTCCGCCAGACCCGAACCCACTCCGACAGACCCGAACCCACTCCGCCAGACCCCAACCCACTCCGCCAGACCCGAACCCACTCCGCCAGACCCGAACCCACTCCGCCAGACCCGAACCCACTCCGCCAGACCCTAACCCACTCCGCCAGACCCGAACCCACTCCGCCAGACCCGAACCCACTCCGCCAGACCCGAACCAACTCCGCCAGACCCGAACCCACTCCGCCAGACCCGAACCCACTCCGCCAGACCCCAACCCACTCCGCCAGACCCCAACCCACTCCGCCGGACCCCAACCCACTCCGCCGGACCCCAACCCACTCCGCCGGACCCCAACCCACTCCGCCAGACCCGAACCAACTCCGCCAGACCCGAGCCCACTCCGCCAAACCCGAACCCACTCCGCCAGACCCAATCCCACTCCGCCAGACCCAAACCCACTCCGCAAGACCCAAACCCACTCCGCCAGACCCAAACCCATTCCGCCAGACCCAAACCCACTCCGCCAGACCCAAACCCACTCCGCCACACCCAAACTCACTCCGTCAGAACCAAACCCACTCTGCCAGACCCGAGCCCACTCCGCCAAACCCGAACCCACTCCACCAGACCCCAACCCACTCCGCCAGACCCGAACCCACTCCGACAGACCCCAACCCACTCTGCCAGACCCGAACCCACTCCGACAGACCCGAACCCACTCCGCCAGACCCCAACCCACTCCGCCAGACCCGAACCCACTCCGCCAGACCCGAACCCACTCCGCCAGGCCCAAACCCACTCCGCCAGACCCTAACCCACTCCGCCAGACCCGAACCCACTCCGCCAGACCCGAACCCACTCCGCCAGACCCGAACCAACTCCGCCAGACCCGAACCCACTCCGCCAGACCCGAACCCATTCCGCCAGACCCCAACCCACTCCGCCAGACCCCAACCCACTCCGCCAGACCCCAACCCACTCCGACGGACCCCAACCCACTCCGCCGGACCCCAACCCACTCCGCCGGACCCCAACCCACTCCGCCAGACCCGAACCCACTCCACCAGACCCGAGCCCACTCCGCCAAACCCGAACCCACTCCGCCAGACCCCAACCCAATCCGCCAGACCCGTACCCACTCCGACAGACCCCAACCCACTCTGCCAGACCCGAACCCACTCCGACAGACCCGAACCCACTCCGCCAGACCCCAACCCACTCCGCCAGACCCGAACCCACTCCGCCAGACCCGAACCCACTCCGCCAGACCCGAACCCACTCCGCCAGACCCTAACCCACTCCGCCAGACCCGAACCCACTCCGCCAGACCCGAACCCACTCCGCCAGACCCGAACCAACTCCGCCAGACCCGAACCCACTCCGCCAGACCCGAACCCACTCCGCCAGACCCCAACCCACTCCGCCAGACCCCAACCCACTCCGCCAGACCCCAACCCACTCCGACGGACCCCAACCCACTCCGCCGGACCCCAACCCACTCCGCCGGACCCCAACCCACTCCGCCGGACCCCGACCCACTCCGCCGGACCCGGACCCACTCCGCCAGACCCGAACCCACTCCGCCAGACCCGAACCCACTCCGCCAGACCCGAACCCACTCCGCCAGACCCGAACCCACTCCGCCAGACCCGAACCCACTCCGCCAGACCCGAACCCACTCCGCCAGACCCGAACCCACTCCGCCACACACGAACCCACTCCGCCCGACCCAAGCCCGCTCCGCCAGACCCAAACCCACTCCGCCGGACCCGAACCAACTCCGCCAGAACCAAACCCACTCCGCCAGACCCAAACCCACTCCGCCAGACCCAAACCCACTCCGCCAGGCCTAAACCAACTCCACCAGACACAAACCCACTCCGCCAGACCCCAACCCACTCCGCCAGACCAAAACCCACTCCGCCAGACCCGAACCCACACCGACAGACCCGAGCCCACTCCGCCAGACCCGAACCCACTCCGCCAGACCCGAACCCACTCCGCCAAACCCGAACCCACTCCGCCAGACCACAACCCACTCCGCCTGACCCGAACCCACACCGCAGACACGAACCCACTCCGCCAGACCCAAACCCACTCCGCCAGACCCGAACCCATTTCGCCAGACCCGAACCAACTCCGCCAGACCCGAACCCACTCCGCCAAACCCGAACCCACTCTGCCAGACCCCAACCCACTCCGCCAGACCCGAACCCACTCCGACAGACCCCAACCCACTCTGCCAGACCCGAACCCACTCCGACAGACCCGAACCCACTCCGCCAGACCCCAACCCACTCCGCCAGACCCCAACCCACTCCGCCGGACCCCAACCCACGCCGACGGACCCCAACCCACTCCGCCGGACCCCAACCCACTCCGCCGGACCCCAACCCACACCGCCAGACCCGAACCCACTCCGCCAGACCCGAGCCCACTCCGCCAAACCCGAACCCACTCCGCCAGACCCCAACCCACTCCGCCAGACCCGAACCCACACCGACAGACCCGAACCCACTCCGCCAGACCCAAACCCACTCCGCCAGACCCCAACCCACTCTGCCAGACCCCAACCCACTCCGCCAGACCCCAACCAACTACGCCAGACCCGAACCCACTCCGCCAGACCCTAACCCACTCCGCCAGACCCAATCCCACTCCGCCAGACCCAAACCCACTCCGCAAGACCCAAACCCACTCCGCCAGACCCAAACCCATTCCGCCAGACCCAAACCTACTCCGCCAGACCCAAACCCACTCCGCCACACCCAAACTCACTCCGTCAGAACCAAACCCACTCTGCCAGACCCGAGCCCACTCCGCCAAACCCGAACCCACTCCACCAGACCCCAACCCACTCCGCCAGACCCGAACCCACTCCGACAGACCCCAACCCACTCTGCCAGACCCGAACCCACTCCGACAGACCCGAACCCACTCCGCCAGACCCCAACCCACTCCGCCAGACCCGAACCCACTCCGCCAGACCCGAACCCACTCCGCCAGACCCGAACCCACTCCGCCAGACCCTAACCCACTCCGATAGACCCGAACCCACTCCGCCAGACCCGAACCCACTCCGCCAGACCCGAACCAACTCCGCCAGACCCGAACCCACTCCGCCAGACCCGAACCCACTCCGCCAGACCCCAACCCACTCCGCCAGACCCCAACCCACTCCACCAGACCCGAACCCACTCCGCCAGACCCGAACCCACTCCGCCAGACCCGAACCAACTCCGCCAGAACCAAACCCACTCCGCCAGACCCAAACCCACTCCACCAGACCCAAACCCACTCCGCCAGGCCCAAACCAACTCCACCAGACACAAACCCACTCCGCCAGACCCCAACCCACTCCGCCAGACCAAAACCCACTCCGCCAGACCCGAACCCACACCGACAAACCCGAGCCCACTCCGCCAGACCCGAACCCACTCCGCCAGACCCGAACCCACTCCGCCAAACCCGAACCCACTCCGCCAGACCACAACCCACTCCGCCTGACCCGAACCCACACCGCCTGACCCGAACCCACACCGACAGACACGAACCCACTCCGCCAGACCCAAACCCACTCCGCCAGACCCGAACCCATTTCGCCAGACCCGAACCAACTCCGCCAGACCCGAACCCACTCCGCCAAACCCAAACCCACTCTGCCAGACCCCAACCCACTCCGCCAGACCCCAACCCACTCCGACAGACCCCAACCCACTCTGCCAGACCCGAACCCACTCCGACAGACCCGAACCCACTCCGCCAGACCCCAACCCGCTCCGCCAGACCCGAACCCACTCCGCCAGACCCGAACCCACTCCGCCAGACCCCAACCCACTCCGCCAGACCCCAACCCACTCCGACGGACCCCAACCCACTCCGCCGGACCCCAACCCACTCCGCCGGACCCCAACCCACTCCGCCGGACCCCAACCCACTCCGCCGGACCCGAACCCACTCCGCCAGACCCGAACCCACTCCGCCAGACCCGAACCCACTCCGCCAGACCCGAACCCACTCCGCCAGACCCGAACCCACTCCGCCACACACGAACCCACTCCGCCCGACCCAAGCCCGCTCCGCCAGACCCAAACCCACTCCGCCGGACCCGAACCCACTCCGCCAGACCCAAACCCACTCCGCCAGGCCTAAACCAACTCCACCAGACACAAACCCACTCCGCCAGACCCCAACCCACTCCGCCAGACCAAAACCCACTCCGCCAGACCCGAACCCACACCGACAGACCCGAGCCCACTCCGCCAGACCCGAACCCACTCCGCCAGACCCGAACCCACTCTGCCAAACCCGAACCCACTCCGCCAGACCACAACCCACTCCGCCTGACCCGAACCCACACCGACAGACACGAACCCACTCCGCCAGACCCAAACCCACTCCGCCAGACCCAAACCCATTTCGCCAGACCCGAACCAACTCCGCCAGACCCGAACCCACTCCGCCAAACCCGAACCCACTCTGCCAGACCCCAACCCACTCCGCCAGACCCGAACCCACTCCGACAGACCCCAACCCACTCTGCCAGACCCGAACCCACTCCGACAGACCCGAACCCACTCCGCCAGACCCCAACCCACTCCGCCAGACCCCAACCCACTCCGCCGGACCCCAACCCACTCCGACGGACCCCAACCCACTCCGCCGGACCCCAACCCACTCCGCCGGACCCCAACCCACACCGCCAGACCCGAACCCACTCCGCCAGACCCGAGCCCACTCCGCCAAACCCGAACCCACTCCGCCAGACCCCAACCCACTCCGCCAGACCCGAACCCACTCCGACAGACCCCAACCCACTCTGCCAGACCCGAACCCACTCCGACAGACCCGAACCCACTCCGCCAGACCCCAACCCACTCTGCCAGACCCGAGCCCACTCCGCCAAACCCGAACCCACTCCACCAGACCCCAACCCACTCCGCCAGACCCGAACCCACTCCGACCGACCCCAACCCACTCTGCCAGACCCGAACCCACTCCGACAGACCCGAACCCACTCCGCCAGACCCCAACCCACTCCCCCAGACCCGAACCCACTCCGCCAGACCCGAACCCACTCCGCCAGACCCGAACCCACTCCGCCAGACCCTAACCCACTCCGCTAGACCCGAACCCACTCCGCCAGACCCGAACCCACTCCGCCAGACCCGAACCAACTCCGCCAGACCCGAACCCACTCCGCCAGACCCCAACCCACTCCGCCAGACCCCAACCCACTCCGCCAGACCCCAACCCACTCCGCCAGACCCCAACCCACTCCGCCAGACCCGAACCCACTCCGCCAGACCCGAACCCACTCCGCCAGGCCCGAACCCACTCCGCCAGACCCGAACCCACTCCGCCAGACCCCAACCCACTCCGCCAGACCCCAACCCACTCCGCCGGACCCCAACCCACTCCGACGGACCCCAACCCACTCCGCCGGACCCCAACCCACTCCGCCGGACCCCAACCCACACCGCCAGACCCGAACCCACTCCGCCAGACCCGAGCCCACTCCGCCAAACCCGAACCCACTCCGCCAGACCCCAACCCACTCCGCCAGACCCGAACCCACTCCGACAGACCCCAACCCACTCTGCCAGACCCGAACCCACTCCGACAGACCCGAACCCACTCCGCCAGACCCCAACCCACTCTGCCAGACCCGAGCCCACTCCGCCAGACCCGAGCCCACTCCGCCAAACCCGAACCCACTCCGCCAGACCCCAACCCACTCCGCCAGACCCGAACCCACTCCGACAGACCCCAACCCACTCTGCCAGACCCGAACCCACTCCGACAGACCCGAACCCACTCCGCCAGACCCCAACCCACTCTGCCAGACCCGAGCCCACTCCGCCAAACCCGAACCCACTCCACCAGACCCCAACCCACTCCGCCAGACCCGAACCCACTCCGACCGACCCCAACCGACTCTGCCAGACCCGAACCCACTCCGACAGACCCGAACCCACTCCGCCAGACCCCAACCCACTCCCCCAGACCCGAACCCACTCCGCCAGACCCGAACCCACTCCGCCAGACCCGAACCCACTCCGCCAGACCCTAACCCACTCCGCTAGACCCGAACCCACTCCGCCAGACCCGAACCCACTCCGCCAGACCCGAACCAACTCCGCCAGACCCGAACCCACTCCGCCAGACCCCAACCCACTCCGCCAGACCCCAACCCACTCCACCAGACCCCAACCCACTCCGCCAGACCCCAACCCACTCCGACGGACCCCAACCCACTCCGCCGGACCCCAACCCACTCCGCCGGACCCCAACCCACTCTGCCAGACCCCAACCCACTCCGCCAGACCCGAGCCCACTCCGCCAAACCCGAACCCACTCCGCCAGACCCCAACCCACTCCGCCAGACCCGAACCCACTCCGACAGACCCCAACCCACTCTGCCAGACCCGAACCCACTCCGACAGACCCGAACCCACTCCGCCAGACCCGAACCCACTCCGCCAGACCCGAACCCACTCCGCCAGACCCGAACCCACTCCGCCAGACCCGAACCCACTCCGCCAGACCCGAACCAACTCCGCCAGAACCAAACCCACTCCGCCAGACCCAAACCCACTCCGCCAGACCCAAACCCACTCCGCCAGGCCCAAACCAACTCCACCAGACACAAACCCACTCCGCCAGACCCCAACCCACTCCGCCAGACCAAAACCCACTCCGCCAGACCCGAACCCACACCGACAGACCCGAGCCCACTCCGCCAGACCCGAACCCACTCCGCCAGACCCGAACCCACTCCGCCAAACCCGAACCCACTCCGCCAGACCACAACCCACTCCGCCTGACCCGAACCCACACCGACAGACACGAACCCACTCCGCCAGACCCAAACCCACACCGCCAGACCCGAACCCATTTCGCCAGACCCGAACCAACTCCGCCAGACCCGAACCCACTCCGCCAAACCCGAACCCACTCTGCCAGACCCCAACCCACTCCGCCAGACCCCAACCCACTCCGCCAGACCCGAACCCACTCCGACAGACCCCAACCCACTCTGCCAGACCCGAACCCACTCCGACAGACCCGAACCCACTCCGCCAGACCCCAACCCACTCCGCCAGACCCCAACCCACTCCGCCGGACCCCAACCCACGCCGACGGACCCCAACCCACTCCGCCGGACCCCAACCCACTCCGCCGGACCCCAACCCACACCGCCAGACCCGAACCCACTCCACCAGACCCGAGCCCACTCCGCCAGACCCCAACCCACTCCGCCAGACCCGAACCCACACCGACAGACCCGAACCCACTCCGCCAGACCCAAACCCACTCCGCCAGACCCCAACCCACTCTGCCAGACCCCAACCCACTCCGCCAGACCCCAACCAACTACGCCAGACCCGAACCCACTCCGCCAGACCCTAACCCACTCCGCCAGACCCAATCCCACTCCGCCAGACCCAAACCCACTCCGCAAGACCCAAACCCACTCCGCCAGACCCAAACCCATTCCGCCAGACCCAAACCTACTCCGCCAGACCCAAACCCACTCCGCCACACCCAAACTCACTCCGTCAGAACCAAACCCACTCTGCCAGACCCGAGCCCACTCCGCCAAACCCGAACCCACTCCACCAGACCCCAACCCACTCCGCCAGACCCGAACCCACTCCGACAGACCCCAACCCACTCTGCCAGACCCGAACCCACTCCGACAGACCCGAACCCACTCCGCCAGACCCCAACCCACTCCGCCAGACCCGAACCCACTCCGCCAGACCCGAACCCACTCCGCCAGACCCGAACCCACTCCGCCAGACCCTAACCCACTCCGCTAGACCCGAACCCACTCCGCCAGACCCGAACCCACTCCGCCAGACCCGAACCAACTCCGCCAGACCCGAACCCACTCCGCCAGACCCGAACCCACTCCGCCAGACCCCAACCCACTCCGCCAGACCCCAACCCACTCCGCCAGACCCGAACCCACTCCGCCAGACCCAAACCCACTCCGCCAGACCCGAACCCATTTCGCCAGACCCGAACCAACTCCGCCAGACCCGAACCCACTCCGCCAAACCCGAACCCACTCTGCCAGACCCCAACCCACTCCGCCAGACCCGAACCCACTCCGACAGACCCCAACCCACTCTGCCAGACCCGAACCCACTCCGACAGACCCGAACCCACTCCGCCAGACCCCAACCCACTCCGCCAGACCCCAACCCACTCCGCCGGACCCCAACCCACGCCGACGGACCCCAACCCACTCCGCCGGACCCCAACCCACTCCGCCGGACCCCAACCCACACCGCCAGACCCGAACCCACTCCGCCAGACCCGAGCCCACTCCGCCAAACCCGAACCCACTCCGCCAGACCCCAACCCACTCCGCCAGACCCGAACCCACACCGACAGACCCGAACCCACTCCGCCAGACCCAAACCCACTCCGCCAGACCCCAACCCACTCTGCCAGACCCCAACCCACTCCGCCAGACCCCAACCAACTACGCCAGACCCGAACCCACTCCGCCAGACCCTAACCCACTCCGCCAGACCCAATCCCACTCCGCCAGACCCAAACCCACTCCGCAAGACCCAAACCCACTCCGCCAGACCCAAACCCATTCCGCCAGACCCAAACCTACTCCGCCAGACCCAAACCCACTCCGCCACACCCAAACTCACTCCGTCAGAACCAAACCCACTCTGCCAGACCCGAGCCCACTCCGCCAAACCCGAACCCACTCCACCAGACCCCAACCCACTCCGCCAGACCCGAACCCACTCCGACAGACCCCAACCCACTCTGCCAGACCCGAACCCACTCCGACAGACCCGAACCCACTCCGCCAGACCCCAACCCACTCCGCCAGACCCGAACCCACTCCGCCAGACCCGAACCCACTCCGCCAGACCCGAACCCACTCCGCCAGACCCTAACCCACTCCGATAGACCCGAACCCACTCCGCCAGACCCGAACCCACTCCGCCAGACCCGAACCAACTCCGCCAGACCCGAACCCACTCCGCCAGACCCGAACCCACTCCGCCAGACCCCAACCCACTCCGCCAGACCCCAACCCACTCCACCAGACCCGAACCCACTCCGCCAGACCCGAACCCACTCCGCCAGACCCGAACCAACTCCGCCAGAACCAAACCCACTCCGCCAGACCCAAACCCACTCCGCCAGACCCAAACCCACTCCGCCAGGCCCAAACCAACTCCACCAGACACAAACCCACTCCGCCAGACCCCAACCCACTCCGCCAGACCAAAACCCACTCCGCCAGACCCGAACCCACACCGACAAACCCGAGCCCACTCCGCCACACCCGAACCCACTCCGCCAGACCCGAACCCACTCCGCCAAACCCGAACCCACTCCGCCAGACCACAACCCACTCCGCCTGACCCGAACCCACACCGCCTGACCCGAACCCACACCGACAGACACGAACCCACTCCGCCAGACCCAAACCCACTCCGCCAGACCCGAACCCATTTCGCCAGACCCGAACCAACTCCGCCAGACCCGAACCCACTCCGCCAAACCCAAACCCACTCTGCCAGACCCCAACCCACTCCGCCAGACCCCAACCCACTCCGACAGACCCCAACCCACTCTGCCAGACCCGAACCCACTCCGACAGACCCGAACCCACTCCGCCAGACCCCAACCCGCTCCGCCAGACCCGAACCCACTCCGCCAGACCCGAACCCACTCCGCCAGACCCCAACCCACTCCGCCAGACCCCAACCCACTCCGACGGACCCCAACCCACTCCGCCGGACCCCAACCCACTCCGCCGGACCCCAACCCACTCCGCCGGACCCCAACCCACTCCGCCGGACCCGAACCCACTCCGCCGGACCCGAACCCACTCCGCCAGACCCGAACCCACTCCGCCAGACCCGAACCCACTCCGCCAGACCCGAACCCACTCCGCCACACACGAACCCACTCCGCCCGACCCAAGCCCGCTCCGCCAGACCCAAACCCACTCCGCCGGACCCGAACCAACTCCGCCAGAACCAAACCCACTCCGCCAGACCCAAACCCACTCCGCCAGACCCAAACCCACTCCGCCAGGCCTAAACCAACTCCACCAGACACAAACCCACTCCGCCAGACCCCAACCCACTCCGCCAGACCAAAACCCACTCCGCCAGACCCGAACCCACACCGACAGACCCGAGCCCACTCCGCCAGACCCGAACCCACTCCGCCAGACCCGAACCCACTCTGCCAAACCCGAACCCACTCCGCCAGACCACAACCCACTCCGCCTGACCCGAACCCACACCGACAGACACGAACCCACTCCGCCAGACCCAAACCCACTCCGCCAGACCCAAACCCATTTCGCCAGACCCGAACCAACTCCGCCAGACCCGAACCCACTCCGCCAAACCCGAACCCACTCTGCCAGACCCCAACCCACTCCGCCAGACCCGAACCCACTCCGACAGACCCCAACCCACTCTGCCAGACCCGAACCCACTCCGACAGACCCGAACCCACTCCGCCAGACCCCAACCCACTCCGCCAGACCCCAACCCACTCCGCCGGACCCCAACCCACTCCGACGGACCCCAACCCACTCCGCCGGACCCCAACCCACTCCGCCGGACCCCAACCCACACCGCCAGACCCGAACCCACTCCGCCAGACCCGAGCCCACTCCGCCAAACCCGAACCCACTCCGCCAGACCCCAACCCACTCCGCCAGACCCGAACCCACTCCGACAGACCCCAACCCACTCTGCCAGACCCGAACCCACTCCGACAGACCCGAACCCACTCCGCCAGACCCCAACCCACTCTGCCAGACCCGAGCCCACTCCGCCAAACCCGAACCCACTCCACCAGACCCCAACCCACTCCGCCAGACCCGAACCCACTCCGACCGACCCCAACCCACTCTGCCAGACCCGAACCCACTCCGACAGACCCGAACCCACTCCGCCAGACCCCAACCCACTCCCCCAGACCCGAACCCACTCCGCCAGACCCGAACCCACTCCGCCAGACCCGAACCCACTCCGCCAGACCCTAACCCACTCCGCTAGACCCGAACCCACTCCGCCAGACCCGAACCCACTCCGCCAGACCCGAACCAACTCCGCCAGACCCGAACCCACTCCGCCAGACCCCAACCCACTCCGCCAGACCCCAACCCACTCCGCCAGACCCCAACCCACTCCGCCAGACCCCAACCCACTCCGCCAGACCCGAACCCACTCCGCCAGACCCGAACCCACTCCGCCAGGCCCGAACCCACTCCGCCAGACCCGAACCCACTCCGCCAGACCCCAACCCACTCCGCCAGACCCCAACCCACTCCGCCGGACCCCAACCCACTCCGACGGACCCCAACCCACTCCGCCGGACCCCAACCCACTCCGCCGGACCCCAACCCACACCGCCAGACCCGAACCCACTCCGCCAGACCCGAGCCCACTCCGCCAAACCCGAACCCACTCCGCCAGACCCCAACCCACTCCGCCAGACCCGAACCCACTCCGACAGACCCCAACCCACTCTGCCAGACCCGAACCCACTCCGACAGACCCGAACCCACTCCGCCAGACCCCAACCCACTCTGCCAGACCCGAGCCCACTCCGCCAGACCCGAGCCCACTCCGCCAAACCCGAACCCACTCCGCCAGACCCCAACCCACTCCGCCAGACCCGAACCCACTCCGACAGACCCCAACCCACTCTGCCAGACCCGAACCCACTCCGACAGACCCGAACCCACTCCGCCAGACCCCAACCCACTCTGCCAGACCCGAGCCCACTCCGCCAAACCCGAACCCACTCCACCAGACCCCAACCCACTCCGCCAGACCCGAACCCACTCCGACCGACCCCAACCGACTCTGCCAGACCCGAACCCACTCCGACAGACCCGAACCCACTCCGCCAGACCCCAACCCACTCCCCCAGACCCGAACCCACTCCGCCAGACCCGAACCCACTCCGCCAGACCCGAACCCACTCCGCCAGACCCTAACCCACTCCGCTAGACCCGAACCCACTCCGCCAGACCCGAACCCACTCCGCCAGACCCGAACCAACTCCGCCAGACCCGAACCCACTCCGCCAGACCCCAACCCACTCCGCCAGACCCCAACCCACTCCACCAGACCCCAACCCACTCCGCCAGACCCCAACCCACTCCGACGGACCCCAACCCACTCCGCCGGACCCCAACCCACTCCGCCGGACCCCAACCCACTCTGCCAGACCCCAACCCACTCCGCCAGACCCGAGCCCACTCCGCCGGACCCCAACCCACTCCGCCGGACCCCAACCCACTCTGCCAGACCCCAACCCACTCCGCCAGACCCGAGCCCACTCCGCCAAACCCGAACCCACTCCGCCAGACCCCAACCCACTCCGCCAGACCCGAACCCACTCCGACAGACCCCAACCCACTCTGCCAGACCCGAACCCACTCCGACAGACCCGAACCCACTCCGCCAGACCCCAACCCACTCCGCCAGACCCGAACCCACTCCGCCAGACCCGAACCCACTCCGCCAGACCCGAACCCACTCCGCCAGACCCGAACCAACTCCGCCAGAACCAAACCCACTCCGCCAGACCCAAACCCACTCCGCCAGACCCAAACCCACTCCGCCAGGCCCAAACCAACTCCACCAGACACAAACCCACTCCGCCAGACCCCAACCCACTCCGCCAGACCAAAACCCACTCCGCCAGACCCGAACCCACACCGACAGACCCGAGCCCACTCCGCCAGACCCGAACCCACTCCGCCAGACCCGAACCCACTCCGCCAAACCCGAACCCACTCCGCCAGACCACAACCCACTCCGCCTGACCCGAACCCACACCGACAGACACGAACCCACTCCGCCAGACCCAAACCCACACCGCCAGACCCGAACCCATTTCGCCAGACCCGAACCAACTCCGCCAGACCCGAACCCACTCCGCCAAACCCGAACCCACTCTGCCAGACCCCAACCCACTCCGCCAGACCCCAACCCACTCCGCCAGACCCGAACCCACTCCGACAGACCCCAACCCACTCTGCCAGACCCGAACCCACTCCGACAGACCCGAACCCACTCCGCCAGACCCCAACCCACTCCGCCAGACCCCAACCCACTCCGCCGGACCCCAACCCACGCCGACGGACCCCAACCCACTCCGCCGGACCCCAACCCACTCCGCCGGACCCCAACCCACACCGCCAGACCCGAACCCACTCCACCAGACCCGAGCCCACTCCGCCAGACCCCAACCCACTCCGCCAGACCCGAACCCACACCGACAGACCCGAACCCACTCCGCCAGACCCAAACCCACTCCGCCAGACCCCAACCCACTCTGCCAGACCCCAACCCACTCCGCCAGACCCCAACCAACTACGCCAGACCCGAACCCACTCCGCCAGACCCTAACCCACTCCGCCAGACCCAATCCCACTCCGCCAGACCCAAACCCACTCCGCAAGACCCAAACCCACTCCGCCAGACCCAAACCCATTCCGCCAGACCCAAACCTACTCCGCCAGACCCAAACCCACTCCGCCACACCCAAACTCACTCCGTCAGAACCAAACCCACTCTGCCAGACCCGAGCCCACTCCGCCAAACCCGAACCCACTCCACCAGACCCCAACCCACTCCGCCAGACCCGAACCCACTCCGACAGACCCCAACCCACTCTGCCAGACCCGAACCCACTCCGACAGACCCGAACCCACTCCGCCAGACCCCAACCCACTCCGCCAGACCCGAACCCACTCCGCCAGACCCGAACCCACTCCGCCAGACCCGAACCCACTCCGCCAGACCCTAACCCACTCCGCTAGACCCGAACCCACTCCGCCAGACCCGAACCCACTCCGCCAGACCCGAACCAACTCCGCCAGACCCGAACCCACTCCGCCAGACCCGAACCCACTCCGCCAGACCCCAACCCACTCCGCCAGACCCCAACCCACTCCGCCAGACCCGAACCCACTCCGCCAGACCCGAACCCACTCCGCCAGACCCGAACCAACTCCGCCAGAACCAAACCCACTCCGCCAGACCCAAACCCACTCCGCCAGACCCAAACCCACTCCGCCAGGCCCAAACCAACTCCACCAGACACAAACCCACTCCGCCAGACCCCAACCCACTCCGCCAGACCAAAACCCACTCCGCCAGACCCGAACCCACACCGACAAACCCGAGCCCACTCCGCCAGACCCGAACCCACTCCGCCAGACCCGAACCCACTCCGCCAAACCCGAACCCACTCCGCCAGACCACAACCCACTCCGCCTGACCCGAACCCACACCGCCTGACCCGAACCCACACCGACAGACACGAACCCACTCCGCCAGACCCAAACCCACTCCGCCAGACCCGAACCCATTTCGCCAGACCCGAACCAACTCCGCCAGACCCGAACCCACTCCGCCAAACCCAAACCCACTCTGCCAGACCCCAACCCACTCCGCCAGACCCCAACCCACTCCGACAGACCCCAACCCACTCTGCCAGACCCGAACCCACTCCGACAGACCCGAACCCACTCCGCCAGACCCCAACCCGCTCCGCCAGACCCGAACCCACTCCGCCAGACCCGAACCCACTCCGCCAGACCCCAACCCACTCCGCCAGACCCCAACCCACTCCGACGGACCCCAACCCACTCCGCCGGACCCCAACCCACTCCGCCGGACCCCAACCCACTCCGCCGGACCCCAACCCACTCCGCCGGACCCGAACCCACTCCGCCAGACCCGAACCCACTCCGCCAGACCCGAACCCACTCCGCCAGACCCGAACCCACTCCGCCAGACCCGAACCCACTCCGCCACACACGAACCCACTCCGCCCGACCCAAGCCCGCTCCGCCAGACCCAAACCCACTCCGCCGGACCCGAACCAACTCCGCCAGAACCAAACCCACTCCGCCAGACCCAAACCCACTCCGCCAGACCCAAACCCACTCCGCCAGGCCTAAACCAACTCCACCAGACACAAACCCACTCCGCCAGACCCCAACCCACTCCGCCAGACCAAAACCCACTCCGCCAGACCCGAACCCACACCGACAGACCCGAGCCCACTCCGCCAGACCCGAACCCACTCCGCCAGACCCGAACCCACTCTGCCAAACCCGAACCCACTCCGCCAGACCACAACCCACTCCGCCTGACCCGAACCCACACCGACAGACACGAACCCACTCCGCCAGACCCAAACCCACTCCGCCAGACCCAAACCCATTTCGCCAGACCCGAACCAACTCCGCCAGACCCGAACCCACTCCGCCAAACCCGAACCCACTCTGCCAGACCCCAACCCACTCCGCCAGACCCGAACCCACTCCGACAGACCCCAACCCACTCTGCCAGACCCGAACCCACTCCGACAGACCCGAACCCACTCCGCCAGACCCCAACCCACTCCGCCAGACCCCAACCCACTCCGCCGGACCCCAACCCACTCCGACGGACCCCAACCCACTCCGCCGGACCCCAACCCACTCCGCCGGACCCCAACCCACACCGCCAGACCCGAACCCACTCCGCCAGACCCGAGCCCACTCCGCCAAACCCGAACCCACTCCGCCAGACCCCAACCCACTCCGCCAGACCCGAACCCACTCCGACAGACCCCAACCCACTCTGCCAGACCCGAACCCACTCCGACAGACCCGAACCCACTCCGCCAGACCCCAACCCACTCTGCCAGACCCGAGCCCACTCCGCCAAACCCGAACCCACTCCACCAGACCCCAACCCACTCCGCCAGACCCGAACCCACTCCGACCGACCCCAACCCACTCTGCCAGACCCGAACCCACTCCGACAGACCCGAACCCACTCCGCCAGACCCCAACCCACTCCCCCAGACCCGAACCCACTCCGCCAGACCCGAACCCACTCCGCCAGACCCGAACCCACTCCGCCAGACCCTAACCCACTCCGCTAGACCCGAACCCACTCCGCCAGACCCGAACCCACTCCGCCAGACCCGAACCAACTCCGCCAGACCCGAACCCACTCCGCCAGACCCCAACCCACTCCGCCAGACCCCAACCCACTCCGCCAGACCCCAACCCACTCCGCCAGACCCCAACCCACTCCGCCAGACCCGAACCCACTCCGCCAGACCCGAACCCACTCCGCCAGGCCCGAACCCACTCCGCCAGACCCGAACCCACTCCGCCAGACCCCAACCCACTCCGCCAGACCCCAACCCACTCCGCCGGACCCCAACCCACTCCGACGGACCCCAACCCACTCCGCCGGACCCCAACCCACTCCGCCGGACCCCAACCCACACCGCCAGACCCGAACCCACTCCGCCAGACCCGAGCCCACTCCGCCAAACCCGAACCCACTCCGCCAGACCCCAACCCACTCCGCCAGACCCGAACCCACTCCGACAGACCCCAACCCACTCTGCCAGACCCGAACCCACTCCGACAGACCCGAACCCACTCCGCCAGACCCCAACCCACTCTGCCAGACCCGAGCCCACTCCGCCAGACCCGAGCCCACTCCGCCAAACCCGAACCCACTCCGCCAGACCCCAACCCACTCCGCCAGACCCGAACCCACTCCGACAGACCCCAACCCACTCTGCCAGACCCGAACCCACTCCGACAGACCCGAACCCACTCCGCCAGACCCCAACCCACTCTGCCAGACCCGAGCCCACTCCGCCAAACCCGAACCCACTCCACCAGACCCCAACCCACTCCGCCAGACCCGAACCCACTCCGACCGACCCCAACCGACTCTGCCAGACCCGAACCCACTCCGACAGACCCGAACCCACTCCGCCAGACCCCAACCCACTCCCCCAGACCCGAACCCACTCCGCCAGACCCGAACCCACTCCGCCAGACCCGAACCCACTCCGCCAGACCCTAACCCACTCCGCTAGACCCGAACCCACTCCGCCAGACCCGAACCCACTCCGCCAGACCCGAACCAACTCCGCCAGACCCGAACCCACTCCGCCAGACCCCAACCCACTCCGCCAGACCCCAACCCACTCCGCCAGACCCCAACCCACTCCGCCAGACCCCAACCCACTCCGACGGACCCCAACCCACTCCGCCGGACCCCAACCCACTCCGCCGGACCCCAACCCACTCTGCCAGACCCCAACCCACTCCGCCAGACCCGAGCCCACTCCGCCAAACCCGAACCCACTCCGCCAGACCCCAACCCACTCCGCCAGACCCGAACCCACTCCGACAGACCCCAACCCACTCTGCCAGACCCGAACCCACTCCGACAGACCCGAACCCACTCCGCCAGACCCCAACCCACTCCGCCAGACCCGAACCCACTCCGCCAGACCCGAACCCACTCCGCCAGACCCGAACCCACTCCGCCAGACCCGAACCAACTCCGCCAGAACCAAACCCACTCCGCCAGACCCAAACCCACTCCGCCAGACCCAAACCCACTCCGCCAGGCCCAAACCAACTCCACCAGACACAAACCCACTCCGCCAGACCCCAACCCACTCCGCCAGACCAAAACCCACTCCGCCAGACCCGAACCCACACCGACAGACCCGAGCCCACTCCGCCAGACCCGAACCCACTCCGCCAGACCCGAACCCACTCCGCCAAACCCGAACCCACTCCGCCAGACCACAACCCACTCCGCCTGACCCGAACCCACACCGACAGACACGAACCCACTCCGCCAGACCCAAACCCACTCCGCCAGACCCGAACCCATTTCGCCAGACCCGAACCAACTCCGCCAGACCCGAACCCACTCCGCCAAACCCGAACCCACTCTGCCAGACCCCAACCCACTCCGCCAGACCCGAACCCACTCCGACAGACCCCAACCCACTCTGCCAGACCCGAACCCACTCCGACAGACCCGAACCCACTCCGCCAGACCCCAACCCGCTCCGCCAGACCCGAACCCACTCCGCCAGACCCGAACCCACTCCGCCAGACCCCAACCCACTCCGCCAGACCCCAACCCACTCCGACGGACCCCAACCCACTCCGCCGGACCCCAACCCACTCCGCCGGACCCCAACCCACTCCGCCAGACCCGAACCCACTCCGCCAGACCCGAGCCCACTCCGCCAGACCCGAACCAACTCCGCCAGAACCAAACCCACTCCGCCAGTCCCAAACCCACTCCGCCAGACCCAAACCCACTCCGCCAGGCCCAAACCAACTCCACCAGACACAAACCCACTCCGCCAGACCCCAACCCACTCCGCCAGACCAAAACCCACTCCGCCAGACCCGAACCCACACCGACAGACCCGAGCCCACTCCGCCAGACCCGAACCCACTCCGCCAGACCCGAACCCACTCCGCCAAACCCGAACCCACTCCGCCAGACCACAACCCACTCCGCCTGACCCGAACCCACACCGACAGACACGAACCCACTCCGCCAGACCCAAACCCACTCCGCCAGACCCAAACCCATTTCGCCAGACCCGAACCAACTCCGCCAGACCCGAACCCACTCCGCCAAACCCGAACCCACTCTGCCAGACCCCAACCCACTCCGCCAGACCCGAACCCACTCCGACAGACCCCAACCCACTCTGCCAGACCCGAACCCACTCCGACAGACCCGAACCCACTCCGCCAGACCCCAACCCGCTCCGCCAGACCCGAACCCACTCCGCCAGACCCGAACCCACTCCGCCAGACCCCAACCCACTCCGACGGACCCCAACCCACTCCGCCGGACCCCAACCCACTCCGCCGGACCCCAACCCACTCCGCCAGACCCGAACCCACTCCGCCAGACCCGAGCCCACTCCGCCAAACCCGAACCCACTCCGCCAGACCCCAACCCACTCCGCCAGACCCGAACCCACTCCGACAGACCCCAACCCACTCTGCCAGACCCGAACCCACTCCGACAGACCCGAACCCACTCCGCCAGACCCCAACCCACTCCGCCAGACCCGAACCCACTCCGCCAGACCCGAACCCACTCCGCCAGACCCGAACCCACTCCGCCAGACCCGAACCCACTCCGCCAAACCCGAGCCCACTCCGCCAGACCACAACCCACTCCGCCAGACCCGAACCCACACCGACAGACCCGAACCCACACCGACAGACCCGAACCCACTCCGCCAGACCCAAACCCACTCCGCCAGACCCCAACCCACTCTGCCAGACCCCAACCCACTCCGCCAGACCCCAACCAACTACGCCAGACCCGAACCCACTCCGCCAGACCCTAACCCACTCCGCCAGACCCAATCCCACTCCGCCAGACCCAAACCCACTCCGCAAGACCCAAACCCACTCCGCCAGACCCAAACCCATTCCGCCAGACCCAAACCCACTCCGCCAGACCCAAACCCACTCCGCCACACCCAAACTCACTCCGTCAGAACCAAACCCACTCTGCCAGACCCGAGCCCACTCCGCCAAACCCGAACCCACTCCACCAGACCCCAACCCACTCCGCCAGACCCGAACCCACTCCGACAGACCCCAACCCACACTGCCGGACCCGAACCCACTCCGACAGACCCGAACCCACTCCGCCAGACCCCAACCCACTCCGCCAGACCCGAACCCACTCCGCCAGACCCGAACCCACTCCGCCAGGCCCGAACCCACTCCGCCAGACCCCAACCCACTCCGCCAGACCCGAACCCACTCCGCCAGACCCGAACCCACTCCGCCAGACCCGAACCCACACCGACAGACCCGAGCCCACTCCGCCAGACCCGAACCCACTCCGCCAGACCCGAACCCACTCCGCCAAACCCGAACCCACTCCGCCAGACCACAACCCACTCCGCCTGACCCGAACCCACACCGACAGACACGAACCCACTCCGCCAGACCCAAACCCACTCCGCCAGACCCAAACCCATTTCGCCAGACCCGAACCAACTCCGCCAGACCCGAACCCACTCCGCCAAACCCGAACCCACTCTGCCAGACCCCAACCCACTCCGCCAGACCCGAACCCACTCCGACAGACCCCAACCCACTCTGCCAGACCCGAACCCACTCCGACAGACCCGAACCCACTCCGCCAGACCCCAACCCGCTCCGCCAGACCCGAACCCACTCCGCCAGACCCGAACCCACTCCGCCAGACCCCAACCCACTCCGCCAGACCCCAACCCACTCCGACGGACCCCAACCCACTCCGCCGGACCCCAACCCACTCCGCCGGACCCCAACCCACTCCGCCAGACCCGAACCCACTCCGCCAGACCCGAGCCCACTCCGCCAAACCCGAACCCACTCCGCCAGACCCCAACCCACTCCGCCAGACCCGAACCCACTCCGACAGACCCCAACCCACTCTGCCAGACCCCAACCCACTCCGACAGACCCGAACCCACTCCGCCAGACCCCAACCCACTCCGCCAGACCCGAACCCACTCCGCCAGACCCGAACCCACTCCGCCAGACCCGAACCCACTCCGCCAGACCCGAACCCACTCCGCCAAATCCGAGCCCACTCCGCCAGACCACAACCCACTCCGCCAGACCCGAACCCACTCCACCAGACCCCAACCCACTCCGCCAGACCTGAACCCACTCCGCCAGACCCCAACCCACTCCGCCAGACCCCAACCCACTCCGCCAGACCCAAACCCACTCCGCCAGACCCCAACCCACTCCGCCAGACCAAAACCCACTCCGCCAGACCCGAACCCACACCGACAGACCCGAGCCCACTCCGCCAGACCCGAACCCACTCCGCCAGACCCGAACCCACTCCGCCAAACCCGAACCCACTCCGCCAGACCACAACCCACTCCGCCTGACCCGAACCCACACCGACAGACACGAACCCACTCCGCCAGACCCAAACCCACTCCGCCAGACCCGAACCCATTTCGCCAGACCCGAACCAGCTCCGCCAGACCCGAACCCACTCCGCCAAACCCGAACCCACTCTGCCAGACCCCAACCCACTCCGCCAGACCCGAACCCACTCCGACAGACCCCAACCCACTCTGCCAGACCCGAACCCACTCCGACAGACCCGAACCCACTCCGCCAGACCCCAACCCGCTCCGCCAGACCCGAACCCACTCCGCCAGACCCGAACCCACTCCGCCAGACCCCAACCCACTCCGCCAGACCCCAACCCACTCCGACGGACCCCAACCCACTCCGCCGGACCCCAACCCACTCCGCCGGACCCCAACCCACTCCGCCAGACCCGAACCCACTCCGCCAGACCCGAGCCCACTCCGCCAAACCCGAACCCACTCCGCCAGACCCCAACCCACTCCGCCAGACCCGAACCCACTCCGACAGACCCCAACCCACTCTGCCAGACCCGAACCCACTCCGACAGATCCGAACCCACTCCGCCAGACCCCAACCCACTCCGCCAGACCCGAACCCAATCCGCCAGACCCGAACCCACTCCGCCAGACCCGAACCCACTCCGCCAGACCCGAACCCACTCCGCCAAACCCGAACCCACTCCGCCAGACCACAACCCACTCCGCCAGACCCGAACCCACACCGACAGACCCGAACCCACACCGACAGACCCGAACCCACTCCGCCAGACCCAAACCCACTCCGCCAGACCCCAACCCACTCTGCCAGACCCCAACCCACTCCGCCAGACCCCAACCAACTACGGCAGACCCGAACCCACTCCGCCAGACCCTAACCCACTCCGCCAGACCCAATCCCACTCCGCCAGACCCAAACCCACTCCGCAAGACCCAAACCCACTCCGCCAGACCCAAACCCATTCCGCCAGACCCAAACCCACTCCGCCAGACCCAAACCCACTCCGCCACACCCAAACTCACTCCGTCAGAACCAAACCCACTCTGCCAGACCCGAGCCCACTCCGCCAAACCCGAACCCACTCCACCAGACCCCAACCCACTCCGCCAGACCCCAACCCACTCCACCAGACCCCAACCCACTCCGCCAGACCTGAACCCACTCCGCCAGACCCCAACCCACTCCGCCAGACCCCAACCCACTCCGCCAGACCCAAACCCACTCAGCCAGACCCAAACCCACTCCGCCAGACCCAAACCCACTCCGCCAGACCCAAACCCACTCCGCCAGACCCAAACCCACTCCACCAGGCCCAAACCAACTCCACCAGACACAAACCCACTCCGCCAGACCCCAACCCACTCCGCCAGACCAAAACCCACTCCGCCAGACCCGAACCCACACCGACAGACCCGAGCCCACTCCGCCAGACCCGAACCCACTCCGCCAGACCCGAACCCACTCCGCCAAACCCGAACCCACTCCGCCAGACCACAACCCACTCCGCCTGACCCGAACCCACACCGACAGACACGAGCCCACTCCGCCAGACCCAAACCCACTCCGCCAGACCCGAACCCATTTCGCCAGACCCGAACCAACTCCGCCAGACCCGAACCCACTCCGCCAAACCCGAACCCACTCTGCCAGACCCCAACCCACTCCGCCAGACCCGAACCCACTCCGACAGACCCCAACCCACTCTGCCAGACCCGAACCCACTCCGACAGACCCGAACCCACTCCGCCAGACCCCAACCCACTCCGCCAGACCCGAACCCACTCCGCCAGACCCGAACCCACTCCGCCAGACCCGAACCCACTCCGCCAGACCCGAACCCACTCCGCCAGACCCCAACCCACTCCGCCAGACCCCAACCCACTCCGCCAGACCCAAACCCACTCCGCCAGACCCAAACCCACTCCGCCAGACCCAAACCCACTCCGCCAGACCCAAACCCACTCCGCCAGACCCAAACCCACTCCGCCAGGCCCAAACCAACTCCGCCAGACACAAACCCACTCCGCCAGACCCCAACCCACTCCGCCAGACCAAAACCCACTCCGCCAGACCCGAACCCACACCGACAGACCCGAGCCCACTCCGCCAGACCCGAACCCACTCCGCCAGACCCGAACCCACTCCGCCAAACCCGAACCCACTCCGCCAGACCACAACCCACTCCGCCTGACCCGAACCCACACCGACAGACACGAGCCCACTCCGCCAGACCCAAACCCACTCCGCCAGACCCGAACCCATTTCGCCAGACCCGAACCAACTCCGCCAGACCCGAACCCACTCCGCCAAACCCGAACCCACTCTGCCAGACCCCAACCCACTCCGCCAGACCCGAACCCACTCCGACAGACCCCAACCCACTCTGCCAGACCCGAACCCACTCCGACAGACCCGAACCCACTCCGCCAGACCCCAACCCACTCCGCCAGACCCGAACCCACTCCGCCAGACCCGAACCCACTCCGCCAGACCCGAACCCACTCCGCCAGACCCGAACCCACTCCGCCAGACCCCAACCCACTCTGCCAGACCCCAACCCACTCCGACGGACCCCAACCCACTCCGCCGGACCCCAACCCACTCCGCCGGACCCCAACCCACTCCGCCAGACCCGAGCCCACTCCGCCAAACCCGAACCCACTCCGCCAGACCCCAACCCACTCCGCCAGACCCAAGCCCGCTCCGCCAGACCCAAACCCACTCCGCCGGACCCGAACCAACTCCGCCAGAACCAAACCCACTCCGCCAGACCCAAACCCACTCCGCCAGACCCAAACCCACTCTGCCAGGCCTAAACCAACTCCACCAGACACAAACCCACTCCGCCAGACCCCAACCCACTCCGCCAGACCAAAACCCACTCCGCCAGACCCGAACCCACACCGACAGACCCGAGCCCACTCCGCCAGACCCGAACCCACTCCGACAGACCCAAACTCACTCCGTCAGAACCAAACCCACTCTGCCAGACCCGAGCCCACTCCGCCAAACCCGAACCCACTCCACCAGACCCCAACCCACTCCGCCAGACCCGAACCCACTCCGCCAGACCCCAACCCACTCCGCCAGACCCGAACCCACTCCGCCAGACCCGAACCCACTCCGCCAGACCCGAACCCACTCCGCCAGACCCTAACCCACTCCGCTAGACCCGAACCCACTCCGCCAGACCCGAACCCACTCCGCCAGACCCGAACCAACTCCGCCAGACCCGAACCCTCTCCGCCAGACCCGAGCCCACTCCGCCAGACCCGAACCAACTCCGCCAGAACCAAACCCACTCCGCCAGACCCAAACCCACTCCGCCAGACCCAAACCCACTCCGCCAGGCCCAAACCAACTCCACCAGACACAAACCCACTCCGCCAGACCCCAACCCACTCCGCCAGACCAAAACCCACTCCGCCAGACCCGAACCCACACCGACAGACCCGAGCCCACTCCGCCAGACCCGAACCCACTCCGCCAGACCCGAACCCACTCCGCCAAACCCGAACCCACTCCGCCAGACCACAACCCACTCCGCCTGACCCGAACCCACACCGACAGACACGAACCCACTCCGCCAGACCCAAACCCACTCCGCCAGACCCGAACCCATTTCGCCAGACCCGAACCAACTCCGCCAGACCCGAACCCACTCCGCCAAACCCGAACCCACTCTGCCAGACCCCAACCCACTCCGCCAGACCCGAACCCACTCCGACAGACCCCAACCCACTCTGCCAGACCCGAACCCACTCCGACAGACCCGAACCCACTCCGCCAGACCCCAACCCGCTCCGCCAGACCCGAACCCACTCCGCCAGACCCGAACCCACTCCGCCAGACCCCAACCCACTCCGCCAGACCCCAACCCACTCCGACGGACCCCAACCCACTCCGCCGGACCCCAACCCACTCCGCCGGACCCCAACCCACTCCGCCAGACCCGAACCCACTCCGCCAGACCCGAGCCCACTCCGCCAAACCCGAACCCACTCCGCCAGACCCCAACCCACTCCGCCAGACCCGAACCCACTCCGACAGACCCCAACCCACTCTGCCAGACCCGAACCCACTCCGACAGACCCGAACCCACTCCGCCAGACCCCAACCCACTCCGCCAGACCCGAACCCACTCCGCCAGACCCGAACCCACTCCGCCAGACCCGAACCCACTCCGCCAGACCCGAACCCACTCCGCCAAACCCGAACCCACTCCGCCAGACCACAACCCACTCCGCCAGACCCGAACCCACACCGACAGACCCGAACCCACACCGACAGACCCGAACCCACTCCGCCAGACCCAAACCCACTCCGCCAGACCCCAACCCACTCTGCCAGACCCCAACCCACTCCGCCAGACCCCAACCAACTACGCCAGACCCGAACCCACTCCGCCAGACCCTAACCCACTCCGCCAGACCCAATCCCACTCCGCCAGACCCAAACCCACTCCGCAAGACCCAAACCCACTCCGCCAGACCCAAACCCATTCCGCCAGACCCAAACCCACTCCGCCAGACCCAAACCCACTCCGCCACACCCAAACTCACTCCGTCAGAACCAAACCCACTCTGCCAGACCCGAGCCCACTCCGCCAAACCCGAACCCACTCCACCAGACCCCAACCCACTCCGCCAGACCCGAACCCACTCCGACAGACCCCAACCCACTCTGCCAGACCCGAACCCACTCCGACAGACCCGAACCCACTCCGCCAGACCCCAACCCACTCCGCCAGACCCGAACCCACTCCGCCAGACCCGAACCCACTCCGCCAGGCCCGAACCCACTCCGCCAGACCCTAACCCACTCCGCCAGACCCGAACCCACTCCGCCAGACCCGAACCCACTCCGCCAGACCCGAACCAACTCCGCCAGACCCGAACCCACTCCGCCAGACCCGAACCCACTCCGCCAGACCCCAACCCACTCCGCCAGACCCCAACCCACTCAGCCAGACCCCAACCCACTCCACCAGACCCCAACCCACTCCGCCAGACCTGAACCCACTCCGCCAGACCCCAACCCACTCCGCCAGACCCCAACCCACTCCGCCAGACCCAAACCCACTCCGCCAGACCCAAACCCACTCCGCCAGACCCAAACCCACTCCGCCAGACCCAAACCCACTCCGCCAGACCCAAACCCACTCCACCAGGCCCAAACCAACTCCACCAGACACAAACCCACTCCGCCAGACCCCAACCCACTCCGCCAGACCAAAACCCACTCCGCCAGACCCGAACCCACACCGACAGACCCGAGCCCACTCCGCCAGACCCGAACCCACTCCGCCAGACCCGAACCCACTCCGCCAAACCCGAACCCACTCCGCCAGACCACAACCCACTCCGCCTGACCCGAACCCACACCGACAGACACGAGCCCACTCCGCCAGACCCAAACCCACTCCGCCAGACCCGAACCCATTTCGCCAGACCCGAACCAACTCCGCCAGACCCGAACCCACTCCGCCAAACCCGAACCCACTCTGCCAGACCCCAACCCACTCCGCCAGACCCGAACCCACTCCGACAGACCCCAACCCACTCTGCCAGACCCGAACCCACTCCGACAGACCCGAACCCACTCCGCCAGACCCCAACCCACTCCGCCAGACCCGAACCCCCTCCGCCAGACCCGAACCCACTCCGCCAGACCCGAACCCACTCCGCCAGACCCGAACCCACTCCGCCAAACCCCAACCCACTCCGCCAGACCCCAACCCACTCCGACGGACCCCAACCCACTCCGCCGGACCCCAACACACTCCGCCAGACCCCAACCCACTCCGCCAGACCCGAACCCACTCCGCCAGACCCGAGCCCACTCCGCCAAACCCGAACCCACTCCGCCAGACCCCAACCCACTCCGCCAGACCCGAACCCACTCCGACAGACCCCAACCCACTCTGCCAGACCCGAACCCACTCCGACAGACCCGAACCCACTCCGCCAGACCCCAACCCACTCCGCCAGACCCGAACCCACTCCGCCAGACCCGAACCCACTGCGCCAGACCCGAACCCACTCCGCCAGACCCGAACCCACTCCGCCAAACCCGAACCCACTCCGCCAGACCACAACCCACTCCGCCAGACCCGAACCCACACCGACAGACCCGAACCCACACCGACAGACCCGAACCCACTCCGCCAGACCCAAACCCACTCCGCCAGACCCCAACCCACTCTGCCAGACCCCAACCCACTCCGCCAGACCCCAACCAACTACGCCAGACCCGAACCCACTCCGCCAGACCCTAACCCACTCCGCCAGACCCAATCCCACTCCGCCAGACCCAAACCCACTCCGCAAGACCCAAACCCACTCCGCCAGACCCAAACCCATTCCGCCAGACCCAAACCCACTCCGCCAGACCCAAACCCACTCCGCCACACCCAAACTCACTCCGTCAGAACCAAACCCACTCTGCCAGACCCGAGCCCACTCCGCCAAACCCGAACCCACTCCACCAGACCCCAACCCACTCCGCCAGACCCGAACCCACTCCGACAGACCCCAACCCACTCTGCCAGACCCGACCCCACTCCGACAGACCCGAACCCACTCCGCCAGACCCCAACCCACTCCGCCAGACCCGAACCCACTCCGCCAGACCCGAACCCACTCCGCCAGACCCAAACCAACTCCACCAGACCCAAACCCACTCCGCCGGACCCCAACCCACTCCGCCAGACCCGAACCCACTCCGCCAGACCCGAGCCCACTCCGCCAAACCCGAACCCACTCCGCCAGACCCCAACCCACTCCGCCAGACCCGAACCCACTCCGACAGACCGCAACCCACTCTGCCAGACCCGAACCCACTCCGACAGACCCGAACCCACTCCGCCAGACCCCAACCCACTCCGCCAGACCCGAACCCACTCCGCCAGACCCGAACCCACTCCACCAGACCCGAACCCACTCCGCCAGACCCCAACCCACTCCGCCAGACCCCAACCCACTCCGCCGGACCCCAACCCACTCCGACGGACCCCAACCCACTCCGCCGGACCCCAACCCACTCCGCCAGACCCGAACCCACTCCGCCAGACCCGAGCCCACTCCGCCAAACCCGAACCCACTCCGCCAGACCCCAACCCACTCCGCCAGACCCGAACCCACTCCGACAGACCGCAACCCACTCTGCCAGACACAAACCCACTCCGACAGACCCGAACCCACTCCGCCAGACCCCAACCCACTCCGCCAGACCCGAACCCACTCCGCCAGACCCGAACCAACTCCGCCAGACCCCAACCCACTCCGCCAGACCCGAACCCACTCCGCCAGACCCCAACCCACTCCGCCAGACCCCAACCCACTCCGCCAGACCCCAACCCACTCCGACGGACCCCAACCCACTCCGCCGGACCCCAACCCACTCCGCCGGACCCCAACCCACTCCGCCAGACCCGAACCCACTCCGCCAGACCCGAGCCCACTCCGCCAAACCCGAACCCACTCCGCCAGACCCCAACCCACTCCGCCAGACCCGAACCCACTCCGCCAGACCCGAACCCACTCCGCCAGACCCCAACCCACTCCGCCAGACCCCAACCCACTCCGCCAGACCCCAACCCACTCCGCCAGACCCCAACCCACTCCGACGGACCCCAACCCACTCCGCCGGACCCCAACCCACTCCGCCAGACCCGAACCCACTCCGCCAGACCCGAGCCCACTCCGCCAAACCCGAACCCACTCCGCCAGACCCCAACCCACTCCGCCAGACCCGAACCCACTCCGACAGACCGCAACCCACTCTGCCAGACACAAACCCACTCCGACAGACCCGAACCCACTCCGCCAGACCCCAACCCACTCCGCCAGACCCGAACCCACTCCGCCAGACCCGAACCAACTCCGCCAGACCCCAACCCACTCCGCCAGACCCGAACCCACTCCGCCAGACCCCAACCCACTCCGCCAGACCCCAACCCACTCCGCCAGACCCCAACCCACTCCGACGGACCCCAACCCACTCCGCCGGACCCCAACCCACTCCGCCGGACCCCAACCCACTCCGCCAGACCCGAACCCACTCCGCCAGACCCGAGCCCACTCCGCCAAACCCGAACCCACTCCGCCAGACCCCAACCCACTCCGCCAGACCCGAACCAACTCCGCCAAACCCGAACCCACTCCGCCAGACCGCAACCCACTCTGCCAGACCCGAACCCACTCCGACAGACCCGAACCCACTCCGCCAGACCCCAACCCACTCCGCCAGACACGAACCCACTCCGCCAGACCCGAACCCACTCCGCCAGACCCGAACCCACTCCGCCAGACCCTAACCCACTCCGCCAGACCCGAACCCACTCCGCCAGACCCAAACCCACTCCGCCAGACCCGAACCAACTCCGCCATACCCGAACCCACTCCGCCAGACCCGAACCCACTCCGCCAGACCCCAACCCACTCCGCCAGGCCCAAACCAACTCCACCAGACCCAAACCCACTCCGCCAGACCCCAACCCACTCCGCCAGACCAAAACCCACTCCGCCAGACCCGAACCCACACCGACAGACCCGAGCCCACTCCGCCAGACCCGAACCCACTCCGCCAGACCCGAACCCACTCCGCCAAACCCGAACCCACTCCGCCAGACCACAACCCACTCCGCCTGACCCGAACCCACACCGACAGACACGAACCCACTCCGCCAGACCCAAACCCACTCCGCCAGACCCGAACCCATTTCGCCAGACCCGAACCAACTCCGTCAGACCCGAACCCACTCCTCCAGACCCAAACCCACTCCGCCAGACCCAAACCCACTCCGCCAGTCCCGAACCCACTCTGCCAGACCCGAACCCACTCCGCCAGACCCGAGCCATCTCCGCCAGACCCGAACCCACTCCGCCAGACACCAACCCACTCCGACAGACACCAACCCACTCCGCCAGACCCGAACCCACTCCGCCAGAACCGAACCCACTCCGCCAGACCCGAACCCACTCCGCCAGACCCGAACCCACTCCGCCAGACCCCAACCCACTCCGCCAGACCCAATCCCAGTCTGCCAGACCCAAACCCACTCCGCCAGACCCAAACCCACTCCGCCAGACCCAAACACACTCCGCCAGAACCAAACCCACTCCGCCAAACCCGAACCCACTCCGCCAGACCCCCAACCCACTCCGCCAGACCCGAACCCACTCCGACAGACCTGAACCCACTCCGCCAGACCCGAACCCACTCCGCCAGACCCGAACCAACCCCACCAGACCCGAACCCACTCCGCCAGACCCCAACCCACTCCGCCAGACCCCAACCCACTCCGCCAGACCCCAACCCACTCCGCCAGACCCCAACCCACTACGCTTTCCTGAACCCACTCCGCCAGACCCTAACCCACTCCGCCAGACCCAAACCCACTCCGCCAGACCCCAACCCACTCTGCAAGACCCAAACCAACTCCGCCAGACCCAAACCCATTCCGCCAGACCCAAACCCAATCCGCCAGACCCAAACCCACTCCGCCACACCCAGACTCACTCCGCCAGAACCAAACCCACTCTGCCAGACCCGAGCCCACTCCGCCAAACCCGAACCCACTCCGCCAGACCCCAACCCACTCCGCCAGACCCCAACCCACTCCGACAGACCCGAACCCACTCCGCCAGACCCGAACCCACTCCGCCAGACCCTAGCCCACTCCGCCAGACCCAAACCCACTCCGTCAGACACAAACCCACTCCGCCAGACCCAAACCCACTCCGCCAGACCCAAACCCACTCCGCCAGACCCGAACCCACTCCGCCAGACCCGAACCCACTCCGCCACACCCGAACCCACTCCGCCAGACCCGAACCCACTCCGCCAGACCCGAACCCACTCCGCCAGACCCGAACCCACTCCGCCAGACCCGAACCAACCCCGCCAGACCCGAACCCACTCCGCCAGACCCCAACCCACTCCGCCAGACCCCAACCCTCTCCGCCAGACCCCAACCCACTCCGCCAGACCCGAACCCAATCCGCCAGACCCCAACCCACTCCGCCAGACCCCAACCCACTCCGCCAGGCCCCAACCCACTCCGCCAGACCCAAACCCACTCCGGCAGACCCAAACCCACTCCGCCAGACCCGAACCCACTCCGCCAGACCCGAACCCACTCCGCCAGACCCCAACCCACTCCGCCAGACCCCAACCCACTCCGCCAGACCCAAACCCACTCCGCCAGACCCAAACCCACTCCGCCAGCCCCAACCCACTCCGCCAGACCCGAACCCACTCCGCCGGACCAGAACCAACTCCGCCGGAACCAAACCCACTCCGCCAGACCCAAACCCACTCCGCCAGACCCAAACCCACTCCGCCAGACCCAAACCCACTCCGCCAGACCCCAACCCACTCCGCCAGACCACAACCCACTCCGCCAGACCCGAACCCACACCGACAGACCCGAACCCACTCCGCCAGACCCGAACCCACTCCGCCAGACCGGAACCCACTCCGCCAGACCCGAACCCACTCCGCCAGACCCGAACCCACTCCGCCACACCCGAACCCACTCCGCCAGACCACAACCCACTCCGCCAGACCACAACCCACTCCGCCAGACCCCAACCCACTCCGACAGACCCGAACCCACTCTGCCACACCCGAACCCACTCCGCCAGACCCTAGCCCACTCCGCCAGAACCAAACCCACTCCGTCAGACCCAAACCCACTCCGCCAGACCCAAACCCACTCCGCCAGACCCAAACCCACTCCGCCAGACCCGAACCCACTCCGCCAGACCCGAACCCACTCCGCCACACCCGAACCCACTCCGCCAGACCCGAACCCACTCCGCCAGACCCGAACCCACTCCGCCAGACCCGAACCCACTCCGCCAGACCCGAACCAACCCCGCCAGACCCGAACCCACTCCGCCAGACCCCAACCCACTCCGCCAGACCCCAACCCTCTCCGCCAGACCCCAACCCACTCCGCCAGACCCCAACCCAATCCGCCAGACCCCAACCCACTCCGCCAGACCCCAACCCACTCCGCCAGACCCCAACCCACACCGCCAGACCCCAACCCACTCCGACGGACCCCAACCCACTCCGCCGGACCCCAACCCACTCCGCCGGACCCCAACCCACTCCGCCAGACCCGAACCCACTCCGCCAGACCCGAGCCCACTCCGCCAAACCCGAACCCACTCCGCCAGACCCCAACCCACTCCGCCAGACCCGAACCCACTCCGACAGACCGCAACCCACTCTGCCAGACCCGAACCCACTCCGACAGACCCGAACCCACTCCGCCAGACCCCAACCCACTCCGCCAGACCCGAACCCACTCCGCCAGACCCGAACCCACTCCGCCAGACCCGAACCCACTCCGCCAGACCCTAACCCACTCCGCCAGACCCGAACCCACTCCGCCAGACCCAAACCCACTCCGCCAGACCCAAACCAACTCCGCCAGACCCAAACTCACTCCGCCAGACCCAACCCAACTCCACCAGACCCAAACCCACTCAGCCAGACCCAAACCCACTCCACCAGACCCAAACCAACTCCGCCAGACCCAAACCCACTCCGCCAGACCTAAACAAACTCCGCCAGACACAAACCCACTCCGCCAGACCCAAACCCACTCCGCCAGACCAAAACCCAATCCGCCAGACCCCAAACCCACTCCGCCAGACCCGAACCCACTCAGCCAGACCATAACCCACTCCGCCAGACCCGAACCCACTCCGCCAGCCCCCAACCCACTCCGCCAGACCCCAACCCACTCCGCCAGACCCAAACCCACTCCGCCAGACCTAAACACACTCCGCCAGACCTAAACACACTCCGCCAGACCCAAACCCACTCCGCCAGCCCCAAACCCACTCCGCCAGACCCTACCCCACCCCGCCAGACCCCAAACCCACTTCGCCAGACACAAACCCACTCCGACAGACCAAAACCAACTCCGCCAGACCCAAACCCACTCCGCCAGACCCAAACCAACTCCACCAGACCCTAACCCACTCCGCCAGACCCAAACCCACTCCGCCAGACCCAAACCCACTCCGCCAGACCCAAACCAACTCCGCCAGACCCAAACTCACTCCGCCACACCCAACCCAACTCCACCAGACCCAAACCCACTCAGCCAGACCCAAACCCACTCCACCAGACCCAAACCAACTCCGCCAGACCCAAACCCACTCCGCCAGACCTAAACAAACTCCGCCAGACACAAACCCACTCTGCCAGACCCAAACCCACTCCGCCAGACCAAAACCCAATCCGCCAGACCCCAAACCCACTCCGCCAGACCCAAACCCACTCCGCCAGACCGAAACCCACTCCGCCAGACCCAAACCCACTCCGCCAGACCCAAACCCACCCCGCCAGCCCCAAACCCACTCCGCCAGACCCAAACCCACTCCGCCAGACCCAAGCCCACTCCGCCAGACTCAACCCCACTCCGCCAGACCCCAACCCACTCCGCCAGACCCCAACCCACTCAGCCAGACCTGAACCCACTCCGCCAGACCCGAACCCACTCCGCCAGACCCCAACCCACTCCGCAGACCCGAAGCCACTCCGCCAGACCCAAACCCACTCCGCCAGACCCAAACCAACTCCGCCAGACCCAAACCCACTCCGCCAGACCAAAACCCACTCCGCCAGACCCAAACCCACTCCGCCAGACCCAAACCCACGCCGCCAGCCCAAAACCCACTCCGCCAGACCCAAACCAACTCCGCCAGACCCAAACCCACTCCGCCAGACCCAAACCCACTCCGCCAGACCCAAACCCACTCCGCCAGACCCAAACCCACTCATCCAGACCCAAACCCACTCGGCCAGACCCAAACCCACTCCGCCAGACCCCAAACCCACTCCGCCAGACCCAAACCCACTCCGCCAGTCCCAAACCCACTCCGCCAGACCCAAACCCACTCCGCCAGAGCTAAACACCCTCCGCCAGACCCAAACCCACACCGCCAGACCCAAACCCACTCCGCCAGACCCCAAACCCACTTCGCCAGAAACAAACCCACTCCGCCAGACCCAAACCCACTCCGCCAGACCCAAACCCACTCCGCCAGACCCAAACCCACTCCGCCAGACTGAAACCCACTCCGCCAGCCCCAAACCCACTCCGCCAGACACAAACCCACTCCGCCAGACCCAAACCCACTCCGCCAGACCCAAACCAACTCCGCCAGACCCAAACCCACTCCGCCAGACCCAAACCCACTCCGCCAGACCCAAACCCACTCCGCCAGACCCAAACCCACTCATCCAGACCCAAACCCACTTCCCCAGACCCAAACCACTCCGCCACACCCCAAACCCACTCCGCCAGACCCAAACCCACTCCGCCAGTCCCAAACCCACTCCGCCAGACCCAAACCCACTCCGCCAGTGCTAAACACACTCCGCCAGACCCAAACCCACTCCGCCAGACCCTAACCCACTCCGCCAGACCCCAAACCCACTTCGCCAGAAACAAACCCACTCCGCCAGACCCAAACGCACTCCGCCAGACCCAAACCCACTCCGCCAGACCCAAACCCACTCCGCCAGACTGAAACCCACTCCGCCAGCCCCAAACCCACTCCGCCAGACACAAACCCACTCCGCCAGACCCAAACCCACTCCGCCAGACCCAAACCCACTCCGCCAGCCCCAAACGCACTCCGCCAGACCCAAACCCACTCCGCCAGACCCAACCCCACTCCGCCAGACCCCAACCCACTCCGCCAGACCCGAATCCACTCCGCCAAACCTGAACCCACTCCGCCAGATCCGAACCCACTCCGCCAGACCCCAACCCACTCCGCCAGACCTGAAGCCACTCCGCCAGACCCAAACCCACTCCGCCAAACCCGAACACACTCTGCCAGACCCAAACCCACTCCGCCAGACCCAAACCCACTCCGCCAGACCCAAACTCACTCCGCCAGACCCAAACCAACTCCGCCAGACCCAAACCCACTCCGCCAGACCCAAACCAACTCCGCCTGACCCAAACCCACTCCGCCAGACCCAAACCCACTCCGCCAGACCCAAACCCACTCATCCATACCCAAACCATCTCCGCCGGACCCGAACCCACTCCGCCAGCCCCAAACCCACTCCGCCAGACCCTAACCCACTCCACCAGACCCCAAACCCACTTCGCCAGAAACAAACCCACCCCGCCAGACCCAAACCCACTCCGCCAGACCCAAACCCACTCCGCCAGACCCAAACCCACTCCGCCAAACTGAAACCCACTCCGCCAGCCCCAAACCCACTCCGCCAGACACAAACCCTCTCCGCCAGACCCAAACCCACTCCGCCAGACCCAAACCCACTCCGCCAGACCCGAACCCACACCGCCAGACCCCAACCCACTCCGCCAGATCCGAACCCACTCCGCCAGACCCGAACCTACTCCGCCAGACCCAAACCCACTCCGCCAGACCCAAACCCACTCCGCCAGACCTAAACCAACTCCGCCAGACCCAAACTCACTCCGCCAGAACCAAACCAACTCAGCCAGACCCGAACCCACTCCGCCAGACCCGAACCCACTCGTACAGACCCCAGCCCACTCCGCCAGACCCGAACCCACTCCGCCAGACCCGAACCCACTCCGCCAGACCCCAACCCACTCCGCCAAACCCAAACCCACTCCGACAGACCCGAACCCACTCAGCCAGACCATAACCCACTCCGCCAGACCCAAACCCACTCCGCCAGACCCCAACCCACTCCGCCAGACCCCAACCCACTCCGCCAGACCCAAACCCACTCCGCCAGACCTAAACACACTCCGCCAGACCTAAACACACTCCGCCAGACCCAAACCCACTCCGCCAGCCCCAAACCCACTCCGCCAGACCCTACCCCACCCCGCCAGACCCCAAACCCACTTCGCCAGACACAAACCCACTCCGCCAGACCAAAACCAACTCCGCCAGACCCAAACCCACTCCGCCAGACCCAAACCAACTCCACCAGACCCAAACCCACTCCGCCAGACCCAAACCCACTCCGCCAGACCCAAACCCACTCCGCCAGACCCAAACCAACTCCGCCAGACCCAAACTCACTCCGCCAGACCCAACCCAACTCCACCAGACCCAAACCCACTCAGCCAGACCCAAACCCACTCCACCAGACCCAAACCAACTCCGCCAGACCCAAACCCACTCCGCCAGACCTAAACAAACTCCGCCAGACACAAACCCACTCCGCCAGACCCAAACCCACTCCGCCAGACCAAAACCCAATCCGCCAGACCCCAAACCCACTCCGCCAGACCCAAACCCACTCCGCCAGACCGAAACCCACTCCGCCAGACCCAAACCCACTCCGCCAGACCCAAACCCACTCCGCCAGCCCCAAACCCACTCCGCCAGACCCAAACCCACTCCGCCAGACCCAAGCCCACTCCGCCAGACTCAACCCCACTCCGCCAGACCCCAACCCACTCCGCCAGACCCCAACCCACTCAGCCAGACCTGAACCCACTCCGCCAGACCCGAACCCACTCCGCCAGACCCCAACCCACTCCGCAGACCCGAAGCCACTCCGCCAGACCCAAACCCACTCCGCCAGACCCAAACCAACTCCGCCAGACCCAAACCCACTCCGCCAGACCAAAACCCACTCCGCCAGACCCAAACCCACTCCGCCAGACCCAAACCCACTCCGCCAGACCCCAACCCACTCCGCCAGACCCAAACCCACTCCGCCAGACCTAAACACACTCCGCCAGACCTAAACACACTCCGCCAGACCCAAACCCACTCCGCCAGCCCCAAACCCACTCCGCCAGTCCCTACCCCACCCCGCCAGACCCCAAACCCACTTCGCCAGACACAAACCCACTCCGCCAGACCAAAACCAACTCCGCCAGACCCAAACCCACTCCGCCAGACCCAAACCAACTCCACCAGACCCAAACCCACTCCGCCAGACCCAAACCCACTCCGCCAGACCCAAACCCACTCCGCCAGACGCAAACCAACTCCGCCAGACCCAAACTCACTCCGCCAGACCCAACCCAACTCCACCAGACCCAAACCCACTCAGCCAGACCCAAACCCACTCCACCAGACCCAAACCAACTCCGCCAGACCCAAACCCACTCCGCCAGACCTAAACAAACTCCGCCAGACACAAACCCACTCGGCCAGTCCCAAACCCACTCCGCCAGACCAAAACCCAATCCGCCAGACCCCAAACCCACTCCGCCAGACCCAAACCCACTCCGCCAGACCGAAACCCACTCCGCCAGACCCGAACCCACTCGTACAGACCCCAACCCACTCCGCCAGACCCGAACCCACTCCGCCAGACCCGAACCCACTCCGCCAGACCCCAACCCACTCCGCCAAACCCAAACCCACTCCGACAGACCCGAACCCACTCAGCCAGACCATAACCCACTCCGCCAGACCCGAACCCACTCCGCCAGACCCCAACCCACTCCGCCAGACCCCAACCCACTCCGCCAGACCCAAACCCACTCCGCCAGACCTAAACACACTCCGCCAGACCTAAACACACTCCGCCAGACCCAAACCCACTCCGCCAGCCCCAAACCCACTCCGCCAGACCCTACCCCACCCCGCCAGACCCCAAACCCACTTCGCCAGACACAAACCCACTCCGACAGACCAAAACCAACTCCGCCAGACCCAAACCCACTCCGCCAGACCCAAACCAACTCCACCAGACCCTAACCCACTCCGCCAGACCCAAACCCACTCCGCCAGACCCAAACCCACTCCGCCAGACCCAAACCAACTCCGCCAGACCCAAACTCACTCCGCCAGACCCAACCCAACTCCACCAGACCCAAACCCACTCAGCCAGACCCAAACCCACTCCACCAGACCCAAACCAACTCCGCCAGACCCAAACCCACTCCGCCAGACCTAAACAAACTCCGCCAGACACAAACCCACTCCGCCAGACCCAAACCCACTCCGCCAGACCAAAACCCAATCCGCCAGACCCCAAACCCACTCCGCCAGACCCAAACCCACTCCGCCAGACCGAAACCCACTCCGCCAGACCCAAACCCACTCCGCCAGACCCAAACCCACTCCGCCAGCCCCAAACCCACTCCGACAGACCCAAACCCACTCCGCCAGACCCAAGCCCACTCCGCCAGACTCAACCCCACTCCGCCAGACCCCAACCCACTCCGCCAGACCCCAACCCACTCAGCCAGACCTGAACCCACTCCGCCAGACCCGAACCCACTCCGCCAGACCCCAACCCACTCCGCAGACCCAAAGCCACTCCGCCAGACCCAAACCCACTCCGCCAGACCCAAACCAACTCCGCCAGACCCAAACCCACTCCGCCAGACCAAAACCCACTCCGCCAGACCCAAACCCACTCCGCCAGACCCAAACCCACGCCGCCAGCCCAAAACCCACTCCGCCAGACCCAAACCAACTCCGCCAGACCCAAACCCACTCCGCCAGACCCAAACCCACTCCGCCAGACCCAAACCCACTCCGCCAGACCCAAACCCACTCATCCAGACCCAAACCCACTCGGCCAGACCCAAACCCACTCCGCCAGACCCCAAACCCACTCCGCCAGACCCAAACCCACTCCGCCAGTCCCAAACCCACTCCGCCAGACCCAAACCCACTCCGCCAGAGCGAAACACCCTCCGCCAGACCCAAACCCACTCCGCCAGACCCAAACCCACTCCGCCAGACCCCAAACCCACTTCGCCAGAAACAAACCCACTCCGCCAGACCCAAACCCACTCCGCCAGACCCAAACCCACTCCGCCAGACCCAAACCCACTCCGCCAGACTGAAACCCACTCCGCCAGCCCCAAACCCACTCCGCCAGACACAAACCCACTCCGCCAGACCCAAACCCACTCCGCCAGACCCAAACCAACTCCGCCAGACCCAAACCCACTCCGCCAGACCCAAACCCACTCCGCCAGACCCAAACCCACTCCGCCAGACCCAAACCCACTCATCCAGACCCAAACCCACTTCCCCAGACCCAAACCACTCCGCCACACCCCAAACCCACTCCGCCAGACCCAAACCCACTCCGCCAGTCCCAAACCCACTCCGCCAGACCCAAACCCACTCCGCCAGTGCTAAACACACTCCGCCAGACCCAAACCCACTCCGCCAGACCCTAACCCACTCCGCCAGACCCCAAACCCACTTGGCCAGAAACAAACCCACTCCGCCAGACCCAAACGCACTCCGCCAGACCCAAACCCACTCCGCCAGACCCAAACCCACTCCGCCAGACTGAAACCCACTCCGCCAGCCCCAAACCCACTCCGCCAGACACAAACCCACTCCGCCAGACCCAAACCCACTCCGCCAGACCCAAACCCACTCCACCAGCCCCAAACGCACTCCGCCAGACCCAAACCCACTCCGCCAGACCCAACCCCACTCCGCCAGACCCCAACCCACTCCGCCAGACCCGAATCCACTCCGCCAAACCTGAACCCACTCCGCCAGATCCGAACCCACTCCGCCAGACCCCAACCCACTCCGCCAGACCTGAAGCCACTCCGCCAGACCCAAACCCACTCCGCCAAACCCGAACACACTCTGCCAGACCCAAACCCACTCCGCCAGACCCAAACCCACTCCGCCAGACCCAAACTCACTCCGCCAGACCCAAACCAACTCCGCCAGACCCAAACCCACTCCGCCAGACCCAAACCAACTCCGCCTGACCCAAACCCACTCCGCCAGACCCAAACCCACTCCGCCAGACCCAAACCCACTCATCCATACCCAAACCATCTCCGCCGGACCCGAACCCACTCCGCCAGCCCCAAACCCACTCCGCCAGACCCTAACCCACTCCACCAGACCCCAAACCCACTTCGCCAGAAACAAACCCACCCCGCCAGACCCAAACCCACTCCGCCAGACCCAAACCCACTCCGCCAGACCCAAACCCACTCCGCCAAACTGAAACCCACTCCGCCAGCCCCAAACCCACTCCGCCAGACACAAACCCTCTCCGCCAGACCCAAACCCACTCCGCCAGACCCAAACCCACTCCGCCAGACCCGAACCCACACCGCCAGACCCCAACCCACTCCGCCAGATCCGAACCCACTCCGCCAGACCCGAACCTACTCCGCCAGACCCAAACCCACTCCGCCAGACCCAAACCCACTCCGCCAGACCTAAACCAACTCCGCCAGACCCAAACTCACTCCGCCAGAACCAAACCAACTCAGCCAGACCCGAACCCACTCCGCCAGACCCGAACCCACTCGTACAGACCCCAGCCCACTCCGCCAGACCCGAACCCACTCCGCCAGACCCGAACCCACTCCGCCAGACCCCAACCCACTCCGCCAAACCCAAACCCACTCCGACAGACCCGAACCCACTCAGCCAGACCATAACCCACTCCGCCAGACCCAAACCCACTCCGCCAGACCCCAACCCACTCCGCCAGACCCCAACCCACTCCGCCAGACCCAAACCCACTCCGCCAGACCTAAACACACTCCGCCAGACCTAAACACACTCCGCCAGACCCAAACCCACTCCGCCAGCCCCAAACCCACTCCGCCAGACCCTACCCCACCCCGCCAGACCCCAAACCCACTTCGCCAGACACAAACCCACTCCGCCAGACCAAAACCAACTCCGCCAGACCCAAACCCACTCCGCCAGACCCAAACCAACTCCACCAGACCCAAACCCACTCCGCCAGACCCAAACCCACTCCGCCAGACCCAAACCCACTCCGCCAGACCCAAACCAACTCCGCCAGACCCAAACTCACTCCGCCAGACCCAACCCAACTCCACCAGACCCAAACCCACTCAGCCAGACCCAAACCCACTCCACCAGACCCAAACCAACTCCGCCAGACCCAAACCCACTCCGCCAGACCTAAACAAACTCCGCCAGACACAAACCCACTCCGCCAGACCCAAACCCACTCCGCCAGACCAAAACCCAATCCGCCAGACCCCAAACCCACTCCGCCAGACCCAAACCCACTCCGCCAGACCGAAACCCACTCCGCCAGACCCAAACCCACTCCGCCAGACCCAAACCCACTCCGCCAGCCCCAAACCCACTCCGCCAGACCCAAACCCACTCCGCCAGACCCAAGCCCACTCCGCCAGACTCAACCCCACTCCGCCAGACCCCAACCCACTCCGCCAGACCCCAACCCACTCAGCCAGACCTGAACCCACTCCGCCAGACCCGAACCCACTCCGCCAGACCCCAACCCACTCCGCAGACCCGAAGCCACTCCGCCAGACCCAAACCCACTCCGCCAGACCCAAACCAACTCCGCCAGACCCAAACCCACTCCGCCAGACCAAAACCCACTCCGCCAGACCCAAACCCACTCCGCCAGACCCAAACCCACTCCGCCAGACCCCAACCCACTCCGCCAGACCCAAACCCACTCCGCCAGACCTAAACACACTCCGCCAGACCTAAACACACTCCGCCAGACCCAAACCCACTCCGCCAGCCCCAAACCCACTCCGCCAGTCCCTACCCCACCCCGCCAGACCCCAAACCCACTTCGCCAGACACAAACCCACTCCGCCAGACCAAAACCAACTCCGCCAGACCCAAACCCACTCCGCCAGACCCAAACCAACTCCACCAGACCCAAACCCACTCCGCCAGACCCAAACCCACTCCGCCAGACCCAAACCCACTCCGCCAGACGCAAACCAACTCCGCCAGACCCAAACTCACTCCGCCAGACCCAACCCAACTCCACCAGACCCAAACCCACTCAGCCAGACCCAAACCCACTCCACCAGACCCAAACCAACTCCGCCAGACCCAAACCCACTCCGCCAGACCTAAACAAACTCCGCCAGACACAAACCCACTCGGCCAGACCCAAACCCACTCCGCCAGACCAAAACCCAATCCGCCAGACCCCAAACCCACTCCGCCAGACCCAAACCCACTCCGCCAGACCGAAACCCACTCCGCCAGACCCAAACCCACTCCGCCAGACCCAAACCCACTCCGCCAGCCCCAAACCCACTCCGCCAGACCCAAACCCACTCCGCCAGACCCAAGCCCACTCCGCCAGACTCAACCCCACTCCGCCAGACCCCAACCCACTCCGCCAGACCCCAACCCACTCAGCCAGACCTGAACCCACTCCGCCAGACCCGAACCCACTCCGCCAGACCCCAACCCACTCCGCAGACCCGAAGCCACTCCGCCAGACCCAAACCCACTCCGCCAGACCCAAACCCACTCCGCCAGACCCAAACCCACTCCGCCAGACCCAAACCCACTCCGCCAGACCCAAACCCACTCATCCAGACCCAAACCCACTCGGCCAGACCCAAACCCACTCCGCCAGACCCCAAACCCACTCCGCCAGACCCAAACCCACTCCGCCAGTCCCAAACCCACTCCGCCAGACCCAAACCCACTCCGCCAGAGCTAAACACCCTCCGCCAGACCCAAACCCACTCCGCCAGACCCAAACCCACTCCACCAGACCCCAAACCCACTTCGCCAGAAACAAACCCACTCCGCCAGACCCAAACCCACTCCGCCAGACCCAAACCCACTCCGCCAGACCCAAACCCACTCCGCCAAACTGAAACCCACTCCGCCAGCCCCAAACCCACTCCGCCAGACACAAACCCTCTCCGCCAGACCCAAACCCACTCCGCCAGACCCAAACCCACTCCGCCAGACCCGAACCCACACCGCCAGACCCCAACCCACTCCGCCAGATCCGAACCCACTCCGCCAGACCCGAACCTACTCCGCCAGACCCAAACCCACTCCGCCAGACCCAAACCCACTCCGCCAGACCTAAACCAACTCCGCCAGACCCAAACTCACTCCGCCAGAACCAAACCAACTCAGCCAGACCCGAACCCACTCCGCCAGACCCGAACCCACTCGTACAGACCCCAGCCCACTCCGCCAGACCCGAACCCACTCCGCCAGACCCGAACCCACTCCGCCAAACCTGAACCCACTCCGCCAGATCCGAACCCACTCCGCCAGACCCCAACCCACTCCGCCAGACCTGAAGCCACTCCGCCAGACCCAAACCCACTCCGCCAAACCCGAACACACTCTGCCAGACCCAAACCCACTCCGCCAGACCCAAACCCACTCCGCCAGACCCAAACTCACTCCGCCAGACCCAAACCAACTCCGCCAGACCCAAACCCACTCCGCCAGACCCAAACCAACTCCGCCTGACCCAAACCCACTCCGCCAGACCCAAACCCACTCCGCCAGACCCAAACCCACTCATCCATACCCAAACCATCTCCGCCGGACCCGAACCCACTCCGCCAGCCCCAAACCCACTCCGCCAGACCCTAACCCACTCCACCAGACCCCAAACCCACTTCGCCAGAAACAAACCCACCCCGCCAGACCCAAACCCACTCCGCCAGACCCAAACCCACTCCGCCAGACCCAAACCCACTCCGCCAAACTGAAACCCACTCCGCCAGCCCCAAACCCACTCCGCCAGACACAAACCCTCTCCGCCAGACCCAAACCCACTCCGCCAGACCCAAACCCACTCCGCCAGACCCGAACCCACACCGCCAGACCCCAACCCACTCCGCCAGATCCGAACCCACTCCGCCAGACCCGAACCTACTCCGCCAGACCCAAACCCACTCCGCCAGACCCAAACCCACTCCGCCAGACCTAAACCAACTCCGCCAGACCCAAACTCACTCCGCCAGAACCAAACCAACTCAGCCAGACCCGAACCCACTCCGCCAGACCCGAACCCACTCGTACAGACCCCAGCCCACTCCGCCAGACCCGAACCCACTCCGCCAGACCCGAACCCACTCCGCCAGACCCCAACCCACTCCGCCAAACCCAAACCCACTCCGACAGACCCGAACCCACTCAGCCAGACCATAACCCACTCCGCCAGACCCAAACCCACTCCGCCAGACCCCAACCCACTCCGCCAGACCCCAACCCACTCCGCCAGACCCAAACCCACTCCGCCAGACCTAAACACACTCCGCCAGACCTAAACACACTCCGCCAGACCCAAACCCACTCCGCCAGCCCCAAACCCACTCCGCCAGACCCTACCCCACCCCGCCAGACCCCAAACCCACTTCGCCAGACACAAACCCACTCCGCCAGACCAAAACCAACTCCGCCAGACCCAAACCCACTCCGCCAGACCCAAACCAACTCCACCAGACCCAAACCCACTCCGCCAGACCCAAACCCACTCCGCCAGACCCAAACCCACTCCGCCAGACCCAAACCAACTCCGCCAGACCCAAACTCACTCCGCCAGACCCAACCCAACTCCACCAGACCCAAACCCACTCAGCCAGACCCAAACCCACTCCACCAGACCCAAACCAACTCCGCCAGACCCAAACCCACTCCGCCAGACCTAAACAAACTCCGCCAGACACAAACCCACTCCGCCAGACCCAAACCCACTCCGCCAGACCAAAACCCAATCCGCCAGACCCCAAACCCACTCCGCCAGACCCAAACCCACTCCGCCAGACCGAAACCCACTCCGCCAGACCCAAACCCACTCCGCCAGACCCAAACCCACTCCGCCAGCCCCAAACCCACTCCGCCAGACCCAAACCCACTCCGCCAGACCCAAGCCCACTCCGCCAGACTCAACCCCACTCCGCCAGACCCCAACCCACTCCGCCAGACCCCAACCCACTCAGCCAGACCTGAACCCACTCCGCCAGACCCGAACCCACTCCGCCAGACCCCAACCCACTCCGCAGACCCGAAGCCACTCCGCCAGACCCAAACCCACTCCGCCAGACCCAAACCAACTCCGCCAGACCCAAACCCACTCCGCCAGACCAAAACCCACTCCGCCAGACCCAAACCCACTCCGCCAGACCCAAACCCACTCCGCCAGACCCCAACCCACTCCGCCAGACCCAAACCCACTCCGCCAGACCTAAACACACTCCGCCAGACCTAAACACACTCCGCCAGACCCAAACCCACTCCGCCAGCCCCAAACCCACTCCGCCAGTCCCTACCCCACCCCGCCAGACCCCAAACCCACTTCGCCAGACACAAACCCACTCCGCCAGACCAAAACCAACTCCGCCAGACCCAAACCCACTCCGCCAGACCCAAACCAACTCCACCAGACCCAAACCCACTCCGCCAGACCCAAACCCACTCCGCCAGACCCAAACCCACTCCGCCAGACGCAAACCAACTCCGCCAGACCCAAACTCACTCCGCCAGACCCAACCCAACTCCACCAGACCCAAACCCACTCAGCCAGACCCAAACCCACTCCACCAGACCCAAACCAACTCCGCCAGACCCAAACCCACTCCGCCAGACCTAAACAAACTCCGCCAGACACAAACCCACTCGGCCAGACCCAAACCCACTCCGCCAGACCAAAACCCAATCCGCCAGACCCCAAACCCACTCCGCCAGACCCAAACCCACTCCGCCAGACCGAAACCCACTCCGCCAGACCCAAACCCACTCCGCCAGACCCAAACCCACTCCGCCAGCCCCAAACCCACTCCGCCAGACCCAAACCCACTCCGCCAGACCCAAGCCCACTCCGCCAGACTCAACCCCACTCCGCCAGACCCCAACCCACTCCGCCAGACCCCAACCCACTCAGCCAGACCTGAACCCACTCCGCCAGACCCGAACCCACTCCGCCAGACCCCAACCCACTCCGCAGACCCGAAGCCACTCCGCCAGACCCAAACCCACTCCGCCAGACCCAAACCCACTCCGCCAGACCCAAACCCACTCCGCCAGACCCAAACCCACTCCGCCAGACCCAAACCCACTCATCCAGACCCAAACCCACTCGGCCAGACCCAAACCCACTCCGCCAGACCCCAAACCCACTCCGCCAGACCCAAACCCACTCCGCCAGTCCCAAACCCACTCCGCCAGACCCAAACCCACTCCGCCAGAGCTAAACACCCTCCGCCAGACCCAAACCCACTCCGCCAGACCCAAACCCACTCCACCAGACCCCAAACCCACTTCGCCAGAAACAAACCCACTCCGCCAGACCCAAACCCACTCCGCCAGACCCAAACCCACTCCGCCAGACCCAAACCCACTCCGCCAAACTGAAACCCACTCCGCCAGCCCCAAACCCACTCCGCCAGACACAAACCCTCTCCGCCAGACCCAAACCCACTCCGCCAGACCCAAACCCACTCCGCCAGACCCGAACCCACACCGCCAGACCCCAACCCACTCCGCCAGATCCGAACCCACTCCGCCAGACCCGAACCTACTCCGCCAGACCCAAACCCACTCCGCCAGACCCAAACCCACTCCGCCAGACCTAAACCAACTCCGCCAGACCCAAACTCACTCCGCCAGAACCAAACCAACTCAGCCAGACCCGAACCCACTCCGCCAGACCCGAACCCACTCGTACAGACCCCAGCCCACTCCGCCAGACCCGAACCCACTCCGCCAGACCCGAACCCACTCCGCCAGACCCCAACCCACTCCGCCAAACCCAAACCCACTCCGACAGACCCGAACCCACTCAGCCAGACCATAACCCACTCCGCCAGACCCAAACCCACTCCGCCAGACCCCAACCCACTCCGCCAGACCCCAACCCACTCCGCCAGACCCAAACCCACTCCGCCAGACCCAAACCCACTCCGCCAGCCCCAAACCCACTCCGCCAGCCCCTACCCCACCCCGCCAGACCCCAAACCCACTTCGCCAGACACAAACCCACTCCGCCAGACCAAAACCAACTCCGCCAGACCCAAACCCACTCCGCCAGACCCAAACCAACTCCACCAGACCCAAACCCACTCCGCCAGACCCAAACCCACTCCGCCAGACCCAAACCCACTCCGCCAGACCCAAACCAACTCCGCCAGACCCAAACTCACTCCGCCAGACCCAACCCAACTCCACCAGACCCAAACCCACTCAGCCAGACCCAAACCCACTCCACCAGACCCAAACCAACTCCGCCAGACCCAAACCCACTCCGCCAGACCTAAACAAACTCCGCCAGACACAAACCCACTCCGCCAGACCCAAACCCACTCCGCCAGACCAAAACCCAATCCGCCAGACCCCAAACCCACTCCGCCAGACCCAAACCCACTCCGCCAGACCGAAACCCACTCCGCCAGACCCAAACCCACTCCGCCAGACCCAAACCCACTCCGCCAGCCCCAAACCCACTCCGCCAGACCCAAACCCACTCCGCCAGACCCAAGCCCACTCCGCCAGACTCAACCCCACTCCGCCAGACCCCAACCCACTCCGCCAGACCCCAACCCACTCAGCCAGACCTGAACCCACTCCGCCAGACCCGAACCCACTCCGCCAGACCCCAACCCACTCCGCAGACCCGAAGCCACTCCGCCAGACCCAAACCCACTCCGCCAGACCCAAACCAACTCCGCCAGACCCAAACCCACTCCGCCAGACCAAAACCCACTCCGCCAGACCCAAACCCACTCCGCCAGACCCAAACCCACTCCGCCAGACCCCAACCCACTCCGCCAGACCCAAACCCACTCCGCCAGACCTAAACACACTCCGCCAGACCTAAACACACACCGCCAGACCCAAACCCACTCCGCCAGCCCCAAACCCACTCCGCCAGTCCCTACCCCACCCCGCCAGACCCCAAACCCACTTCGCCAGACACAAACCCACTCCGCCAGACCAAAACCAACTCCGCCAGACCCAAACCCACTCCGCCAGACCCAAACCAACTCCACCAGACCCAAACCCACTCCGCCAGACCCAAACCCACTCCGCCAGACCCAAACCCACTCCGCCAGACGCAAACCAACTCCGCCAGACCCAAACTCACTCCGCCAGACCCAACCCAACTCCACCAGACCCAAACCCACTCAGCCAGACCCAAACCCACTCCACCAGACCCAAACCAACTCCGCCAGACCCAAACCCACTCCGCCAGACCTAAACAAACTCCGCCAGACACAAACCCACTCGGCCAGACCCAAACCCACTCCGCCAGACCAAAACCCAATCCGCCAGACCCCAAACCCACTCCGCCAGACCCAAACCCACTCCGCCAGACCGAAACCCACTCCGCCAGACCCAAACCCACTCCGCCAGACCCAAACCCACTCCGCCAGCCCCAAACCCACTCCGCCAGACCCAAACCCACTCCGCCAGACCCAAGCCCACTCCGCCAGACTCAACCCCACTCCGCCAGACCCCAACCCACTCCGCCAGACCCCAACCCACTCAGCCAGACCTGAACCCACTCCGCCAGACCCGAACCCACTCCGCCAGACCCCAACCCACTCCGCAGACCCGAAGCCACTCCGCCAGACCCAAACCCACTCCGCCAGACCCAAACCCACTCCGCCAGACCCAAACCCACTCCGCCAGACCCAAACCCACTCCGCCAGACCCAAACCCACTCATCCAGACCCAAACCCACTCGGCCAGACCCAAACCCACTCCGCCAGACCCCAAACCCACTCCGCCAGACCCAAACCCACTCCGCCAGTCCCAAACCCACTCCGCCAGACCCAAACCCACTCCGCCAGAGCTAAACACCCTCCGCCAGACCCAAACCCACTCCGCCAGACCCAAACCCACTCCGCCAGACCCCAAACCCACTTCGCCAGAAACAAACCCACTCCGCCAGACCCAAACCCACTCCGCCAGACCCAAACCCACTCCGCCAGACCCAAACCCACTCCGCCAGACTGAAACCCACTCCGCCAGCCCCAAACCCACTCCGCCAGACACAAACCCACTCCGCCAGACCCAAACCCACTCCGCCAGACCCAAACCCACTCCGCCAGACCCAAACCAACTCCGCCAGACCCAAACCCACTCCGCCAGACCCAAACCCACTCCGCCAGACCCAAACCCACTCCGCCAGACCCAAACCCACTCATCCAGACCCAAACCCACTCCGCCACACCCCAAACCCACTCCGCCAGACCCAAACCCACTCCGCCAGTCCCAAACCCACTCCGCCAGACCCAAACCCACTCATCCAGACCCAAACCCACTCCGCCACACCCCAAACCCACTCCGCCAGACCCAAACCCACTCCGCCAGACCCAAACCCACTCCGCCAGACTGAAACCCACTCCGCCAGCCCCAAACCCACTCCGCCAGACACAAACCCACTCCGCCAGACCCAAACCCACTCCGCCAGACCCAAACCCACTCCGCCAGCCTCAAACGCACTCCGCCAGACCCAAACCCACTCCGCCAGACACAACCCCACTCCGCCAGACCCCAACCCACTCCGCCAGACCCGAATCCACTCCGCCAAACCTGAACCCACTCCGCCAGACCCGAACCCACTCCGCCAGACCCCAACCCACTCCGCCAGACCTGAAGCCACTCCGCCAGACCCAAACCCACTCCGCCAAACCCGAACACACTCTGCCAGACCCAAACCCACTCCGCCAGACCCAAACACACTCCGCCAGACCCAAACTCACTCCGCCAGACCCAAACCAACTCCGCCAGACCCAAACCCACTCCGCCAGACCCAAACCAACTCCGCCTGACGCAAACCCACTCCGCCAGACCCTAACCCACTCCGCCATACCCAAACCCACTCATCCATACCCAAACCATCTCCGCCAGACCCGAACCCACTCCGCCAGCCCCAAACCCACTCCGCCAGACCCTAACCCACTCCGCCAGACCCCAAACCCACTTCGCCAGAAACAAACCCACTCCGCCAGACCCAAACCCACTCCGCCAGACCCAAACCCACTCCGCCAGACCCAAACCCACTCCGCCAAACTGAAACCCACTCCGCCAGCCCCAAACCCACTCCGCCAGACACAAACCGACTCCGCCAGACCCAAACCCACTCCGCCAGACCCAAACCCACTCCGCCAGACCCAAACCCACTCCGCCAGACCCAAACCCACTCCGCCAGACCCAACCCCACTCCGCCAGACCCCAACCCACTCCGCCAGATCCGAATCCACTCCGCCAAACCGGAACCCACTCCGCCAGACCCGAACCCACTCCGCCAGACCCCAACCCACTCCGCCAGACCCAAACCCACTTCGCCAGACACAAACCCACTTCGCCAGACACAAACCCACTCCGCCAGACCCAAACCTACTCCGCCAGACCCAAACCCACTCCGCCAGACCCAAACCTACTCCGCCAGACCCAAACCCACTCCGCCAGACCCCAACTCACTCCACCAGAACCAAACCCACTCCGCCAGACCCGAACCCACTCCGCCAAACCCGAACCCACACCGCCAGACCCCAACCCACTCCGCCATATCCGAACCCACTCCGCCAGACCCGAACCTACTCCGCCAGACCCAAACCCACTCCGCCAGACCCTAACCCACTCCGCCAGACCCAAACCCACTCCGCCAGACCCAAACTCACTCCGCCAGAACCAAACCAACTCCGCCAGACCCAAACCCACTCCGCCAGACCCAAACCCACTCCGCCAGACCCAAACCAAATCCGCCAGACACAAACCCACTCTGCCAGACCTAAACCAACTCCGCCACACCCAAACCCACTCCGCCAGACACAAACCCACTCCGCCAGACCGAAACCCACTCCGCCAGACCCAAACCCACTCCGCCAGACCCAAACCCACTCCGCCAGCCCCAAACCCACTCCGCCAGACCCAAACCCACTCCGCCAGACCCAAACCCACTCCGCCAGACCGAAACCCACTCCGCCAGACCCAAACCCACTCCGCCAGACCCAAACCCACTCCGCCAGCCCCAAACCCACTCCGCCAGACCCAAACCCACTCCGCCAGACCCAAGCCCACTCCGCCAGACTCAACCCCACTCCGCCAGACCCCAACCCACTCCGCCAGACCCCAACCCACTCAGCCAGACCTGAACCCACTCCGCCAGACCCGAACCCACTCCGCCAGACCCCAACCCACTCCGCAGACCCGAAGCCACTCCGCCAGACCCAAACCCACTCCGCCAGACCCAAACCCACTCCGCCAGACCCAAACCCACTCCGCCAGACCCAAACCCACTCCGCCAGACCCAAACCCACTCATCCAGACCCAAACCCACTCGGCCAGACCCAAACCCACTCCGCCAGACCCCAAACCCACTCCGCCAGACCCTAACCCACTCCGCCAGTCCCAAACCCACTCCGCCAGACCCAAACCCACTCCGCCAGAGCTAAACTCCCTCCGCCAGACCCAAACCCATTCCGCCAGACCCAAACCCACTCCGCCAGACCCCAAACCCACTTCGCCAGAAACAAACCCACTCCGCCAGACCCAAACCCACTCCGCCAGACCCAAACCCACTCCGCCAGACCCAAACCCACTCCGCCAGACTGAAACCCACTCCGCCAGCCCCAAACCCACTCCGCCAGACACAAACCCACTCCGCCAGACCCAAACCCACTCCGCCAGACCCAAACCCACTCCGCCAGACCCAAACCAACTCCGCCAGACCCAAACCCACTCCGCCAGACCCAAACCCACTCCGCCAGACCCAAACCCACTCCGCCAGACCCAAACCCACTCATCCAGACCGAAACCCACTCCGCCACACCCCAAACCCACTCCGCCAGACCCAAACCCACTCCGCCAGTCCCAAACCCACTCCGCCAGACCCAAACCCACTCATCCAGACCCAAACCCACTCCGCCACACCCCAAACCCACTCCGCCAGACCCAAACCCACTCCGCCAGACCCAAACCCACTCCGCCAGACTGAAACCCACTCCGCCAGCCCCAAACCCACTCCGCCAGACACAAACCCACTCCGCCAGACCCAAACCCACTCCGCCAGACCCAAACCCACTCCGCCAGCCTCAAACGCACTCCGCCAGACCCAAACCCACTCCGCCAGACCCAACCCCACTCCGCCAGACCCCAACCCACTCCGCCAGACCCGAATCCACTCCGCCAAACCTGAACCCACTCCGCCAGACCCGAACCCACTCCGCCAGACCCCAACCCACTCCGCCAGACCTGAAGCCACTCCGCCAGACCCAAACCCACTCCGCCAAACCCGAACACACTCTGCCAGACCCAAACCCACTCCGCCAGACCCAAACACATTCCGCCAGACCCAAACTCACTCCGCCAGACCCAAACCAACTCCGCCAGACCCAAACCCACTCCGCCAGACCCAAACCAACTCCGCCTGACGCAAACCCACTCCGCCAGACCCAAACCCACTCCGCCAGACCCAAAACCACTCATCCATACCCAAACCATCTCCGCCAGACCCGAACCCACTCCGCCAGCCCCAAACCCACTCCGCCAGACCCTAACCCACTCCGCCAGACCCCAAACCCACTTCGCCAGAAACAAACCCACTCCGCCAGACCCAAACCCACTCCGCCAGACCCAAACCCACTCCGCCAGACCCAAACCCACTCCGCCAAACTGAAACCCACTCCGCCAGCCCCAAACCCACTCCGCCAGACACAAACCGACTCCGCCAGACCCAAACCCACTCCGCCAGACCCAAACCCACTCCGCCAGACCCAAACCCACTCCGCCAGACCCAAACCCACTCCGCCAGACCCAACCCCACTCCGCCAGACCCCAACCCACTCCGCCAGATCCGAATCCACTCCGCCAAACCTGAACCCACTCCGCCAGACCCGAACCCACTCCGCCAGACCCCAACCCACTCCGCCAGACCCAAACCCACTTCGCCAGACACAAACCCACTTCGCCAGACACAAACCCACTCCGCCAGACCCAAACCTACTCCGCCAGACCCAAACCCACTCCGCCAGACCCAAACCTACTCCGCCAGACCCAAACCCACTCCGCCAGACCCCAACTCACTCCACCAGAACCAAACCCACTCCGCCAAACCCGAACCCACACCGCCAGACCCCAACCCACTCCGCCATATCCGAACCCACTCCGCCAGACCCGAACCTACTCCGCCAGACCCAAACCCACTCCGCCAGACCCTAACCCACTCCGCCAGACCCAAACCCACTCCGCCAGACCCAAACTCACTCCGCCAGAACCAAACCAACTCCGCCAGACCCAAACCCACTCCGCCAGACCCAAACCCACTCCGCCAGACCCAAACCAAATCCGCCAGACACAAACCCACTCTGCCAGACCTAAACCAACTCCGCCACACCCAAACCCACTCCGCCAGACACAAACCCACTCCGCCAGACCCAAACCCACTCATCCAGACCCAAACCCACTCCGCCAGACCCGAACCCACTCCGCCAGACCCAAACCCACTCCCCCAGACCCAAACCCACTCCGCCAGACCCGAACCCACTCCGCCAGATGCAAACCCACTCCGCCAGACCCGAAACCCACTCCGCCAGATCCAAACCCACTCCGCCAGACCGAAACCCACTCCGCCACACACAAACCCACTCCGCCAGTCCCAAACCAACTCCGCCAGACCCAAACCCACTCCGCCAGACCCAAACCCACTCCGCCAGACTGAAACCCACTCCGCCAGCCCCAAACCCACTCCGCCAGACACAAACCCACTCCGCCAGACCCAAACCCACTCCGCCAGACCCAAACCCACTCCGCCAGCCTCAAACGCACTCCGCCAGACCCAAACCCACTCCGCCAGACCCAACCCCACTCCGCCAGACCCCAACCCACTCCGCCAGACCCGAATCCACTCCGCCAAACCTGAACCCACTCCGCCAGACCCGAACCCACTCCGCCAGACCCCAACCCACTCCGCCAGACCTGAAGCCACTCCGCCAGACCCAAACCCACTCCGCCAAACCCGAACACACTCTGCCAGACCCAAACCCACTCCGCCAGACCCAAACACATTCCGCCAGACCCAAACTCACTCCGCCAGACCCAAACCAACTCCGCCAGACCCAAACCCACTCCGCCAGACCCAAACCAACTCCGCCTGACGCAAACCCACTCCGCCAGACCCAAACCCACTCCGCCAGACCCAAACCCACTCATCCATACCCAAACCATCTCCGCCAGACCCGAACCCACTCCGCCAGCCCCAAACCCACTCCGCCAGACCCTAACCCACTCCGCCAGACCCCAAACCCACTTCGCCAGAAACAAACCCACTCCGCCAGACCCAAACCCACTCCGCCAGACCCAAACCCACTCCGCCAGACCCAAACCCACTCCGCCAAACTGAAACCCACTCCGCCAGCCCCAAACCCACTCCGCCAGACACAAACCGACTCCGCCAGACCCAAACCCACTCCGCCAGACCCGAACCCACTCCGCCAGTCCCAAACCCACTCCGCCAGACCCAAACCCACTCCGCCAGACCCAAACCCTCTCCGCCAGACCCAAACCCACTCCGCCAGACCCAAACCCACTCCGCCGGTCCTAAACCCACTCCGCCAGACCCAAACCCACTCCGCCAGACCTAAACACACTCCGCCAGACCCAAACCCACTCTGCCACCCCCAAACCCACGCCGCCAGACACTAACCCACTCCGCCAGACCCCAAACCCACTTCGCCAGACACAAACCCACTCCGCCAGACCCAAACCCACTCCGCCAGACCCAAACCCTCTCTGCCAGACCCAAACCCACTCCGCCAGCCCCAAACCCACTCCGCCAGACCCAAACCCACTCCGCCAGACCCAAGCCCACTCCGCCAGACTCAACCCCACTCCGCCAGACCCCAACCCACTCCGCCAGACCCCAACCCACTCAGCCAGACCTGAACCCACTCCGCCAGACCCGAACCCACTCCGCCAGACCCCAACCCACTCCGCAGACCCGAAGCCACTCCGCCAGACCCAAACCCACTCCGCCAGACCCAAACCAACTCCGCCAGACCCAAACCCACTCCGCCAGACCAAAACCCACTCCGCCAGACCCAAACCCACTCCGCCAGACCCAAACCCACGCCGCCAGCCCAAAACCCACTCCGCCAGACCCAAACCAACTCCGCCAGACCCAAACCCACTCCGCCAGACCCAAACCCACTCCGCCAGACCCAAACCCACTCCGCCAGACCCAAACCCACTCATCCAGACCCAAACCCACTCGGCCAGACCCAAACCCACTCCGCCAGACCCCAAACCCACTCCGCCAGACCCA